>CANTUT010000914.1:7500-77500 GCA_947687605.1 Reutealis trisperma
TTCATCTTTAAATTTTTTAAAAATAAGGTCATAAAGTGAATAGGTGAGGATATTTAGTTCGTAACTTTGCTTGGTCTCCCAAGTGCATTCTTCTAATGTGCCTTCGCCATTAACATCTCCTTATTTCTTAGCTTTTGAATCAATCTATCCATAACTTCCATTATAATTTCCTCATTAGACAAATCTTGCTTTAACTTTATCATTTGGCTTTATAGTAAATGAGAAGTGTCTGGAACATATTTACAAAGCATAGAGACATGGAAAACCAAATGCATATAATAAAACTCGATTTAATATTTCAAGTATTAATGTAACTTAGAGATAACACACAATTTTTGTTGAACCTCATAACTCCTTTCAGCGAGATACTTAGGAATATATGATCACCTATAGTGAATTAACGAATTGAAGATCTTTCCACTTTGGGTTAGCATAGCTCTTTTCATGGTCAAAGATAGTTTTCAATCATTCTTTGGTCAGAGGCACTTTCTCCCTCATATATTAAATCAAGTCAAGCCCTTCGATAAACTTTTTTCCTAATTCATCCCAACAAATAAGAGATCTACTCTTTTTTCTATAAAGGGCCTTGTAGAGTGCCACTTAATAGTAGAATGATAATTGTTATTGTAGGTGAATTCGATCATCTTAATTCCCTCCAAAGTTTAATATACACATTTTCAATATGTTTTTAAGAGTTTATGTCTTTTGGATTGACAATCTGTGTAGGGGTGGAAGACTGTATTAAAATCGAGTTAAGTGCTTAAGGATTCTTCTAGCTTGTGCTAAAATCTTGAGGTGAATTGGGTCCCTCGGTATGAAATGATTGAGTTAGAAACCATAAAGTTTCACTATTTCATTGAGGTACAATTATGTATAATGCAAGGACAAGTAAGTAGTTTTGACTAGTAGAAAGTGGGTTGATTTCATTAGGTGATCCATAATTACCTATATCGAGTCATACTTATTCAATGTTCTCAGCAATCCTACCATAAAGTCAATTGTAACTAATTCCCATTTCCATTCGAGTAGAGGCAATTACTAGAGTAGCTTATAAGGTCTTTGATTTTAAAACTTATTGGTAGGTTAAACATTTTATTACAAATTTGGCTATACCCATTTTCATCCCACTCTAATAATAAGAACTTTTAACATCATAGTACATTTTCACTATGCCAAGATGTATATTATAATTGGCAAAATATGCTTCCTTCATTATCTATTCCCTCAAGTTGTTCATAGTAGGAACATATAGCCTCGATCCATGCCTCAGGATTTCATCCACTATAACAAAGCCAAGGGCCTACACCACTTTGACGTCATTTTTTAGCTTTACAAGTTAAGGATCCATATCTTGAGCTTCCTTGATCATGTTAATTAGAAGTGGTTTAACATGAAGGTACACCAAAAGTATCCTTAAGTTTGATGCTTTGAACTTGACTTTTGAGTCATATAGGTCTCACATTCCTTTTACTAGGTTTTCTTTATAATTGGATGTGGGCTACAATTTAGCCAACTTCCTGCTCAAGGTATCCACCACCACATTTGCCTTTCCTGGGTGATATAGGATATTACAATCATACTACTTAAGTAGTTTTATACATCTTCACTGCCTAACATTCATATCTCTTTCATGGAATTATGTTTCAAACTTTTATGGTCTGTGTATATTTCACACTTCTCCCTATATAGATAAGGTCTACAAACCTTTAGGATAAATACCATTGCTATCGTTTCAAGACCATAAGTTAGGTAATTTAACACATACTTCCTTAATTGCCTCGAAGCATAAGTAATTACTTTACCATTCTGCATTAAAACACATCCATGTCCTACTAAGGAAGGTTTTGAGCTTCTAAAATCTCTCTCCACATTCATTTAACCATCAATCTTATTTACTTTTGAGTGAGTTTGGTCAATGGAGCCACTATGCTTGAAAATTCCTTAACAAGTCTCCTATAGTACCTTACCAAGCCTAAGAAACTCCTTATTTTAGTGACGTTAATAAGACAGGGCCAATCTATTTTGGCTTCTATCTTTTGGATCCACTTAAAGTCCTTCTTGTTAATCACATACCCTAAGAAACTTACACTATCAATCTAAGACTCATACTTGAAAAGTTTGGCATACAATTAGTGCTCCTTTAGTGTTTGTAGTACTAAGCAAAGATGCTCTTCATGCTCTTCCCTGCTCTTATAATACACTAGGGTATCATCTATAAACTAATGATGAACTTATCCAAAAAAAGGTTTGAATACTCTATCTATTAAATTCATGAAAGTAGATGGTGTATTCATTAATATGAAGGGTAATACTAAGAACTCATAATGCTTATATCTAGTTCAAAAGGCTTTTTTAGATATGTGTCCCTCTTTAATCCTTAACTAGTGATAACCCGATCTCAAATCTATCTTTAAGAAATGACTTCTCCTTACAGTTGGTTGAACAAATCATCAACCCAAAGAAGGGGATATTTATTACGAATAGTGACCTTATTGAGTTTCTTATAATCAATATAATCTATAGGTTCGTCTTTCTTCTTTATGAATAATACAAGTGCTCCCTAGGGTGAACTATTGGGATGAATGCATCCTTTTATTAAGTAACCCTTATAGATACTTCTTCAAATCTTTTAATTCAATTGGGACCATATGGTAAGGTAAGGCTATACAAAAACTAACTAAATTGACCAAACTGAATTGATCAAATTCAATCCAAACCAAAAACTATGGTTTTGGTTATTTCATGATTGGTTATCATTTTAAAATTTTTATAAACCATATTTTTTTGTTTGTTTTTGTTTGAAGAAAAATGAAAATCCAGTTAAACTGAATCAAATCGATAATATAATAAAACTATGTCATTTTTTTTATATATGTACTTTACTAATATGAAAATCATGCTTCAAATTGTCTAGAAGTTAAAGATATCTGCTGAATTTCTATGTTTTAGAGAATTTTTATACTATTATTTTGATTTATACTAACTTATTGGGTGATATTTTAGTCTAATTTTATTATTATTATGCTATAAAATTTTAAGTACTCAACCTGGATTTTGCATTATTTTTACTGTATTGATAAGGTTGATTGTTATATGGTAACATAATTTTTAATGTTTGTTAAATTTCTATAATCTCTTCACATTTTATTTTTATTTATTTATTAATTTTGTAAAATTGACAAAACCGATTGTCTAAACCGAGTCCAAATAGCCTTGATTTGGATTTTTTTTTTGTATTACTTTAGTTAAGAGTTAAAGTACTTAAAAATTGATTTTATTGGTTTATTTAAAAATATTTGCTCACCCATACGGTAAATAGGCATAGAGATCTTCTTCATCCCTAGTAATACCTCAATGTTGAATTTAATCTCCCCTTCTAGTGGTAATCTAGGTGGCTCATCTAAAAACATGTGTAGATATTCATTTACAATTGGAATTATTCCAATCATTCTACTTCATATTTGGTATCCTTAATATTAGCTAAATATCGTCTGCACCCTTTTTGTATGAGCCTCCTTGCCCCAATGGCGGATATTAGGTTGTAGGGTCTATAATATTCAAACTTATCCCTTGAGAACAACTTAAATTCAATTCTCTTCCCTTAGCAATCTATGGAAGCATATAATAGTTCTTTGACAACCAGTCCATGCCCAAGATAACATCAAAAAATTCAAGATGGAATTCCATTAAATCCACTTTAAGTTCTCTATCATTTACGCTCATGATGCATAAAGAGAAAATATTTTAAACTTTTACCTCTTCCTCTAATGGAGTGGGCACTACCAATAGTTGTTCTAATGGTTTACTTGCTATAGACAATCTTTTTGTAAAAGCGAGAGGATACAAAGGGATAGGTCACCCTTAAATCATATAACACCTTAGTATTAATAGTTTAAATAAGGAGTGTACCTATCAAAATTGTGTTTGAAGCCTAGACTTCATGTTGGATAAGAGCGAACACTCTTCTTGGTCCTCATCTAGTAGGGGCTCATCCTAAAGTTTGACCAACATTTTCTTCAGCCTCGTTATCCCTTAAAATAATTCCCCTCCACACTTGCATTCCACTATTTCCATATGAACTGTGGGCTAGAAAGGTTAGGGTCGACCAACTTATGTGGCTTATGGATATTCTTTCACAAAGTGTCCTACTTGACCACATTTAAAATAGGCACCCATTTCTTTCAAACATTATTTGTAGTGCATTTTCATATAAAAGGAACATTGAGGAGCTAATATCCTTAGATGTATTTAGCTAACTATGCCTAGGCTCATTTTTGAAGTAGATCTTAGAGGATTCTACCTTGACTGAGACCTCTCTGCTTGTCCTTAAGAACTAACTTGAGTGGTTGACTAACAAGAAATGCCCATACTTCTCACTGCGTTATTATCGCGATCCAATTTGAGTGAACTTCCAATTATTACTTTCTTTTGTTATTCTCTGGTTGCCTTTACCTCCATCTCTCTATTTTTTATTACCCTTACCTTATCTATTATCATGGAGAAAGATTCAAACTCATGGGTAGCCAACATTTTGAATAGAGGTGCAATTAACCCCTTTCGAAAGCATTGAATCTGAGCCACTTCATTAGGTACTAGGGTTGGAGCAAATTTGCTCAATTGGTCAAACCTCTTTGCATAAGACAAAATCTTTTTTAGCATCTATATTAGTCTTTAAATTCCATCGCCCCTACCTCTTTCACACTTTTTGGAAGGAATTCATTAACCATTAACTCCTTCAATCATCCCCAAGTGATTTCTTCATGAGCCTGAAAAAAATTAAGTCATGCTCTGCTTAAACCAATCTTTGGTGTCATCTTTCATGAGTTCATCAATGAATTCCACTACTGTAACAATCCACACCTACCCTAGGAATTTTTATGACAATTACTTGAATTTAGAATTATTATGACTAAGTGAGTGCTTTTATGAAATTCATGTGTTATGTGGTTAATGAGTATGTGGCATGTTAGATCAGTTCTAATATGCATAATATGAATTATTATGGTGAAATAAGTGATTTATATAAAGTGAATAAGCATAAAATAATTTATTGCACATAAAATAAATTTCCATCCAAAAAGCGATTTTTAAGCATAAAATAATTTTTATGAGCATTTTTAAAATATTTTTAAATAAATATTTTGGCAGAAATTTTAATGGAAATAATAAGAAAAATATTTTATTTTTAATTACCTATAATCAGCCCATTTTTTAAATAAAAGGCTCAATTTCCTAAAAGCCCACTATACTAAAACACTCCTTACTTAACTCATTAAGGGTAAACTTGGAAATTACACCCAAACCCTAAAATTTCAACCTAAATTTCAGCCAGCCCTAGGGGAGCAGCCACCATTATGTTATTCTTCATAATTTTGGTAGAAAAATTCTCTCAAAAATATTCTCCCAACCGAAATTCACAAGGTACTTTCAAACTTTGCGATTTTGCTACCATTTTCGTAAGTTTTTCTCTCCTTTCAAATTACTATTTGATTTCTATGAAACTAATCATGAAAAAAATTATTTTGGGCTATTTATTTACTAATTTTCTATTGATTAAATTCAGCCTAGGTGAATTCTTGAAAGAGAAATTGATTTATTCACTGAAAACACAACCCTTTCTATGCGATTTCTCCAAAGGTGAACCCTAAAACGCAAAATTAGAATTTTATGCATAAAAACAAGGAGGGCTGCTGATTTGTGCATAATTGCATTCTACATTGATTTTTTTTTTTTTTTTTTTTTTTGTGTTTAGATGAAAAATATTGATTTGAACCATATTTTTGTATATTACTGTAATGATTAGAAAAGATCGAAAAGCAAAAAAACTCATAATTTTCACTTTAAACCCTAAAGTTGGAAAATTTCATGCATATAATTCTCCATGGCTGCTGATTTATATATATATAGGTTCTAAACTGATTTTTGTTATGTTTGAATGAAAAATAGTGATTTAAATTATGTGTCTACATATTACTGTAATGACCAAAAAGTACAAGAAACAAGAAAGATTCATAGCTTTCATCCTAGAACCTAAAGTTGGAAAATTTTCATGCGTATATGTTTATATAGGTGCCGATTCATATATTTAAATACTCTAAAATGATTTTTGACATGTTTATATGAAAAATATTGGTTTAAATAATGTGTTTGCATATTACTGTAATGAACGAAAAGTGCAAAAAGTAAGAAAGTTCATGATCTTCCTTGATTGTATAATTTAGCTTACATTGAGAATTCAATCCCAATGTCTATAATTTTTATATGATATATTTTAATGATTATTGACATGTATACATAAATGATAAATGATTTGATTATGTGTTGATTGAAAGAATAACTCTAGACAAGTCTAGAGACAATAGGGTATACCTAGGATTTCCTAACCCTATTTCTATGAAATGATTAACATGTTTATGTCACTAAGTGATATGGGAAATAAATTTTATGATGAGTTAATAATGAGTCAATGATCTTAAATGGGTGATGAGATTGATTGTATGAATTGGTCATAGGAGATAAGTGTGATATTTGAAAGGTTAATTGTTAAGTTAATATATATGGAAGGTATTAAGTGTACTAAGTTGAATGTTAAATTGAATTGATATTAAAATCATGATATATTATGTTTGATTTTAGAAAAGTCATAATATGGGTTATAATGTGATTTCATGTGGGCCTATAAAGGCAAAGTATACAATACTTTAGAAGTTAACATGCTATGTGCAAGTGATGAGTACACTTCTAAGTGCAACTCCAAGTGTATATCAACATTATATGTGCATGGGGTAGTTATGGGATAGGATAGCATGATGACTGAGCAAATGCTAAGTGTTGAATTAAATATTATGTTAGAGCTTGAGAAGTAGTAGAAGTTCAAAAGGGCTACAAGAACTAGGAGGAAAGGAACCATAAGGTGAGTAAACATTATGTTATTATTACAAGTACAAGCTAGCATGATATGTGAGCCTTTGACACTCTTGAAACCCAAGTTCTTTCTATTTTCAAATACAATTATGTGAATTCTTTGTTAAGCTTGGGTTTCCAAAGGATAATTGGTCCAAAACCATTTTTGATTATCAAATGAGGATAAATACCCTTTGTGATTATTTTCTCTAACTTATATTCTTTCTAGAACTACACTGTTAATTATTTGTTATTTGATAAGCTAAACACCTATTGTTATTGTGCTATATGTGATTGCATTTCTTCAATGCTAATGTTATAAGTGATTACCATTAGCTCTAGCTATGGTATCCATGAACCTTTTATGCAAAAATCTTCATGCCGATGTGAGTAATTATTAGAACCTATGCACACAGTCTTAACTCGATGGATAGGGTTAGTGTATCCATCTCAGCTAGATGGGGTAGTTCTAGCTATGGAGTCTGATTAGTTTCATGGTTTTCTATATGATAGGAGTTGGAAATTGGTTTGATACCATCTCTCTTCTATGTGTTCAAGTGATTATGGCAACAACCTTCGCTTTATATGTTCAAGTGATTATGGCAATAGCCTTCACTCTATATGTTATGTGTTATAAGTGTGATTTCTGCGAATCTTTCTAAATTGCAAACTATGAACCATGAACTAGGAATTTTGAATCATGAACTATGAGTTGTGAGTTATGAGCCATTTCTAAGGGATATGTGTTATTGTATAAGCCCTGTTGTTTACTCATTGAGATCATCTATCTCACCCTTTTTCTTGTGTGGTTTCAAGTGAGCATTATGAGGAGGTAAGGTGATAGCTCAAAAACCTACTCCGCTTAAGAAATTTCCTTGTCCAAGTTTATTTCCATACTATGATGTGATGAGTCTCTAGATGCTCCAAAAGTTATTGTTATGGGAGTTTTATTTTTTTAGAACTTTACATTTTGGTGACTTTATTTAGAGTTTAAATATTATTTTCTTATGGATTGTATTTAAAGTATATTTTAACCATTTTTCAACAACTTAAGGTTTTCTTATAAATGGTTTAATTAAGTTAATGCATAAGGTTTTGTTACGATCCTAGGCTATGTTCATATGTGCATGAGTGGGTTCTACAGGTGTGGGTGACCTTATGTCTTCCTATGTTTTAGGACTGTTATATCTCAAAAATTGGGATGCAACAACTACCCTCCTATATGGTATTCTTAATATCTACAACTTACCCTATATTTCATTAAGAAAATTAGTGGGTCCATGACACCTATGTAATGCAAAGGTTTAAGCTTCAGTGAGGTCTTGCTTGAGCACCTGTTTAATCCGGTAAAAGCAATCAAAATGCTCATTTAGGTTTGAACTCATATTGGAGCCTTAGGTTCAAATAGATTGATTTTGAAAATGTATTTTAGAGTTGCCACCTTAATTTCATTTTAATTGGAAAAATATTAAGAAAAAATCCAAATTGACTTTAATGACTATCCTAATGGAAAAAAAGTGCACTAGCCTCGAAATCATGATTAATGCATGTACAATTTGTTATGATGCATGAAAATCCATTCATGAGACAAATAAAACAAAAAAGAAACTAAAGAAAGCAAAGTTAAGTTGAAGTTACAATAAAAATCCAAAATTAATGGATACTTGTGAACCTTAATTTCAGCACCTTTAAAAATTCATTTTGAAATCACTAGACCTATTTAGAGTATTTTTAGTATAAACTAACACTTTTCTGACCCTAATAAGACCTTTTGTATAACATTTTCTAAAACTGACCAACTTTGACTTAAAACAAACTGCCTAATGACCAATAATTTATTTCGGACCCATCGATGCTTATGGGTAAATTTTCTGAACTCTAAATCCCTAGAAACTGACCCAAAAATCTTGAAGGATGAAATGTAGCCTGCGCCATGTGTTAGTTTTAGGAGCCTGGCGCTGTAGCCTATCTTATGCTATGCCGCATGTGCCACTTGTAGTGTGCTGCACAAAGAACATGCTCTATGCAACGTTGCACTCCCGATGTGGCTGGTCTCCCTACCCTTTTGTCTTTTTCAATTTTGCCCCTTTTAGCTAGATTTTTAGCTACAAAAGTCTATTCTTGTTAGTCTTTTGACATTTTAATAACCAAAATGCCCCTCCCTTACTTTGCCTATAAAGACCCCCTCCATTTCCATTTCAAGACACCCATTGAGCATTTGTTGATGGGATATCTATTTGCTCTTTCTCTTTTTCCTTCCAATCAATCACACTCTTAATTAACTTAATTAATCATTTTAATTAATAAATTAATTAATCCATCTTTTATTAAGTAATTAATCCTCTTTTCAATTAATCCATACAATTAACTAATGAATTCATCAAATCTAATCCAATTAATTTATTAATCTTTTTAATTAATTAATCAATCAATTTAACCCTCCATTCTCATCTACTCTCCTTGAGTAGGATCCCTACCACCCGGCACCGATAAGATAAAACTTCAATCCAATAAAATCCTTTGTCAATCTCACCCACTAAAACCAAAGATATAATATTTTGTCTCACTCATACAACCTCAAATTAATCAATCTAATTAATCCCTAAACCCTCCACTTAATCGTGGAATGAAATATGTGGGTTTTGATCCCATTTAATGGGATGCATAAGCACGTTTGGAATCAAAATCCAAAGCTCAAATCCAATTCTAAATTAACTCCTCCTCCCCTTTCTCCTCTCTCCCCCTCCCCCCCCTCCTTTTTTTTTTTTCTTTCAAATGCAATTATTTATATTCATGTTTTGCTTTGTAAGGGAATTTGTAGCCTTCCTAGAACCCACAAATGCTAGAGAAGGCATTCCATTATTTAATTTATGTAATTAGTTAACTTAATTATTTTAGAGTTAAGGAGCGATTATGTGGTTCTTCTAGTATCTATAAGGACTAGAGAAGACACTCTTTTTGGATTATGGATGTTTATTTTACTTGCTTTCTTAATTTCTCCATGCATTTATAATTATACCATGATCATGTATTTTAATTATTTTGTTGAGATTTTTCTCAAAAGTAATTTCCATTTGGCTCGTTAAGGTTAATATGGATTTTCATGCATCACTTTGCACAAATAAAGGCTTTTTGTCTAACCTTAATTTTTAGAGAACTTTTAGATGATGAGTAACATTGGCTCAACAACTCTCTTTTAGTATGTTAGGAGATAGTGAAAGCTTTTCACCCCATGATGAATCCCCTATCATTTTGGTGGTGTAAAGAGTAATCAGTACTATTTGACCTATGCAAAACTCCTTAACTCAAATTTGTTAAGTATATTGATGCTCTAGTGGCATGGGAACCCTAAAACAAACCTCCTTTCACTCTTGTGCATGTAGTCACCCTAGCATTGACCCTAAATTCCATATGCTGTAATAATTAAGACATTTGTGGATATGCCTATCAAACCTTTTTGGTATATATCATGATATTATCATGTATACATAACCTGAGAAACTCGACAATAAAAGCCTAAGCACCTCAAACACCTAAACCGGTGGTCCATCACCCCAAACATGTAACCACACACTCACTAAATTCCATAACCCAATAACCAACCATAGAAAAGGGAATCATTTTCTCAACATATCATTGCACTTATATACATAATTTTTTTCAAAATGTAAATTCTTATCCTTTCTCTTTCTTCTTTTTCTTTTAAAGGTATTGATTGCAAACACCTCTAACCCCTTTGACCAAGACACCATGAGTGCTTTTTTCGCTAATCTGCTCAAGAAACAAAAGGAGACCTACCAAACTGCACTTATCACTGCCCTCAAAGTCCAAACTAACTATTTCACCAATGCCCTTAATGCTCAGTCTACCACTTTCATAATTGCTTTTAACTCCCAATGCTAATCCATCATCAGTGAGGTTAAAGAGATGACCAATGCCACCACCACTTCTCCTCCTACTCATGTTAAGCTTGCTTTGCTCAAGGTAGAACTAGCCATGCACCTACTTTCACTCATCCCATTATTTATCTCACTAATAAAGGGAAAGCACCTGAGACTCCTACCTCTCATTCTTTGGATTTGAATGCCTCTACACCCTCTCCTTTTGTGAATCCTTTTCAAAATGGAGATTTTCTAACTTTCTCAAAGCTAAGGAACTAATGGAGAAATTCAAGGCTATGGAACGAACAAACAAGAAATATCAAAAAACATGAAGACATAATAAATATTGACTCATTGGTTCTCTTCCCAAATGCACGGGTACCACCTAAGTTCAATATGCCTGTCATAGACAAATTCAATGGCACTACTTGCCCAAAGACCCACTATAAGATGTAAGTGAGTGCCATTAAACCATTTAGTACGGATAATGATCTCCTTGCTCAGTTATTCCAAGAGTACTTGATTGGAGTGACTATTATATGGTTGTTAGATATTGACTACAATGATAAGAAAACTTAGGATGAGATATATAATGCATTCATTAAATAGTACCACTATAAAATTGAAGTGGATATCACCCATATAGTTCTAGAAATAACCAAACAAGGTCAAAGAGAGTTCTTCATTATGTTTCTTACAAGGTAGAGATCAAAAGTGGCCTAAATGATGAACTATCCATATGAGGAAGAGCAAATTGATATCATCATCAAGAATCTTCTCCCCCAGTACCAAACTCATATGCAAACTTAGTATCTCCCAGACTTCAAGGCCCTAATTGCTACTACCTCTAAGATTGAGGATTTAATCCAGTTTGGACAAATTAAAGATGAATCCTCTAGCTCGAGATACCATGAGAACACCAATTACACCTCTAATTCTGCTCACTCCACTGCCCACAAGGGAGGAGAAGTAAATATTATTTCCTACCACTAATCTATAGGGTTAGAAAGAAGGACCTTTTTAGAGTTTGGCATGCCTTTGAGCATGATTTATAAAAAGGCTTTGAAGGCTCACCTTATCTAGGGAGCACCTCCTAACCCATTACCTAAAAACTATAATGCTAATGGTTACTGTGATTATCATGAATGACCCGGGCATAAAACTAATGCTTGTTAGGCACTAAAGCATTGCATTTAAGACCAAATTGATAGTAGAGGCATCATTTCTATAAGAGCCAAGCCTAACATTGCTATAAATCCTCTCCCAAATCTCAAAGCAAATGTCAATTTCATCACTTCAGTCGAACTAGAATTTGACCCTCTCTCTATGATCCATCCCACTTTAGATTATTACTATGTGTTAGACCTTCATGACTTTGTCATTGAAGTTGATGCCATCACTTAATGTAGGAGAATCTTTTCACCACCTCCATATCCGCTATACTAAAAAAGTTATCAAACCATATAGTACACCCTTTTGTTGAGAAATTGAGGTCCCATAATGAACTTAAAGAAGATCCCATCTTAAGGCAATTAAAGAAAACTCAGGCCAATATCTCTATTCAAAGCCTCATCCAATCCTTATACCCTCATCGCCAAGCTTTTTGCAAGGTGTTGAACTAATGTCAAGCTTTTGTTGATATCTCACCTGAGACATTTATGGCATTCTTAACAAGCACTACAAAGTCCATATCTATCTCTTTCAGTGATCATGACATCTTATAAAGGGAGGAAAGTCGCAATCATGCTCTCTACATCACTGGGATGACCAGAGGGAAAACTATGCCTATAGTGTTGGTAGACATTAGGTTTGCACTGGATGTATGCCCATTGAAAATGGTCAGCTGCCTAGGATTATTGGCTTTGAATTTTACTATTTCAAGCCAAGTTGTGAGAGCTTGTGATAACACAAAGAGAAAAGACTTAGGACTGGCAAATTTGGATGTCATTGTTGGAACTATCACAATACCAATTTCATTTCAAGTAATTGATGTCTCGGTTGATTTCAGTCTCCTCTTGAGAAGGCCATGGATCTACCAAGTTAAAGTTGTTTTGTCCTTTTTGCACCAAAAACTGAAGTTTTCCCATGGTACAAGTATCATAACTATCAAGGCTAATTCACTTAGGAAGAATGACATACCCATTTCTGTGCCCATTTTAGAGATCAAGCCCGAAACCTCTTCTTTTCCTTTGTTAGGCTTCTCACTTGATTCCATTTAGTTCATACAACAAGATATAAGTAAAGCAATAGTCCCTTTTGACTTTGACCCATATGGTAAAATAACTGTGGCTAACATCATGAAAATGGTGGATTATTTTTCAAGTTTAAGGCTTAGAAAGAATTAGCAAGGGATAACCCAGTTTCCAGAATGACCCATTGCCATTTCTTCATTTGGCCTTGGGTATGCGCCCAAACTAGAGGACACAGTGGAATTGGAAGAAAAGGCTAAGTTGAGAACTAATGCCAAGAGGCAAGGTAAGATCTATGATTGGTCGATGCGTTCTTATTTCAAAACCCTAAATGGTTATTTTATGAGGGAAGGGGATGAATTTCCTTATTGTAGTTTTCTTGAACCCTAATATTGCCCCATCTCTAAAAAGCTAATCCTTGATTTTGAAATTTTTTTTTATGTCAAGTTTAGCCTAAAAGAATATGAGCTAATTTATCTGTTGGAGGAAGGTTGGGAAGCAAGGATAAAGCCCTCTCTTTTCAACTCCATTCAGGTGATCACCAACCACTTAGAATATGGTCATACCAAGTTCATTTAGCCATCCCAAGCCTCACTAAATAACTGGTATTTTGAGAAGAGAACAAGCCATATTATGTCCATGTCTGAGTCTTTCGAGTCTTATGAGTTTGGGTCTTCTAAGTTTATTGTGTTTGTTAAGTCTTTTTCTGATTATATAACCTATCTTTCAGGCTTGTCCTTTGAAACTAATGTAACCCATGATGGGGCTTTCATTATTAATAAAAAATGTCAATTTTCTACTTACTTTCTTAACTCTTCATGTTGTACTTATTTTGACTTATCCTAAACAAGGTATCTAAAAAGGAAAATAAAAAGAAGTAAAAATAAAAAAGGCAAAGAACTAATTAATTTTGGCACAGAGGAAATGCCTAAGATTACATGCATTGCATTTGTATATCATGACACACAAACACTCATTGAAAAGTTTTATGAATTCTTAGATTGTTTTTCATGGGAATCCAAAGACATGATGGGAGGTGATCTAAGCATCGTAGTCCACAAGATTTAACCTGTGAGTATATAAAGCATATCAACCAAAAGTTAAGAAGAATTAAGGCATAATGGTCTTTGAAGATTGAGTAGGAAGTAGCTAAGTTCTTGGAGAATGAGTTCATCGAGCTAATCACATACCCTCATGGTTAGCCAATATAATGTTAGTTCCCAAGAAGGATGGGAAGGTCTATATATGTGTTGATTACACAGACCTCAACAAGGTTGAATCAAAGGATGATTTCCCTTTACCCCATATTGACTTGGTAGTAGACCGCACAGCTGGTGCATCTATGCTCTTTTTGACTGGCCTCTATGCGGGCTACAATCAAATCTATGTGTACCCTCCAAACAAAGGGAAGACATCATTCATAATATAATGAGGCACCTAATGTTACTGGGTGATGCCTTTTGGCTTAAAAAATGCTAGGGCAACATATGAAAGAATGGCAACCACAATCTTTCATGACATGATGTAAAAGGAAGTTAAGGTGTATGTTGATGACATGGTGGTAAAATTTGAGATCTTTAAAGGACATATGGAAGCCCTAGGTAGGTTTTTCTCGAGACCTAGGAGTATAATCTCAAGTTAAATCTACCTAAGTGTGTATTTTTTAGAGGTCTCAACCGAGCACCAGCCCAATTTCCTAAAGAGGGGTATTGAAATGCTCATTCAAATTCAAACTCACAGTTGGAGCCCTCACGTTCAAATGAATTGATTTTGAAAATTCTTTGGGAGTCGCTGTCTTAATTTTATTTATTTGAAAAAATATTAAGAAAAAACCCAAAATCAACTCCAATTCATTAATCTTTGATTAATTTACCCAAGAATAAACTCACTAATCTTTGAAACCAAAGAGGATTTGGGGACTAGGCTTATAGTTTTAAATAATTTAGATTTGCCTCCAAAGTTTAATTTGGTCTAAAAATCTATTTCATGAATTACAATTATAAGATGATAATTAAAATATATAAGCATGGCATAATCATAAGTGCATGAGAAAATTAAAAAAGTAAGCAAAATAAAACAGCCACAAGCTAAGGAGAGTGTTCTCTCGAGTCTTTATTGATAGTAGAAGAACTACACAATCACTCCTTAACTCAAAAATAAATAAGTTAGCTAATTACATAAATTAATAAATGGAATGCCTTTTTTAGTCTTTATTAGTTCTATGAAGGCCACAAATACCATTACAAAGAAAAATATGGATATAAATAATTAAATTTGAAAGAAAAGGGGGAAAAGGAATTAATTTAAACTAGATTTGAGGTTTGGATTTAGATTCCAAACATGCCTATATACCTTATTGAATGAGGATCAAAATCCACATAGTTCATTCCACAGTTAAGTGGCAAGTTTAAGGATTAATTGGATTGATTAACTTGGGATTGTATGAATGAGGGGAAACATTATACCTTTGGTTCTGGTGGGTGAGATGGATGGATGATTTTACCTGATTAAAATTCCATTTTATCAATGCTGAACAGCAGGCATCCTACTTAAGGATAGTAGATGAGAATGGAGGGTTGAATTGATTGATTGATTAATTAAAAAGATTAATTAATTAATTGGACTGGATTGGATGGAATGATTAATTAATTAAGAAGATTAATTAATCAATTGGATGGATTGATTGATTTAAAAAATTGATTAATTAATTAATTAAAAGGAATAATTAATTAAGTGATTAAAAAAATTAGTTAATTAAAATTATTAATTAAATTTGCTGGGAATGAATAAATATATTAATTAATTAAAATGATTAAATAATTAATTAAATATGAGATTGACTAAATAGAGAGAGAGAGAAAGAGCAAGTGGATAGCCTACCAATAAATGCTCTAGGGTGTATTCAAATGGTGGAAATGGAAGCCTATGTATAGGCAAATGGGGTCAGGGGCATTTTGGACATGTTAAAAGTGAAAATTCAATAAGGGTAAGGCTGAAAAAGAGGGTGAAGATTAGATAAAAGAGGGGTAAAAAGGTAATTTTAAAAGGTATAAGGGGGACCAGCAGCACGGGCAATTGATGTTAATCTGTGTTTGACACATGGTGGCACCTTCTTTTTAATGATGTTAATCTATATTGGAAAATTGAGTATCTATGTAGCAATATAAGTGAACGCTAAAATTTTTCTTTCAGGGGTGTTGTCACGGAACCCCCTCACTAACTGACTAGTGAGACTGCCGTGTTAGCTCTACATAGCGCACTAAACTTCACAATTATCAAGTTGTAGCTGCATCATAAGGGTAAAAAATTAAGAGTTCACACTTTAGTGCCTCCTCTGGCGTATTTGTTAGAAGTCTGGTTAGTCAGATGAGCATAGAAATGCATCCAACCAAGTCAAAGGACCATGGAAATGCTCTCCCCTAAAATTAAAAAGGAGTAAGAGGTTTTCTAGGTTGCTTGCAGTATATCAGTCACTTCATCGCACAACCAGTAGATACTTGCTAGTCAATTTTTAAGCTAGTTAGAAAAGAAGCCTCTAAGCATTAGAATAAAGACTGTTAAGAGGCCTTTGATAAAATTAAGTAGTATCTCCTAAACCTACCAATATTGCAATATCCAATACCAGGTCAACTATAGATGCAATGCTTGCTTAAAATATCCCACACTCGCATAGAAAGAGTGCCATTTATTACCTGAATAAGCCTATGCTAGCTCACGAGTTTAACTACAACCAGATTGAGTAATTATGCCTAGCATTGCAATGGATGTGCTATAAGTTCTAGCACTACCTTTGCTCATATATAATCTATGTGCTAGCTGAGAAGAGCCTTTAAAAGTCTTTGTGGAGAGGTCAATTCTTTACAGTAAAATGGCATGGTGGATGGTAGCATTTGCAGCCTTTGACTTGAAATATGTTCTGAGGAAAGTAGTAAAAGGAAGCATTATCTATGATAAGTTAGCTATGGCCCTTATAGATGGAGAACCATTTGAACTTAAGTTCACAGATAAGGATATCCTAATCATAGACCCTAAAGTGTGGAAATTATTCTTCGATGGTTCTTCCAATAGTAAAGGCTATGGAACTAGCATGGTTATTATCACTTTTAAAGGAGATTATCTACCTATGGTAATCAAGCTAGAATTTGAGATAACCAACAATGAGACAAAGTTTTTAGAAGTCTATGTGATTCCAACCTTATCATTTCCCAAGCTCTTAGCAAGTGCAAGATTAGAGAAGAGCATTTGGTTCATTACTATTAACCCTGAATGATTTAGCTAAAAATTTTTATGAACTATCTTTTATTTTTCATGAACTCTCTTTTCAAATTTGCCAAGAGTGAAGAACCAATTTGTTGATGCTCTAGTCAACTTAGCCTTAATAATAGACATGAGCGATAATGAATATATAAACTCAATGTCATTGAAGTGAAATGATAGCTGGGTATTATATCATGTGTATGAATCGCTAGCTAGTGTATACTAAGCCTTGGTTTTAGTGCATTCTCAACTACATCTAGAATGACAAATATCCGAAAGGGGCCTCCAAAGTGGATCAAAGAATTTTGAGGTAGTTGATTGCCAGTTTCATACCAAATGGTGATGTGCTATGTAAGAGAGCCTAGAATAACATCCACTTATGATGTGTAACTGAAGAAGAAGCCTAGCAAATCACGGAATGAGTCCATGGCAGAGAAGTGGGCTTGTATATGAATGGGATAACTCTACCCTAAAAAATAACAAACCTAGCTTACTTTTGACCAAGCATGAATGAGGATTGTGAAAGGAATGTATAAAATTACCATAAGTGTTATATCTTTACCAAACTGTAGCATCAGCTCCCTCTTTGACCCAATAGTTATGCTATGGCCCTTTAGCACCTAGGCCATTTATGTCATTGGGAAAATCTCTATCAAGTCCTCTAGCGGGTATGAATACATTCTAGTAACTATGGACAACTTCACAAAGCAGGTTGAAGCGGTGCCATATCAAGTCTTAAATGTAAAGAAGGTGGCACACTTCATCCAAAATTGGTTTAGAATCCCCTTTGAGATAATCACATATAATAGCACTTACTTTCAAAAAGAGGTAGTTCACCTATCCATAAATAAGATATTTAGCATCACCACTCCTATTTCTACTGACCATAAACTAATGAGGCAATTGAAGCTGCCAACAAGGCCATTAAGACTATTCTACAAAAGATCATCGTGAAACACAGATACTAGTATGAACATCTGCCAGTTGCCTTGTAGGGATATAGAACCACTATTCACACTCCTATAGTGGCAACTCCATATGCTTTGGTTTATAGAATAGAGGTTGTTTTCCCCATTGAAATGCAAGTCCATTCCGCCAAGGTAATGAGAGAAAGCAAGTTAAGTGAAGTAAAGTGGATCAAAAGATACTATGACTAGTTAAATGCCATCAACGAGAAAAGAATGGGCACTTTATACAAGATCAAATGCTACCAGCAGAAGCTGGCTAGGCATTTCAACAAGAAAGTGAAAGACATAGATCTGTACGAAGCAAATCTGCTTTTGAAAGAGATTCAAGCCTTAGTTTATAACTGGAGAGGAAAAGTAAGACCAAATTGCACTGGGCTATAGATGTTTAAGAAAATCTCATATGATGGAGGTGCTGTCCTTATGGACATTGAAGAGATACTTTGTCTGAGAATGTTGCCTATATTTTCTCTTTGTTTTTTTTTCAAAGTAATGTAATTAGAACTATGTGGACTTAATTTTTTCTAAAAAATAAATGAAAGGAAAATGATTGTAAGAGATATGTAGGCAGCAAGACTTGGGTGCAGTTTAAATTATAATATAAAAATATTTTTGTTTGCATCATATTTACATTTCCTCTACACTTAATGCTTCAATCATTTGATTCTTTTGGCTAAATAAAACAAATAAAACAAAACATCACAATAAAAAAAAAAAAAAAAAAAGAGCCCATTAAATTGAAAACCTGAAAAGATGACTTAGGCAAAAATTAGAGCCAAAATAAAAGATATCTCATATAATAATAATAATCAAATTTTATAAAGCATAATCCATCATCACAAAAAAGGATAGCTATTTCCTATATCATTTATAGCTTATCGATATGATCATGATAGCTTGCAGATGGGTATAAAAGTAGAAGCTTACAACAAAAGTCCTAAGCAGCTATAAGATAAAATAAAATGCATCGTCAACATCAACATAACCCTCCTCCTCCTCCTAGAATGAATATCTCCATTAGAATCTAAGCCAACCACAATCTTCTCGACTGTTACACTTCTAATCTTAGTCTCTGTGTCCTTATCCACTTCATCAATAGTCAAAGTGCTGGCAAAATTAGAACTGCTCCTTATAATCACTCTAGAAGCCTTACCCTAGGTCTTAACAACCCCAGAATTGCTCCTTCTAACTTTCCTCTATGTCATTATAGTCTAAGAACTAATCTCTGCTATTACAGTAGTACTCCTTCATTAAACCCTAGTAATAGTGGTCCTCCTCTATATGCTAGCTACAATGAGCCTTCACTGTACCACTATCATGGTGTCACTCTATTGTCTTACTACAATCATAATTTCCTCTATCATCACCATTGCAATCTAAGTCACTACCACAGCCTATGGTGCCGATCCTTTAATAGCTCCCTTTGTCTCTTCTAGAGATCGAGTCACCTCCTCTATCTAAACTATAAGCCCCTTGCCCCTAATGACATCTCCTATAGTATCTTCCCCCTCAATAGTGTCACTTTCCACCTCTTTCAGTAAAGCAGTTTGGTGCTCTCTCTCAGTTAGCCAAACAACCTCAGCCAACTAGCCCCAACCTCCGGCCTTACTAAATGATAGCTCCTCAACCAACCTTCCCTGATAACCTTAGTTTTAGGAGCACTAATCTATGTAGGCTCCGAGAAAGGCATAATTGGGGGGCACATCCTGAGTTTGACCCATCTGTCACAATACCTAAGTGCCCTAGTAGAAGGTGATCTAAGCCAGACCCAATGGATACACTACTTGGTACCCATGGCTCATCGTTATAAATGACCTAATCCTGTACCACTTATAATGCCAGATTATATCCTCTAAGGCAAGCTCTAACCATCTTATCCACTCCCTCATTGACCCTCATCACACTAGAATGGGCCGCATCTACCTTCAAATAATCCATCAACTATACCTGTAAAACAACCCAAAAATTGAAATCAGACACCTAAAAAAAACGCCTAATAGAAAGGGTAAAAACAAATAAAATTTTCTCATGTGAAGAATAATAAGGGAGACAGTTTATCTCTCTAAACCCTAAACAAAACTTTCGAGACTCATCGATGTCACTACCAGTATAGCTCCAACCATAAAACGGCACTACTCCATCTGTAATACTAAGCCTGCCACTTTGGCATCTCCCCAACTAACAGACCTGAAAAATTGATATTTAGCTGTCAAGTAAAAATCAACGCCCTCATCCTGAGCCTCTGGCTTCCCATATCTCCCTAGTCACTATGATCATGGAAACTCCTTAATAATAATAATCAAATTCACTTGCCTCTTTACTACCATCCAACTAGTCACATCCTTAGGGTAAAGGTAAGAAATCCTGAAAAATCCTCTAGTGCCTAACCTTGAACTCTGGCACTACCAAGACTACATCTGGATCATTGCTATAGCACAAAAATCCTCGAAAGTAGGGCACTACTCCTCTATACCTACACCAAACTAAAAAACCTAGGCCATATATCCCATAATAAAAAATAGGTCCTTAGGAACTATTAATCCACTCGAACTCCTCTTAAAGCCACCATAGCTGCATTCCCATACCTACCTAGGTTTATCTTATTAACTTTGTTGAGTTTCTTCATCCAAATGTGCATGTAATGGCTGAAATGCGGCTCCATCGATATAAGAAAGCAATGAAAATAATAGAAAGATGTGAAAACCGAGCAAAAGAAGGAAAATTTAATAAACCAACAAAGTTTAGCATAAAAATCAAGGAGATAATAGCTTCTGCCTTGACACTTGTGCCTATATATATCCCTAATGTGTCACATCAAAAAATGTACCAAAAAAGCTATAAAAAATGGCTCTACCATATCAGCCTATCACAGTGCCACAAACCTTATTGGTGGTACTGCAACCTCCACTTACTGCGGGTCACAGTGCTTCTTGCAATGCTTCCTTCCCAAGTAACTTTTCATCTTTTTTTCTCCCTCATAGACTCCTATGGCTTGATTTTGCATCCCTCAGTATAAATTTAAGCAATCTTTCTTCCCTCTTTAGGATGGAAGCCCATAAATAAATGGTTTTGGAGTTTTCTAAGGTCAAAATTCATTAGAAATTATAAAGACGGAGTTGTAAATCAGTGAGAAGTCAAGCATTAAGGCATGCATTTGAGCATAGAACCTCATCCATGCATCCATCATTGTCCATCATAAACATGCATTCATGACATAATCATACATAATAGAATAGGAAGCATTAGAAAGAGGCACATATAGAATAATGCATATATGAGTATGCATCATCCATAAGCATAATGTAAAAGTGCATTTATACATTATAATCATCTAGAAGAGTACCAATTCCCACCAGGGAAGAGAATAGTATAACTGCCCAAAAAATTATGGAACATACGGAAAAAGCAAAAAATGGTCACAGTCAGCATCATCATTGCTAAATAAGTGGCATCCTCCTCTCCTCCACTTTTGGGGGGGCATCCTTGTCACCCATGGCATATGTCTTAGCCATGTCTAAGCACATCAGCATCATATTGAGAGCAGCTTCCATTCTATAGGAAACCCAATACATTTTATAGATGAAATGCCTAGGTATTTGAAATATAGTGAAATGTTAGATATTTAGATCCTTTCTAAAGAACAAGTAAGCATAGGTACATTACCTATATAAGAATCATTTTTGAACATAGGACAAAATCACACCTCGACATCATCAAGGATGTCTCATACATCGGGCTGGATAATGTTAGGGAGCTACCATATCCTCATTATATTATTTGCTTCATATTAAGAAATCTACTCAGAGACGAAGCATTCTGTATCATAGTATGCCAGGGTTATGGATCTGGCTAGCACCCTTACCAGCATTGCGAGTGGCCCCTCATAAGTGCTACCCCCAAGTATCTCAAAAGCTGCTTGAAGAATGGGCTCCCTTAGAAAAGTAGAGGCAATGGAGGAGCACCCTCTATGGTTAATCTTATGCATCAAAAAGGTAGAGCAAAAGTCACGATAGCTCTAATGGAGACACTAATGAAGATATCCCTCATTACCATTATAAAGCCCAATGGAAGGCCAGATCGCCAACTTATATCTCATATAAATTGGGAAAGAGGTAAGGACACACCAAGATCCAATAGTTTGAAAATAAACCCTCTCACCCATATAAAACAAATAATGATAAAGAGAACATAATAAGAGTCACTTATAAGAGATATACTCTGTAAAATTCATGCAATAAGGGTCGCGGCATAATAACTATTCAAAAGACCTCGGGTTCTACCACAACAAGTAATAAAGAAGATAATACAGATAATAGAAAAGAAGAAAGTTACAAGTGAAATAACTCTGACTCTATCAAATGATCAAAGAAGGCTCGAGTCATCAAAGCATTGTGATTATCATTGTCAGGGCCCTAATTCAGCTTAGTCCATCTCTTACCAGATAGAAAGTCCTCCAACCCCTATTTGATCAGCCTAGGGGTGAGGAAAAGGAAGTACTCATAGGTCAAAATTTACAATATGGGTTAGTAAAAATTTTTGAAAAAGGGAAAAGCACACAAAATAGTATCAAAGATACAATTAAAGTACATAGTAGATACCTCCTAGATAGGCATCATCCCACTAATAGATAGAATATTTCTCTGAGATAAGTACACTATCTCATGGTATATGGAGCTCAAAATCGCTTGGCCTCGATTGTAGTGCCTCCATCCCTCTAAGTTAATAAGACTAGCCAAAATGTTTAGGTCCACTATATCCCTTATATTGTGTGAGAAGGTGCAACAAGTGATGACTAACAAATGTAATTGGGCCACAACATCATTGAGGATGATGTCGCTAACCGTTGCCACTCACTCTAACATGTCGATTAGCATAGTGCACTTCACTCGAGTACTATCTCAATGAGGATCAAAATGGAGCAGGGCCTATGTATTAGTAAGAGTAAAGGCCTACCTCCAATCATTGCACATATCAAGGGATTAAGTCCCAAATTGGATCCCTAAGATCATAAACAAATCTAATAGAGTGCAAGTTATCTTTCCATGGAAAAGTGGAAGGTGTTAGTGGTGTCCCACCATCTCTCAACTAGGACCTTAATTAGACTCATGTTGGCCCTTCGGATGTCTGCACCCCTAGAAAATTGATAAAACCAATGGGCTCCAACAATGCCCAGACAGTAATCCCAGGAGGGACATACCTATCACCTCTTTCAAATTGCATTAGCCTTCCTTATTCCTGATAGTCTTCATATGCAACAAACCAATGAACAAATGTATAAAAGTAAATTGCATGCATAACATACAAGCAGCAAAAATTTTATAAAAGAACTAAAAAAAGGGCCATTAGGAATACTGACTGCCAGTCACCCATTATAAGATACATGCTCGTGAGGATCCTACACAAGGAAGAAAAGATTTGAATTATCCCTCAACATCTCATACTGACACCCACAACTACTCCCAAAAGAGGTAGTGGTCTAATGTAAGGAAGAAGCTCCTTAGTATAAAGTAGAAACCATCACTGCTAAGTGCCTAACTTGACAAGTGACATAAATAGAAGCAATTAAATATTGCATTAAAAAAAGAAAAGAATGAAAATTTAATTTAGAATTAAATTAAAATTAAAAATTAATTAAATCAATAATTAATTAAAAAATAAAAAAAAGAAAATCAAAATTAAAAAATGAGAGTAAAAGGAAAGAATGCTCATATTGTGCAATGATTGCATAGCACTGCATAGTGAAAATATCTTAAAATTACGTAGCTATGTAAAAATGTATTTACAAGCCCATTTTAACTTGGAATTCAAATCTGAGAGTTTCCATGTGCCCATATGATTTTTCTCTACCTATAGACATCTCATTTGCCTATCTTTTGATCAAAGACGCATTCCTTATACCAGAAAAATCAAAAAATTAATAAGCCTAAAAATTCACCAGTCTTTCAAAAACCACAAGTTAAACTCCAAAAAATCTTAGAATATTTGGAATCATTTTCCATTTCAAAATTTTTTAAAAATCCTAGATTCACACTCAACAAAATTATCTAATAGATAAAGAGTTGTGATGAGGGAGCAACTGTGAACTCTCATTTTAGCACCTTTAAAAATTTATTTTGAAATTACTAGACCCATCTAGAGTATTTTTGGCATAGACATACACCTTTTTTGACCTTGATCATACCTTCTGTACTAGACAATATTTTCCTAAAATTGACCCGCTTTAGTTCAAAACTAACTTTCCAATTGATAAATAATTAATTTTGAACACACTGATGCTGACAGGTAAATTTTTTGAACTCTAAAACCCCTAAAAATTAACTCGAAAGCCACAATAACTGACCAAAAAATCTCAAAGGATGAAATGGGGCCACACCATATGTCAGCTGTAGGAGCCACCTGCGGTGCCCCAGCATAGCCTATATGTCACTGTAGGTGCCACCTATACCACGTTGCACCTTCCCTATGCGGCTAGTCTCCCTATCCTTTTGTCTTTTCCAATTTTGCCCATTTTAGCTTATTTTTGGCCACAAAAGCCTTTTTGGTCTTTTGACATTTCCAATGACCAAAATACCCTTTTTGCCAATAAATACCTCCTCCATTTCCATTTTAAGACACTTTTTGAGCATTTGTTGATGGGCTATCCACTTGCTCTTTCTCACTCTCCCTCCAATCAATCACACTTTAATTAATTAATCATTTTAATTAATTAATTAATCCATCTCTTATTAATTAATTCATCCTTTTAATTAATTAATCATCTTTTCAATTAATCTATCCAATTAATTAATTAATTTTTTAATTAATTAATAAATCAATTCAACCCACTATTCTTCTAAGGTTAAGAAACTTACCTTTAGATGGAGGAGACTCATCTCAATCAACGACAGACTTGCCTTAAATGGTGGGTAGCTTAATCGACTTAGAAAATCACTTTGCAAGGCAAGGAGCAAATAGCAAAGCCAAAACAAAATAAATAAAATAAAATTTTAGAACTAGGGTCTCATTCCTCCGAACCAAGTTAGGATTGCTTGCTTTCAAATCAAAGGATGACCAAGCAAATTTGAGAGTGAGGAAAACTAAAAAGGAAGGGCCCTATATATAGGCAGAGTTTGGGGATGAAAATAGTAAGTTCAGAAGTGGGATAACTCAAAAAACCTAAAACAACTTATGATTTTAGCACTCAAACTGCACAAGGCCTATACAATTGCCTCATATGGCTATATAGTTGCCATATGGGTCTATGTGGTTGTAGCACAAGGCTATGAGGTTGCCTCACTCTGATTCACTAATTTTGCCATTTCTGCCCATTTTCATCCATTTTTCATATTTTTTTTAATGATTCTAGTTGCATTTTGCTCCTTATTTAGTTTGGATGATCTAAAGGTGATTCAAATGTCAATGGGATAGGTTTTGACTCTTGAAGCTCGATTTCCTAATTTTTTTTATTTTTGCAGTTTTACTTTCTAGAGGTGTGTTTAGCCAAGCCTAGGTGAGTCTAAGATTCAAATACAAACTAGAAGGTGCAAAATTATGGGTTCACAACTGCTCCCTCATCAGAATTGGCTTTCACATTAAGGCAATTCTAATGATAATAAACCCGAGGATGAGGGATGAAAAAAAAAACAAAACGATGTTTATCTCAGGATTTAGACATGTCTCATGAAAGTGTGGTTGAATTTAGGGTGAAGAGTGGTAAAAGTAAACACAAGGATGCTTAGGTAATCTTTTATAAATATTTATGGGTTGAGGATGTGTTTGGATAAAAAGGAGGTGATAGATCAGACCATAAGGATGCCTTAGTGACTGTTGTTTAGAGATATATAGGTGGAACTTGATTTATAAATAAAAGTTGGAAAAGGAACCATAAGGATGCCTAAGTGTTCATTTTTAGTGATTTATAGAAGAAAAAGATGGATTTTGATAAAATGGTTGAAATAGCAATTATAGGGTTGTCTAGGCTTTTGTTAAAAGATTTTTATTGGCACATTGATGGATTTGGACAAAAGGGGTGAAAAATGAACCATAAGGATGTCTAGGTGACTATTGCTAAACATATATGAGTGATGTTTTAAAAGAATTTTAATAAAAAGGGCTAAAATAGGAACCATAAGGATGCTTAGGTGACCATTACTATACATTTATGGGTAAAATATCCTAGGGCTATCCTAGGATAATCTAATTTTAAGAGAAATCTAAACTTATGCTAGATTGATGATCCAAGGCTATTCTATGATGGTCTAGTTTTGAAAGAGAAACCTGATCCTATATTAGGTTGATGATCTTAAGGCTATCCTAAAATGGTCTAATTTTGGAACAGAAACCTAACCCTATGCTAGGTTAATGATCCTAAGATTGTCTTAGGATTATCTAGTTTTAAAAAGGAAACCTAACCCTATGATAAATTAATGATCCCAAGGCTGTCCTAGGATAGTTCTAACTTTAAAAGAGAAACCTAATTCTATGCTAGGTTGATGATCCTAAGATTGTCTTAAGATGGTCTGATGATCCTAAGGCTATCATAAGAGAGTCTAATATTGAAAATATTGATGGTTGTAGTCTTGATTTGGAAATTCATATTGACGGTCTTTCTTGCTATATGAACTTTGACCGATCCTAATCTTGATCCATCTTGATTTAAGAGCTTTAATTTGTGACCTACCTAGAGTGAAAGGCATTTGACCATACAAAACAAAGGGTCAACTTAGGAGGAGGTTCAGTTAAAGGTTATCAGTTCATCCTTGGATGAAGTCATTTAAGAAAGCTAGGCTAAGTGTTGCCTTTGGAAGACATTAAGCTAGTCATCTTAGGAGACCTAGGTAGGTCTATCCACAAAGAAGGTTTGATTTTGGGATTGGATTGGAAAGCTTGGTCCTTGTAGGAAGTCAAGTTAAGAGATTAGGTCCTTGTTGATGGTAGGTTAGGAAGGACAGTCTATTGGACTTATCCTCAAAGAAGTTCATGCAAAACACTTAGTCAAGTCTAGCCTTTAGGGAGATGAAGTTGGCTCGGTAGGTTTTGGCCCTTAGGGAGTTATTTGAAAGGCTTATTTAGGTTTTGCATTAGGACTAGGTTAGATCAGGCTGGAAAGATAGATTAGGTTTGATATTAGAATGCTAGATTGTGACTTTGGAGGAGGTTGGGTTAAGAGGCTGAGTCTGATTTTGCCTTGAAGGAAGTCATTTGGTGCGCTAGTTCAGGTAGAGAAGGTTTGGTTGAAAGGTACAATCAATTTTTTAGCTTTAAAGGAGATTAGGCTTGATCGGATTTCAACTTTATAGGAAATCAGGCTTAGTCAAATTTTGCTTGGAGCTTGGAGTAAGTTTCTTAGATGAAGGCTTCTTGGTGTGGGCTTTATATGAAAGGCTTCCAAGTTTGGGTCTCATGGTGAAGAGTTTTTTAGGGTAAAGGGTTCTTGGACCTAGGTTTCATGGTAAAGGCTTTTTGATAAAAGATTTTAAATTTTGAGGATAGTTTATTAGTTTAAGCTTTCTACAATAGTGATCTGAACCTCTTTAGAAGATGGTTGGCTTTAGCTCAAGTACGATGCTAAAAGATTTAGTCATAAGGAGACCATAAGCTCATGGTTAAAGGATTGTCCTTTGATATGGATGCATCAGTTTAAGAAGATTAAACTAAGAATGGTTTGCAAGCCTTAAGAGACTTAAACCTTAGGGATCATGTGTTTTGCTAAGGAGTCTTGGTCTCTACAAGGACAATGAGATCTTTTGCCAAAGAGATATGGGATGGGCTTTGATTGGCTTTAGCCCTTTTAATTAGCTTAAGGATGATAGGTCTTAGGGTGACATGACACGATTTTAGTTTTGTCAAAAAAACCCTACTTCAAGGATGATGAGTCTTGAGAGACTTGGGATGAGACTTTATCAAGGAGACCAAGGTTCAAAAGGATAGTATGAGATTTGGGCTTGAAGGGATGGTGTGATTTGCCAAAGAGCCTTTAACTTGAATAGTTTGAATTGATTTTTGCAAAAGCTTAAGATGATAGGCTATAGGAAACATATCTAATTGGGTTTCTAGCCAAGGAGCTAGGCCTTTTGAGATTGATGACATTTTGCTAATCTGGGTTTGGTAAAATAGGCAGGAAAGATGGGGTACCACCTTATGAATCGGACTTAGTAGGTTGGAAAAATAGACTTAACTCCTAATGACATGACTACCTGACATAAAGGATGATGGCTGAAAAGACTCGAGAGGTAAAAGCTATAAGGATGAGCTTAACAGACATAGAATGATGACTCAGACATTTCCTTAATGAATGATGAAAGAAACTTGACTTGATAACTCGAAAAAATTTGGAAATATGACTTTTAAGAAGGGTGGAACTGTTAGCTTTTACAAGGTAGAAACTGACAGACAATATATAAGGATAGGTTTTTTTTATTTTTTATTTTTTAATAAGTGCATAAGAGAGCGATATTAGCACAAAATGAAATTTATATTTAGACCATACCTGAATCCAACTACCTGCATACCTCCATTTTTGCTGTCCTTTTGCTTGTCCTTTCTTAGGGGGTCAGATCTATGTATTTCCTGGTTATAATGTACCATTGAAACAATGAGCTATTTCACCATTGAGGTCAAAAGACTCGATTCTATTTAAAACCATTAAGATGATATTTTTGCTAGCAAGATTCATTTGAACATCTATAGGACGATCCAATATTTCTTGAGCTTTGAACGAGGAGTTGGAGTTTTGCCATCACTTCTTTTTTACAACCCATTCTTCATATACCCAGCTTATCATTGTACTTGCATGTCCTTCCATCATCTATTAAAGAGTAAGGAGTTACCCCAAGTGAATTAGGGATGGAAGCCTGACATAGTCCATAATGGAAACAATTGATGATATATGGATAGTTTTTACAAAGTGGGTTTAAAAGAACCCATACTTGAATGTTTCCTTTTGGGGAAGGATCCATTGATTGTGATGATTTCAGAGGATGTTCCAAACTTAACAAAGGACCTTAGTTTGAATAAAGGGTGATATAAGGTTACTCTTAACCACTTTATTGTCTCCAAGATGTATTCTTTATTTGCTTGGGGATTTTGGAATGATATGACGTGTATGCCTCTCCAAAGAGTTGTAGTTGCATTGAAAGTTTTTTGCCCTTAGCCCATTAAAATCTCTTAAGATATTGTAATTCAATATCAGACTCTCTCTATGATTAGTGGAAAACACCCAATTTTTTTAGTTATATTCTATATATAGGTTAATGAAAAAGACAATTCCAAACTCCTAGTTATACAGTTCAACCAACAAATGATAACTGTGTCACCTTTATTAGATGGCACTTATTACACATGAATCTTCTCATTCTTCCCAGGTGCTATCTTGACTGATCTTAAAGGATAAGTGATTAGTTTGGTGAACCAACCACCTTGATGAACTCTTCTTGCATTTATCTTTGAACCTTTATGACTTTTGCTCCTTATATTTTAACTTTTCCCTTGTGATCTTTGATTCTTTCAAATTGGATTCAGAAAAAAAAAATAAAAAAAAAAAGACAAAATATATGAAAATTTTAATCTTATTATGAATGAAAATGAATTCCATCATCAATGATTACATAAGAAAAATAAAAGGCAGTCCAAGAATGATGGTTATAGACTTAAAATTAGAAATAAAAAACATGACTCTGACTTACAAACTCTGGGCTTGCTTTTGACTCTAACGACTATAACTCTAAAACTGTGTACTCCTCAAGGTGCTAACTTACTAGATGGATTCAAGATATGATTGGTAGAGGTTTTAGGTTTCACTTTAGGGGGATGATGTCACCACCATCAATCAGATCTTGGATTTTATGTTTCAGAGTTTTGCATGCGTCAGTTTTGTGCCCTGCTTTTTTGTGATATTAACAGTACTCATTTGGAGTGGTAGTTTTTAAATAAAGGATTAGGAAGGGCTCTTGGTTCTAGGGGTTTCACCATTTTTTTTCTTTTAAAGCCTTCTTGTAAACCATCACTAATGGCATCCCCAAATATGTGAAGGTCTTTCATTGTAATCTTAAGGATTGTTAGTTAGTGATGGTAATTGCCTCTATACTCTCCCACTCAGCATCAAAGTATAGGTGTCTATATCCTTTCATTTGGTAAAGGTAAGTGGAGTGCATGTGTTACTCTTCTCGTACCTTTTTTTTCATTATAGGAGTTTGCTCCAGCGCATTGATATTATGCTTCACAGGTCTTTTGATAGTAGGAGGGGTTAGGTTTTCCCTGCCTTGAAAAGGATTCAAAGAAAAGGAAAGATTAGTGTCTAAGATTGATGGTGTGGCTAATGCTAGAATGGCATTGGTGTTTAAAATCAATGATGTGATATTATGGGTCATGTCAATAGTAGGTGTAACATTAATGGGCTTAGCTTGGTTTAGCATTCCCTTTATCTCATTGATGAGTTGACATTAGAGACTTAAGGCATTAGTGAAAGTGGTAATAAGGTGGAACAAGGTATTATTGAAGCTGGCCTATTGACTAGCTGAAGCCTGGACAAAATTGGCTTGTTGAGTATGTGAGAATAGCTTGATGCTCATTTTATCTTTTGAGTAGTTTGGTCAGAGCTTCCATGTTAATCATGCTAGCCATTGGTACCTTAAATACCATAATTGAAGAACAAGGTAAGTATTTTGGAAGAGACAGGTGCACAAGCATGCAAAATTTAAGGGAAAAATATTCCCTTGGTGTTGTGGGCTAACTACATTTAGGCTTTGAAGGTTTCCTAAAGTAGGATGGGTCAAGGTCTTGGGCTTAAGATAGTATGTTAGGCCAAAGGTATTAGGCTTAAGGTAGTGTCTTGGGTTTTGATGGTTTGGGGTATCTTAGGCGATAGGTATTTGATGACTTATGGCTGACAAGTTGGTTTGGAAAATAATAGGCCAAGGGTATTGGGTTTAAGGATAATGGATTAACTTTATTCATTTTAGGTTAAGGGTGTCGGGTTGGTTTCTAGATAAGGCATAGGTTCAAAGTACTATTCTTGATATTGGGGTCCTAAATTGGGTAAGGGATTTAGGTTAAGCCTTTGATTAAATAGTGGAGTTTAGGTAAATGAACTTAGGTTTCAGGGTTCAGATAAGGGGTAATGTCATTTTAGGCTATTAGTTTAAGGTTTAAGGTTTAAGGTGGTTGAGATTCACATCCAAGAGGAGAGCTTAAGGTGTGAAGTTTGGATGTTTGATGTTTAGATTAAAGGCCTGGAAATGGTGTTTTCATGTTAGAGGCTAGGGTCATAGAATTTAGGGTTAAAAATTAGGGTGTGGTGATTAAGGCTTAAAGGCAAATATGTTTGCGATATATGTAAAGGTGTTTAGGATTTAAGTGATAGTGTTTAGACAAAGGCAAGTGCTTAGGCTATAGGGGTTAAGATGTTCAAATGGAGGTGAGAGGATTTAGAGTGAAGCTATTTGCATAAAGGTGAAAGTGTTTGACCTTACTTTGGTTTAGGTTGCAACCTAGATTGAGATGAATGTATGTATTCTTTTATACATTATGGGTACATGATATGCATGGCAAAAATACTTCATGAGGATGCAAATATAAAAGGCTTTGATTATGGTACATACAACCTGTGGTCAGGATCTAGCTTTATTACATCAGAGGGTAAGGGTGGCTTGTACAAAGTATCTGTCACACTAGAGCATTGATATACCTATAACATGTAAGTCAACAAGTCTCGCATGGGTCCAACAATACGTATTTCTCTTTACACCTTTTAAAGGATCAAAAGATCATTGTGGAATGGATGATTTTGCTATCAGTGAATAGACCCAGTGAATAGATCCTTTGTCTTCCTAGAATTAAGTTTAGAGGCAAAAAGCCTATGAAAGTGATGCATGAAAAGTCAAAGCTATATTAAAAGCCAAACTTTATTTTTAAAACCAATTAGTAATCCTCTTAGTTTTTCTTTAAAAAGAAAGTGTTGCCAACTATAAGGCCTCACCAAGCACTGATATGATATGCTAAAGGGAATCAAAATGCTTATTTGGCTTTAAACTCATGTTGGAGCCCTCGAGCTCAGATATGCTAGTTTTGAAAATGTATTTTAGAGTTGCCATCTTAATTGGGAAATTTTAAGGAAAAAACCCAAATTAAGTCAATTATTTTCTCAAAAGGAAAAAGTGCACTTGCCTCAAAACTAAATAATACTTAAGGACTAATTTTTCGGTTTATTTTTAACATAATTAATTTGGCAAGTATTTAGTTATGACTTAAAATTAATTTTTATGATTAATACATGTAAAATTTATTATGATGCATGACAATCTATTCATAAGACAAAAAATACAAAAAAGAAACTAAAGAAAGCAAAGTTATGTTGTAGTTACAACAAAAATCAAAACTTAGGAGATACCTCCTTGATAAGTGCATATTTGACTATATTTTATCCCTTGTTCTTACTTTGCTTTATCATTAAATTGAGTTTAATTTGTTTGTTGAGTGGTTTATCAGAGCATTTTGAGTATTCAAGTAGATTTGGAAGTCACGAATCAATTTGTTTGCAAATTGTAAGGCTAAAGAGCTAATTAGATGAATTTTAAGCAAGGACTTAGAGACATAGCATGTAACACAACTAGGAGCACGGGCATGTTGAGCCATTCTTCTTGTGTACCTAGGTGTGTTACAGCCCACACTAAAGAGCTAATTTTCCTAAAGTGGATAGATGCCTACACCCCAAGCAACACAGGCATGTAATAGACCTTGTCGATGAAAAATGCATCCTTTAAAAGACATTTTCAAAGAGAAAAATAGGGGGGTAAGATCTTTTTAGAGTTTTTTTACTTCACGAGAACTTTTTGAGAAGAAAGGAAGAGTTGACAGCCAATTTCTAGAGGAAAGGATGAGATTGGAGTGGATTCGAAGTAGGTGATTCAAGGTCAAAGAGAAGATTTTTCAGAACTTTTGTATGAATTGTTTAATTGATCATTCTCTTCTTTCTTTTTCATTATTCTTTCAATTTACCATGAACTAAACTCTTTTTATCTAGATAGTATGAACCCTTATTCTAGTTGTATGGATTGAATGATTGGATTTTTAATCAAATCATCTCTAGGTTAAATTATATTCATGATTTATATCGATAAATTCTAATTAACAATTGCTAACTTGTTAATTTGATATTTGATTTCTTATTAAGGAGTAGAGATACCTTTGATTTGATTTGATCACTCATGAATATTAGGGATTGCTTGGGACTCTAAAGATAGGTTTACAAAATCCTTTCGCATTTTTAAATCCTTGATGTTAACCTTACCTATTGGGGATTAATTCACTTGAGAAAGGTTTAATTCTACTTTTAGGATTGCCAACTTGATTCATTATTTGATTTGATTGATTTCGCATTCCATGAAATACATGAGGAGCTAGGGGGAGTTTCTTCTAGATAATCTATTCATTGATTTTTTTTCTATTGATTTAGTTTATTTTCTACATTTAGTTAATTTAGTTTAATCATTAATTTATTTTAATTCTAGCTTTCTTGAAATTTAATTCACTAGACAATAGTTAACATTTGAGTTAATACTTATATAGTTTCCCTAAATTAGGATGTGACAACAAAATCAAATGATACACCTCAACAAGGGGCAACAAGATTCATCAAATCCAAAATTCAAAGGTTAGAGCCCTTCAAAGTGAAGAAAAGCAGCAAATCATGGTAGAATATTTTCTCCCAAATTTTATTAATCCAAGATCGCTAAGTTGAAACCCGAAAGGGTGAATTAGGCAAAAGTTAGGGCTAAGGAAAGAGGGAGAGAGAGAGAGAGAGAGAGAGAGCTCATCCTAATCATCTTCCTTCATATCATTCAAAGTTTGTCAAATCCTCCTCAATCAATCCGTCTCGTCTCATGTTTTCAAAGTCATCCTTCCTCACTAAAGGCTCATTCTCTAAAGTGATATTGTCTTTTATGCCCTTATCTCACAGTGGGGACATATCCTTCTAAGTCATCATTATCTTTTGTTAACCTATCTCGTCGCTTAGCTCAAAGAGCTTAGGCACAATCTCTCATATTGCTAGTTAGTTATATTCCTATCTCTCATTGCGAGCATGATCCCCAAGTTATCTCCTCTCATCAGTCCTTCAGCCACTCCTTAAGGCATATCCTTTTAGCCAGTTTGTCATCTATCTTTAAGCCAATAGAGTGTCACCCTAAATCTCTTTTTAATCTCAAAATGACAAGATTGGCTTGGCTTGTTCTTTTCTATTAATCATGCTACAAAAAGCAAAATCATACAACCTCTTTGATCTTTTTTAGAATTTCCAACCCACCTTTAAATCATTCCCAAACTTCATAATGTACAATCCCAAGCCTTGTTGGAAAAATCATACCAACCTTTCAAGCTTAAACCTCATAACTCAAGCCTTGTACCACCATTTCCTTAGCAAAGTCCCATCATCTTTTAAGGGTCAGGCCTATGGGCAGAACCGGAGATTTTAAGTCTTTCAAGACTCATCATCCTTAAAGCCAACTTTCTTTAGCACAACCAAAATCAAGTCAAGTCTTGCAAAGCTTAAGAAGGGCTCGAATCACTCAAGTCATTCCACGTCTCATTCGCAAAATCTCCTCATCCTTGAAAAGACTAAGCCTCCTTGGCAAATTGCATCACCAATAAAGTCCAATTGAGTCAAGGCCTACCAACTGTATGATGGGCAAGAAAATCTTATGCAACCATGACAAAGGGCAAGCCTCTATCTATGAGCCTGTGGTATCTTTATGACCAAAACCTAGAGCACCATACCTGAGATGAAGCCAACCATCTTCCAAAAAGGTCTAAAGCACCTTTGTAGAAAAGCCTAAGTTGACAAACTATCCTCAAAGCCTAAAAGCCTTTTAACCAAAAACGTTCAAGCCTTCGCCATAAAGCCTTCACGATGAAGCCTAAATCAAAAAGCCTTCACTATGAAACTTAAATAAAAAAGCCTTCACCATAAAGCCCTCTCCCAAAAACCTTCACCATAAAGCCCTAAAATAAGAAACCTTCATCATGAAGCCTGAACTAAAAAGCCTTCAACATGAAGCCTAAACTAAAAAGCCTTCACCATGAAACCTAAACCAAGAAACCTTTATCATGAAGCCCCAAACCAAAAAGCCTTCACCATGAAGCCCAAATCAAGAAGCCTTCACCATGAAGCCCACTCCAAAAAAGCCTTCATTTATGAGGACCATAATCTCCTCCAAAGCCAACACTTAACCAAGTCTTCCCAACTAATTTCTTAACCTGACCTTTCCTCTAAGTAAGACCTAACCGAGCCTAAAGTAAAACTTGACCGAGTCTTCCAAATGAACCTTTTAAAGCCCATAACCTTATTGAGTCTTTTAAACCTAACCAAGCCTAAGGCAGAACTTGTCCAAGCCTTCCAAATAAACTCTCCAAAGGTTGTAACTTGACTGAGCTAAAGTACCAAACCTGATTGAGCCTTACATGTGAACTTCTCCAAAGACAAGCCCTACAAACTGATCTTTCCCAAGCCTTCCAACCTGATCATCTCTAAAGACCTTACCCTTTTGATCAAGCTCTCCAATCCATCCTCAAACCAAATCTTCTCCAAATTCATACCTATCTAAGTCTTCAAACTAACTAGCCTGATCTTTTCTAAGACCACCCTTGCTTGACCTCCCAAAATGATTTCTTCTTAGCCCAAACTAAATTGCCATTAACCAACTAGCCTCATATCTGATATGCCCATTTTCATCTCTGAGCCAGCCAATCAACCAAAAACCAAATGATCAAACCACTTTCCTTTATCATTTTCAAGCGGAGGCACCTCCCTTCCAAATATTTACCTTTCTGAAAAGGAGGCATCTTTCTTCCAAATATCAATACTTTTATATCATGCTGACCCATCACAAATATCAAATCATTGCATAATTATCTAGCATTTTTGCATTAAATAGGATCATAAATCAAGGCAGATCGTCAAACTCTCAAAGAAAGACACATCATCAACCTGATCAATCTGGATCAATCCTTTTTTAAAAATCATAAGACACATCATCAACCTGATCAATCTGGATCAATCCTTTTTTAAAAATCAATCTCAATCTTAGGATTACTATTTTTACTATTCCTACTAGACAAGACAGTTATCCTTACCATTCCTATTAAATAGAAAGGTCATGTTTTTTATCCTACCAGACAAGATCATCACTTTTCATTCCTACCTGAAAAGACCATTACTTTTACTATTCCTACCAGACAGGACAGTTATCTTTACCATCCCTACTAGACAGCATAGCATCTTTATGATCCTACCAAATAGGATCATCACTTTTTATTCCTACCAGAAAGGACCACTACTTTTACTATTCTTACCAGACAGGACAATTATCTTTACCATTCCTATCAGATAGGATGGTCATTTTTTTTATCTTACCATACAAGATCATCACTTTTCATTTCTACCAAAAAAGGCCATTACTTCTACTGTTCCTACCATACAGGACAACCATTTCATCATTCCTATCAGACAATATTACCACTTTATCATTTCCTACCAGATAGGCTCACCATTCCTACTAAACAGGATCACCATTCCTACCAGATAAGATGGTCATTACTACCAAACAGGATCACTACTTCATCGATTCTAACCATACAACATCACCTCTTTATCGATTCCCACTAGATAGGATCACCATTCCTTCTAGACAAGATGGTCATTCCTACCATATATGATCACCACATTATCGATTCCTACTAGATAGGATCACCTCTTTATTGATTACTACTAGACATGATCACCATTCCTACTAGACATGATGGTCATTCCTACTAGACAAGATCACCACTTTATCGATTCTTACTAGAGAGCCTTCTTTTCTAACATGATCATCATTCCTACCAAACAGGATCACTATTTTGTCAATTCCTACCAAATAGGGTTGCTTTCTTTCTTACTAGACAAGATTATTATTCCTACCAGACAAGAACATCGCTTTTAGCTCTTACCAGAAAGGACAATAACCAAATACTACCAGCTGATAAATCTCTTAAATATACCAGGGATATCTTTCTCAAAATTTCAACTACACCTTTGACCCAAATGTCTAAACTCTAACCTAGACATTAATTTGGTTCCTTTGACCATCTCCCATCTTTAGGTTCACTGGCATTAGAATCGCCTTTTAGACAAAGATAATTCTAATTAGGGGACAGCTGTGAACCCTTAATTTTGCACCTTCCAGCATGCATTTAAACCTTAGAAGCACTTAGGCTCGATAAACAAACCTCTAGAAATTGAAAACTCTCAAATTAAAAAACTTAAAATATTTCTTTTTGACATTTGAACACTTTCAAATCATCTAAGACTAAGTAACAAATACAATGCAACTAGAATCGTGAAAAAACAGACAAGAAATGAGCAAGAACAGGCAAAATAGGCTAAAAAATGCCCATTGCCACATAGACCTACAGCATTGCCATAGAGGCCTCTGCGATTCATGCAACATTACCATAGACAGCTCTAGGTGCCGCAAAGCTCTCTATGGCAACTTTAATGAAAACTCCATTTTTTGCAATCCCATATTGAAATTTGATGCATTCTATGCTCTAATCCTCCTCCTATATATAGAGGGCCTCTCCACACTTCAAAAGACCAACTTTCAGAACTTGAAAAGCATTAATTTCAAACAAACTACTTTACATTTGTTCTTTGCTTCATAAAGCAAGTTAGGGGGTTTCTTCTTGATTCCTACTCAACAAGTTAAATGCTTTTTGCCCGCCTATTCGAGGCAAGTCTATTACCTAAGGTTAAATACTTTCTGCCTGCCTGTTTGAGGCAAGTCTATTGCCCAAGGCTCGTGTTGAGAGGTTACCCCTTGATTCCTACCCAACAAGTTAAATACTTTTGCCCATCTATTCGAGGTAAGTCTATTGCCCAAGGCTCATGTTTGCTGTTTGAGGATAGCTGCAACCCTTTGTCTAAGGCTTATGTCTGCCATCCAAGGCTAGCCATTGCCCACCATTTGAGGCAAGCAGCCATACCATCCAAGGTCAACACCACCCATTGTCTGAACTCAATTGTCGCCCTCCGTCCGAGGCCAGTCATTGTCCGTCATCCGAGGTAAGCTTCTTTTTCCTTTAATTTTCTTTTATCTAAATTTCTTTATCTCTTTTAGTTAGTTAATTAAATTGATTCATCTAGGTTGCTAGCTTATCAACTCAGTAGTCAATTAAGTTAATTAATTAACTCAACCCTCTCTTGACCAATCAATAAAAATATGATAAAGTGGCTAGGCTAAACTAACATGATAAAGTGGCTAGACTAAACTAATCCCTTCACAAGAAGGGAGAACTGCGTGAGTTCTAATTCCTATTCAAAGGGATATGCAGGCATGCTTGGTTCAAGCATCAAATCCAATTAAAACTAACCAACTCTCTTCCCCATCACCTTCTTCACTTGCTTTTATTTTATTTTCTTTTTACTTTGTAATTAGGCTTTAGTTTGGAGAATGTGCAACTTCCCTAAAATCCATAAGGGCTAGATAAGGCATACCCTAAGTTTGGGATTTCATTGTAACATTAACATTCCTTTATTTTTTGGATCCTAATTGTGTATAAACTTTATGGATTGAATGATCATGTATATTATAAACTATTCATGCATTTTTCATGAAATATATTTTAAGTTACTCTTCTATTAATTGACCAAACTTATTTTGTTAAAGGAAACCGAAAACCTAGTCCCTAAATCCTCTTTCATTTCGAGGCTAGTGATCTTTTTCCTTTGGGTAATAATTGGATTCAAATGGATTTTTTTCTTATATTTTTCCAAATAAAAACAAATTAAGGTGGCAACTCTAAGAAACAATTTTCCAATCTATCAAAGATAAGACCGAGGGCTTCCTCGTGAGTTCTTTCCTAAATGAGCATTTTGATTCTCTTTAGCATATTAGATCAATGCTCAAGATAGGCCTCACACCTCATAGGTCTATTTTTGGGTGTCATCCAAGTTAATAAACCTTCTTAGGGCAGCATCAGTAAGGGTTTGCTAAAAAAGTTGAGTAAAGAGCTCGTTATTGATACTAAGGGGATGCATTGCCCCTACGTACATCTTTAAATGGATCTTGGGCCAAGTAGTACCATCAAATTTGTCTAAATTCAGCATCTTGAACTTTGATGGTAACCAAGCATTGGGGTAGAGGCTTAATGAACTTGTATCAACCATGCCTTCCCTTTTCTTTATACTTTTTACCGATTTTTCCATGGCTTCCAGTTTCAATAAGAAGACCTCAAGCCTAGGATTACATATGGTTTCCTTCCTTTAGGAAGGATCCAAAGGAAATGAGGTGATTTATGGTTGTTTAGTAGGTGCTAAATATAAGAGAGTGTTTGTTTAAAGGATATTAGGTGAGGGAAGTGATGGAGAGGTTGGCTTAGTAAAGGAAGTAGAAGAATAGGCTTGAACTGATGCCAAATTTTAGTCAAGGTTGAGTGGATTCTAGAGAGTGGGATTTGGGGTTTGGTTTATGCCAGCCTGATTTAGCATATCTTAGACATGATTTAGTACGGCCTCTCTTTAGGCCTGCAATTGATCCTAAATTTGGGCCATTTGTCTCTTAAATATCTCTTCTTGTTGCTCCAATAGTTTGGCCAGAATCTTTTCTATGACATCTTTGTCAAAACTAGTGGACATCTTGGCAACCTTTGAAAAGGAAAAGGAAAAGGAACTAGGTTAATATCAAGCTTTGGAAAAGATGGTTATGGTGGGCGTATGACAAACCAAGGACCTTAGGTTAATGGCAATGGATAACGGTGTCCTGTGGTTATGTTGATGGTGTAAAGGGAAAGATGAGGGTTGAGGTGTGTGATGTTTAGTTAGGTAGATATTTATCGAGGGAAGTTAGGTTCAATTTTAGCTTTAGGTGGCTAAGTCAGATTTTAGCTTTGAGTAGCTAGGTCAGATTTTAACTTTAAGTAGCTAGGTTAGATTTTTAGCTTTAAGTAGTAAGGTCAGATTTTAGCTTTGAGGAACCAAAGTTTAGTTAGGAAGGTTAGGTTAGAGTTTAGCCCAAAGTAATTGGATTTGCAATTTATAGATGGTTTAGTATGGGCTTAAGGATGGAGGGACCATGGATTTTTGCGATTGGGTTATGGATGTACCGTGGATTTGGATGTTGGGTGAACTATAGGTTTAACGACAGTTGGATAATGGGTTTGATTATATTGGACCATGGGCTTAGATAGGATAGTGCTGTAAAAGATGAAGCCAAGTCAGCGTTTAGCTTGGGTAAAGACTATGGATAAATATGAAACTATGTCAGTGTTTAACTTAGGTAAGAATTATAAAGGATGAAAGGTAGCAGTGTTTAGCCTAGGTAAAAATTGTGAAGGATGAAAGCTAGGTTAGTGTTTAGCTTGGATAAGGATTATGGATAAGGATGAAGCTAGGTTAATGTTTAGCTTAGGTAAGAATTGTGAAGGATTGGAAAGGGTTATGAATAATGATGAAGCTAGGTTAGTGTTTAGCTTGGATAAGGATTGTGGGGGGTAAAGTTAGGTTAAATTTTGGGTGCAAATAAAGGTACTATGGTCGGGTTCATTTTTACCATGTGTTTGACATGGGTTTGAGTTTTTTACCATAGGTCAAGATCGACCATGGATTTTGGGTTTTGACCATGGGTTTAGGTGGACTAATGGGTTTCAGGTGTGAAGATATTTGGATAGGTTTTTGACTCCTCATAAGGTTTAAGATATACATGTATGTATGCATGAAAAAAGGTTTCATAAAATACCAAGTTCAATATTATGGTGCATACAATCCGAAAGGAAAGTTTTATGAGTCATCACATGAAAGGGTTAGGTTGGTTTGAAGGGAACCCATCACACTAGAGCTGCAATATACCTAACCATATGTGAGACAAGGAGCCGCGCATTGGTGCAATGGCATGTGCATATTTGTTACACCTCTAAAAGGATTAGAGAATACGTCATAGGCTAGATGATTTTGCTATTAGTAAGCAGACTTAAGGAAGGTTGCCCACTCGATGTTACTTTCTATCCTTTGTTTTCCTAGGAAGCTAGAGTTTTTTGGACAAGGAGTCCAATGTAGTGATGCATGAAAAGAGTTGTTTCGCATCAAAGCCAAACTTGGTATTTTACCAAAAGTAATCCACTTTATCTTTTATTCAAAAATGATTTTAAAGTCCTTACTGGAGTCACCAACTATGAGGCCTCACCCAAGCATAAGTCCAATCCACTCAAGGGAATCGAAATGCTATTCGGGAGAAACTCCACGATTAGAACTCGCAATGAGTTCAAAAAATTGGGTTTTGCAATTTGTTATTCATAAAAGGAAGTTGCCACTTTAATTTACTTATTTTAATTAGGAAAATTAAAGGAAAAACTAAATTGACTGACTCCAAAAATATTTTATTTATCCCAATGGAAAAGCACTAATCTGCAATTGACCAAAGAGGGCCTAGGGATCATGTTTTGGTATTTAAACAAATTAAGAAATATATAATTTTCTTTAGTTTGGCTAAAAGTTGCAAAATAACTTTGAAAAAAGGGCAATTTTAGTGTATGCATGAACAGGAGTAAAAATGATGAATTAAATAGTTATAGATGATAAAATGGAACGACAGTTGTAAATAAGCAAAATAAATCCTACTTAATTATTATAAAACCGAAATGAATGAAATAAAGAGGATATTTACTCTAGCCCTTATGGGTACTAAGAAAAGCACACATTCATCTTAAAAAGGGGATCCTTTCTCTAGCCCTTATAAGATTTTAGGAAAGGCACACACTTCCTAACTAAATTAAAGAAATGAATATAAAGAATCGACAATAAAGTGCATATACAAATAAATAACAAAATAAGATAAAACTTAAGCTGTAAATATGAAAGAGAAAATGTTATTGAAAAAGATTTTGGAGTTGATGCCATATAGAATGGCATGCCTACATATCCCATTGAATAGGAATCAAACCCCACGCAATTCTTCCTTCTTACGAAGGAGGGGTTCTGGAAAAAATATTGGTTTGATTTATTAATTTAATTCTGACTTTTAAATTAATAAATTTTAGATCTTTTCTATTTTAGACCTAAAGAAAGATAGAATAGAGAGAATTCTAGGTCTGAATTTAGAATTTTAGAAATAAAAGGAAGAAAAGGAATTTACCTTTTTTTTTTCCTTGACTTTCAAATGAATGGGGTGAGCTTCACTTCGGATCTAAGCTCCACCTTGGATTAAGGAACCTTAAAGTTGAATCTTACACAAAAAAGGTTAGCAAAATAGAATAATAATAACTGCAAATTAAAAGAATTTGGAGTGACAAATTTTTGTATTAATTTTTAATTTTAATTTAGCAAATTCTTGCATAGAAAGAAGAGCATATAGGTGAATTTTTGTCTCAAAATTCATGTCAAAATCCATGTCAAGAGTGAATGGAACCTCTATTTATAGAGTAAAGGTGAGGTATCTAGTGGCAACATCGGTGGCATACCGGCTGGCCAAATAGCACCAAATTGGTGCCGCCCTTGCCGCTGGTAGACTAGGCGTGCCATCCGACCCAATGGCACGCTTGGCATGCCGCTGGAGACAGTCTAACGCTAGGATCAACCCACTTTCACATTGTTTTGGTCGATTTTGGTCCTTTTATGATATGATTTAAGCCCAATTTGATTCTATGTATTTATAATCGAGTGCTAGTCGTCTGAAAGTGAAAGATTTAGGAAATTTATTTTTTAACAAGGTGCTGCTCCCTTGATCCTTGCCTACTAACTGACTAGAGGGACTACTATGTTGGCTCTGCATAGAGCACTAATTTTAGCAGGTGTCAAGCTGTAGCCTGATCCTAAGGGTGCAATTTTGAGGGTTCACACTCATCCATTCAATAATAAAGTAAATACATAATTAAGTTTTAAAATAAAAAAAAAAAGTTAATATTATAATAAAATCCCAAACTTAGGGGATACCTCTTGTAACCCTTATTAGCTCAAAGAAATCACATATTCCCCAAACTAAACCAAATAACTAAGTAAAACAAAATAAGAGAAAATAAAGAAGGTGATAAGGGAGGGAGTTGGCTAGTTTTAATTAGATTTGATGCTTGAACTAAGCATGCCTGTATATCTCTTTCCATTTAGTTATTCCTTCTTGCGAAGCGGTCAGTTTAGCCTAGTCATTTTATCATATTTTGATTAATTAATTAAAAAAAGGTTGAGTTATTGATTTAACCAATTAATTAACAAGTGGAGTTAACTAAGTTAATGTGAACCCTTAATTCTGCACCTCCTATAATTACAAACCATTTAGTTAGGAAAGGAATCAATCAAGACTCTTAAATCATCATCAGATCATCAAGGACTTAATAACAAGTGCAACGCAATTGGAATCATGGAAAATGGACGAGAAATGAGCAAGAACGGGTGAAAATGGGCGGAACGGGCTAATCAGAGCCAGTTGCCACATAGTTTTGTGGCATTGCCACAGAGGCCCATATGGTGCCACAAAGCCTTCTGCGGCACTGCCACAGAGACCTCTGCAGTGCCACAGAGGCTTGTGTGGCAACCGTAGTGAGTTTCTGCTCCCATATTGGAAATGTCAGCCTCTATGCTTTAGTCTTTCCCTCATATATAGATGGCCTCTCTACTGTTCAAAACACACAAACTTTCTGAAGCTTGAAAAGTAATAACTTCAAGCAAACTGCTTTGCATTTTCTCTTTGCTTTGCAAAGTGAGTTAGGGTGTTTCTCCTTAATTCCTACCCGACTAGTTTAAGACCTTCTGCCGCCCATCTGTTTAAGGCAAGTCTCTTACCCAAGGCTCATGTCTACCATATAAGGCTAGCCGCTGCCCATTATCCGAAGCCAACCGCCGCTTACTGTCCAAAGCTAGCCGTTACCTGCCGTGCAAAGCCAGCCATTGCCTGCCGTTAGAGGTAAGCTTCTTTTCCTTTAATATTCTTTTGTCTAAATTTCCTTACCTCTTTTAATTAGTTAATTAAATTGATTTATCTAGGTTGCTAGCTAATCAACTTAGTAATGAATTAAATTAATTAATTAACTCAACTCTCTCTTAATCAATCAATCAAAACATGATAAAGTAGCTAGGCTAAACTAACCCCTTCGCAAGAAGGGAGAACTGTGTGGATTCTTATTGCCATTCAAAGGGATACATAAGCATGCTTGGTTCAAGCATCGAATCTAACTAAAATTAACCAACTCTCCTCCCTATCACCTTCTTCACTTATTTTTATTCTGCTTTCCTTTACTTAGTCATTAGGTTTAATTTGGGGAATGTGTGACTTCCCTAAGACCCATAAGAGCTAGAGGAGGTATCCCCTAAGTTTGGATTTCATTGTAATATTGACTCTCCTTTATTTTGAATTCTAATTGTGTATAAACTTTATGGATTGAATGATCATGCATATTATAAATTGTTCATGCATTTTAATTATTCATGAAATGTATTTTAATTCTTTGGTTTTGAGGCTAGTGATCTTTTTCCTTTGGATAATAATTAGAGTTAAACAAGTTTTTTTCCTTATATTTTCCCAAATAAAAATAAATTATGGTAGCAACTCCAAGAAATAATTTTCAAACCTATCAAAGATAAACTCAAGGGCTTCCTCATGAGTTCTTTTCCAAATGAGCATTTTGATTTCCTTTAACAGATTGGACTGGTGCGTAGGTGATGCCTCACAGTTGGTAACTCCACTAGGGACTAACTTTCTTTTAACAAAAGGAAAAATAAGTGGACTACTAATTGGTTTTAAAAGATTTTGGCCCTTTAATATGATTGTGACTTTGCATGCATCATTTGCATAGGCTCTTTGTCATTCAAACTAGTTCTAGGAAAACAATAGATAGTGAATAGTATCCAGTAGGTAACCCTCCTTGGGTTTATTCACTGATAGTGAAATCATCCACCCTATGACAAATCATTTGATCCTTTCAAAGGTGTAACGAGTATGCATGTACTGTTGGACCCACACAAGGCTCCTTAACTCACATGTGGTTAGGTATATCACTGCTCTAGCGTGATAGGTACCCAAATTAAGCCACCCTTACCCTTTCATGTAATGAACTTAGATCCTGGCATTAGGTTGTATGTATCATAATTAAAACCTTGCATTTTTGCATTCTCATGAAATGTTTTCCTCATGTATATCATGCATCCATATTGTATAACAGAACATGCATTCATCTTAAGCCTAGGTTATAACTTAAAACGAAGAAGGGTTATATACTCACTTTTATCCCAACACCTTCACTTCTAAATTTTAAACACTCTCACCTCTATCCCATTCACCTTTGCCCCCACAAACCTTAAGCCATCATCCTAAACCTTACCCTGTTACCTTGGCCTTTAACCTAAACACTAATACCCTAGCCTTGAACCTAAAACCTCACCCTAGCCACATGCCTCAAACACCTCACCCTAGCCCTCTAGCCACATACCTCAAACACCTTGCCCTAACCTTATCCTAAACACCAAACACTTGAACCTTACACCTCAAATGTAAACCTAAACCACCTTTAACCTTTGGACGTTAAGCCATAAACCTGCAACCCTAAAACCTATATCTAACCCTAAAAACTTGCTACCTTACCATAAGCCTAACTCTTAGCCCCTATCCTTATCCAAAAAAGAAATTAGATGCATTAGGTTCTCTATACCAAAACCAGTATCTTGATCATATCCCTTGTTCAAAATCAAACCCACTATCCTTAAACCTAACACCCATGACCCATTAACTTTCAAAACCAGTCTGTTACCCTTAGCCCAATAACTTTGGCCCAACACACTACCTTAAACCTAATACCTTTGGTCTAGTCTACTACCCTAAGCTCAAAATATTTGCCCTATCATACCTTAAGCCCAAAAAAAAAATGGTTGGCCCATGACACAATAGGGAAGCCTTTTCTCTTAGGATCTATATACCTATACCTTCATCACCTTTTCTATTCCATGCCCATCACTTACCTTGTTTCTTTGGTTTGAAGGTACCAATGGCCAACCCATTTGACATGGCTTCCATGATTACACTTGTGACTAAAGTCCTTAAGAAGCAAGAAGAGCATTTCCAAGCTATCCTAGCTACTTAACAAGCCCAATTCAAGGAACAAAGCAATTCATCATTGAGGAAGTTCAAGCTATGATTAACCAGGCCAACCTCAACCATCCTAACCCAAACCTTATCTTAAACTAGACCAATCCTAGCCTAAACTCTAGCCAAACCAACTCATATTTAAACTAAGGTGGGGAAGTTTTCTCTTATCTAGACACTAGATTGCTCATGAAGAAACTTGAAGCCATGGAAAAAACCATCAAATCCCTAAAGCGCTACAATGATCTAATTGATATGGATAATTTAACCTTATTCCCTGATGCCAAGCTTTCTCCTAAATTTAAAATGCCTGAGCTAGAAAGATTTGATGGAACCACTTGCCCAAGATCCATCTGAAGATATATGTGGGGGTAATGAAACCTTAAGGAGTTAGCAATGAGCTTCTTGCTCAACTGTTCTAACAATCACTGATCGATGTTACTAGGAAATGGTTCCTTTCATTAGACAAGAGCAAGAAAAGGACATGGGATGATATCTATTGTGCCTAGGACATGGGATGATATCTGTTATGCCTTTGTCGAGTAATATCATTATAACAGTGAAGTGGATGTCACTAGGCATGACTTGGAAACTACCAAGCAGCTTCTAGAGGAGTCTTTCTCTATGTTTCTTATAAGGTGGAGAGCTAAAGCTGCCCAAATGGTAAATAGACCAAATGAGCAAAAACAAGTCGACATCCTTGTCAATAACCTACTTCCAACCTACCAAGCCCACTTGTTAACCCAATACCTACTCATTTTCAAAGCTTTGGTTGCAACTGCATCAAAGGTTGAAGATTGCATCCAAAGTGCATCATTTCAACCTAAAATCCTCACTACCAACCTGAGCAATGATGAAGAACCCGAACCCAATTCAACCTCACCTTACCTCAATCACAAGTGGCATGACATGGAAGAGTTCAAGTTCAATTAATCTAACCTGTTTGAGATTGAAATCCAAGTTTGAGTTCGAGTCTCTGTCCAAATCTCAAAATTCTAAATTCAAGTCTGGGTCTGTCAATTTATTTTCCTTTCCAGGTATTTTTCGTTGATCATATCAGTCCATTTTTGTTATCTTGTAACAAAATTTTCCATTTTAATAAAACATTCACATCTTTTTCATTATTTGGGCACTTGTCTTTCTTGTTTTAAACATGGATGAGCTTAAAAAAAAAAGAAAAAGAATAAAAAAAAAGAGAGAGAAAAAGAGAAATGAATGGTCAATTAAATCCACCACAGCTAGCACATGTTAGGTATTATGGTGCTATCAACAATTGCTTCGCCAACTCCTAACCATAGAAGGTCAAGAAATAGATCTTTGATCAAATAATTGAAGCATAAAATCAAACAATACACCTTAATAAGGGGCAACAAGATTCATCAAATCCAAAATTCAAAGGTTAAAGCCCTTCAAAGTGAAGAAAAGTAGCAAATCATGGTGGAATATTTTCTCCCAAATTTCATTAATCTAAGCTCACTAAGTTGAAAACCCAAAAAGGGTGGCTTAGGCAAAAGTTAGAGCTTAAAAAAAATGAGAGAGAAAGGGAAAAGCTCATCCTAGTCATCTTCCTTCGTATCATTTAGAGTTTATCAAATCAAGTTCAATCAATCCGTCTCATCTTATACCTTTAAAGTCGTCCTTCCTCATTAGAGGCTCATTCTCTAAAGTATATTGTCTTCTATGCTCTTATCTTACAGTGGGGGCATATCCTTCCAGGTCATCATCATCTTTTGTCAATCTGTCTCGTAGCTTAGCTCAAAGAGCTTAGTCACAATCTCTCACATTGCTAATCTATCGTGTTCCTACCTCTCATTGGGAGCATGATCCCCAAGTTATCTCTTCTCATTAGTCCTTCAGCTACTTCTTAGGGCACTTCTTTTCATCTAGTTTGTCATCTACATTCAAGCGAATAAAGTGTCACCCTAAATGTCTCTTCAATCTCAAAACGACAAGGTTAGCGTGGCTTGTTCTTTTCCATGAATCATGCTACAAATAGCAAAATCATATAACCTCCCTGATCCTTTTCAAATTTTCTAACACGCCTTTAAACCATTCCCTAACTTCAAAATGTGCCATTCCATCTTTTTAAGTTCAAGCCTCATACCATCCTTTCTGGGCAAAGTCTCATCATTTTCTAAAGGCTAAGCCCATGGGCAAAACCAAAGATCCTAAATCTTTCAAGACTCATCATTCAAAAAGCCAGCTTTCTTTAGCACAACCAAACTCAAGTCATATCTTGCAAAGCATAAAAAAGGCTTGAACCACTCAAGTCATTCCATGGCTCATTAGCAAAATCTCATCATCCTTGAAAAGACCAGGCCTCCTTGGCAAATTACATCACTTGTTAAGTCCAACCAAGTCAAAGCCTACTAACAGTCAGATGGGTATTTGATATAACCATGACAAAGGGCAAGCCTCTATCCATGAGCCTGTGGTATTAGTATGACCAAAACCTAGAGCACCATACCCAAGTTAAATTAACTATCTTCCAAAGAGATCCAAAGCACTCTTGTAGAAAAGTCCAATTTGACAAAACTTTTTAACCAAAAGCCCTCACCTTGAAACCTAAGCCCAAAAGCCTTCGCCATAAAGCCCAAGCCCAAAAGTCTTCACCACAAAAACCACTCCCCAAAAGCCTTCACTACGAAGCCCAAATCAAGAAGCCTTTACCATGAAGTCTAAACTAAGAAGCCTTCACCATGAAGCCCAAGCCTAGCTTTCACCATGAAGCCCTAAACCAGAAAGCCTAAATCTAGCTTTCACCATTTATAAAAAGACCATAGTCTCCTCCAAGGCCCAATCTGACCAAGCCTTCCCTAACTAATTTCTTAGCCTGACCTTTCCTCTAAGCCAAACCTAATTGAGCCTAAGGCAGAACTTGACTGAGCCTTCCAAATGAACTTCCCAAAGGTTGTAACCTAACTAAGCCGAAGTGCCAGACCTGACTAACCCTTCCATATGAACTTCTCTGAGGACAAGCCCCATAAGTTGACCTTCCCCAAACCTTTCAATGACCTGACCCTCCTGATCAAGCACTCCAATTTAGCCTCAAACAAATCTTCTCTAAAATCAGACCTATCTAAACTAAATAGCCCAATTTTTTGCAAGACCACACCTTGCTTGACTTTTAGAATGACTTTTCCTAGGCCAAACTGATAGACATTAACCAACCAACCTCGTACCTGACATACCCACTTCAACTCTGGGCTAACCAATCAACCAAAAACCAAATGACCAAACCACTTTCCTCTATCATTCTAAAGTGGGGACACATCCCTTCTAAATATTCACCTTTCTAAAATGGGGGCATCTTTCTCCTTAAGATCAACACTTTTATATCAAGAATGACCCTTCACATGTTCAAGATATCAGATCATTGCATAATTATCTAGCATTTTTTGTATTAAACAAGATCACCACTTCATCGATTCCTACCAGACAAGGTCATTTTCTTTCCTACCAGATAGGATCATCACTTCATCGATTCTTACTAGATAGGATCATCTTCTTTCTTACCAGACAAGATCATCATCATCATTTCCTACTAGATAGGACCATCACTTCGTCGATTCCTACCAAATAGGATGGTCATCACCACTACTTCATCGATTCCTACCAGACAGGGTCATCATCACCACCACTTCATCAATTCCTACCAAACAAGATCACCACTTCATTGATTCCTACTAGGTAGGATCATCATCATCATTCCTACTAGACAAGATCACCACTTTGTCGATTCCTACCAGATAAGGTCGTCTTCTTTTCTACCAGACAGGATCATCATCATCATTCCTACCAGACAAGACTAATGATTTGCTATTCCTACCATACAGGAATATTACTCTTAGACTCCTACCAGATAAGACTAATGCTTTGCTATTCCTACCAGACAGGAATATTACTCCTAAATCCTACCAAACAAGATCATCATTATCATTCCTACCAGACAGGACTAATGCTTTACTATTCCTACCAGATAGGAATATTACTCTTAGATCCTACCATACAGGATTATTATTATCACTCATGCTAGATAGGACCAATACTTTCTCATTCCTACCAAACAAAAATATTGATTCTAGATCCTACCAGATAGGAACATTGCTTTTAAGATCCTATCAGACAAGGTCATCATCATCAACATCATCATCATAACCTACCAAACAAGATTATCTTCATTTCCATCGGACAAGAACAAAGCTTCTAGTTTCTACTAGATAGGAACTACCTTTTTGTTCCTAACTCTCCTAAATATATCAGAGGCATCCTCTTCATTCTAAAGTTCACACTCATCAGAATTGCCTACCAGATAGAGTAATCATGATGAGGGGGCACCTGTGAACCCTTAATTTTGTACCTCTCAGAATTACAGACTATTCAGTTAGGAAAGGAATCAAGACTCTTAAATCATCATCAAATCATCCAGGACTCAGTAACAAGCACAACGCAATTGGAATCATGGAAAACTTATGGGAAATGAGCAAGAATGGGTGAAAACGGGTAGAACGGACAAATCAAAGCCAGTTGCCGCATAGCTTTGTAGCATTACAGCAAAGTCCCATGCAGTGTCTCAAAGCCTTCTACGATACTACCACAGAGACCTTTGTGGTGATGCAGAGGCTTATGCGGCAACTGTAGCGAGTTTCTGCTCCCACATTGGAAATTTCAGCCTCTATGCTTCAGTCTTTCCCTTATATATAGATGGCCTCTCTACTCTTCAAAATGCACCAACTTTCTAGAGCTTGAAAGCAATAATTTCAAGCAAACTATTTTGCATTTGCTCCTTGCTTTGCAAAGCGAGTTAGAGTATTTCTCCTTGATTCTTGCCCGACTAGTTTAAGGCTTTCCGTCGCCCGCCTGTTCGAGGCAAGTCTCTTGCCCAACGCTCGTGTCTGCCGCCCAAGGCTAATAGCCACCCGCCCAAGCTAGCCGTCGCCTTCTGTCCAAATCTAGCCACCGCCTGCCGTCCAAAGCCATCCTCTGCCCGCCATCCAAGGTAAGCTTCTTTTCCTTTAATATTCTTTTGTCTAAATTTCCTTGCCTCTGTTAATTAGTTAATTAAATTGATTCATCTAGGTTGCTAGCTAATTTAGTTAATTAAATTGATTCATCTATTTTGCTAGCTAATCAACTCAGTAATCAATTAAATTAATTAATTAACTCAACCCTCTCTTAATCAATTAATCAAAATAAGATAATATGGCTAGGCTAAACTAATCCCTTCGCAAGAAGGCAAAACTACGTGGGTTCTGATTCCCATTCAAAGGGATACGTAGACATGCTTGGTTCAAGTATCGAATCTAACTAAAATTAACCAACTCTCCTCCCTATCACCTTCTTCACTTATTTTTATTCTGCTTTCCTTTACTTAGTCATTAGGTTTAATTTGGGGAATGTGTGACTTCCCTAGAACCCATAAGGGCTAGAAGAGGTATCCCCTAAGTTTGGATTTCATTGTAATATTGACTCACTTTTATTTTGAATTCTAATTGTGTATAAACTTTATGGATTGAATGATCATGCATATTATAAATTATTCATGCATTTTAATTATTCATGAAATATATTTTAAGTTTCTTTTATATTACTTGGCCAAACTTATTTTGTTAAAATAAACCAAAAACCTAGTCCTTGAATCCTCTTTAGTTTTGAGGCTAGTGATCTTTTTCCTTTTGGTAATAATTAGAGTCTATGAACCCTTAATTTTGCACCTTCCAATATGTGTTTGAACCTTAAAAGCACCTAGACTCAATAAACAAACCTTCAAAAGTCAAAAACTCTCAAAATGGAAAAATCAAAATATTTCTTTTTGACATTTGAATCATTTCAAATCATCTAAGACTAAGTAACGAGTATAACACAATTGAAATCGTGTAAAACGGATGAGAAACGAGCAAGAACAAGCGAAAACGAGTGAAACAGGCGAAAGCGGGGCCCATTGCCGCAGAGGCCTATTGCCGCAAAGCCCTCTGCAAAATCGCAAAGGTCTGTACGGCATTGCCACAAAGACCTCTGTGGCGCTGCAAAGCCCTTTGCGACAACTCTAGTGAAATTTTTATTTTTTGTAATCTCACATCATATTTGAACAATTTCTATGCTCTAAACCTCTTCCTATATATAGAGGACCTCCCTACACTTCAAAACACCAACTTCTAGAGCTTGAAAAGCATTACTTCAAGCAAAACATTTTGTATTTTCTCCTTGCTTCACAAAGCAAGTTGGGGGGTTTCTCCTTGATTCCTACTCGACTACTTTAAGGCTTTCCACCGCCCGCCTATTCGAGATAAGTCTCTTGCCCAAGGCTCGTGTCCGCCGCCTAAGGCTAGCCGCTGCTTGCCATCCAATGCTAGCCACCGCCTACTGCTCACTGTCTAAAGCTAGCCGCCACTTGCCATCTAAAGCCAGCTGCCACCCACTATCCGAGGTAAGCTTCTTTTCCCTTAACTTCCTTATATCTTTTAGATAGTTAATTAAATTGATTTTTCTAGGTTGCTAGCTAATCAACTTGGTAATCAATTAAATTAATTAATTAACTCAACTCTCTTTTAATCAATTAATCAAAACATGATAAAGTGGCTATGCTAAACTAACCCCTTCGCAAGAAGGGAGAACTGCGTGGATTCTAATTCCTATTCAAAGGGATACATAGGCATGCTTAGTTCAGGCATCGAATCCAATTTAAAACTAACAAACTCTCCCCCTTATCACCTCCTTCACTTACTTTTGTGTTTGTTTCTTTGCTTTATTATTAGGATTAGTTTGGGGAATGTGTGACTTCCCTAGAGCCCATAAGGGCTAGAGGAGGAATCCCCTATGTTTGGAATTTTATTTATAAACTTTCTTTTAGACTATTACTTGTATTTATTATTAGACATATGGAATCAATGATCATGCATATTATAAATTGTTCATCTATTTTTAATTGTTCATGAAATATATTTTAAATTCCTTTTATATTACTTGGCCAAACTTATTTTGTTAAAATAAATTGAAAATCTAGTCCCTGAATCCTCTTTGGTTTCGAGGCTAGTGATCTTTTCCTTTGGGTAATAATTGGAGTCAAATGGGTTTTTTCCTTATATTTTCCCAAATAAAATATAAATTAAGGTGGCAACTCCTAAAAATAATTTTCAAATCTATCAAAGATAAGCCCAAGGGCTTCCTCGTGAGTTCTTTCCCAAATGAGCATTTCGATTCCCTTTAGCAAATCGGACCAGTGCTCGGGCGTGGCCTCACAGTTGGTGACTCCACTAGGGACTAACTTTCTTTTAATAAAAGGAAAAAATAAATGGACTACTAATTGGTTTAAAAAGAGTTTGGCCTTTTAATATGATTGTGACTTTGCATGCATCACTTGCATAGGCTCTTTGCCATTCAACCTAGTTTTAGGAAAACAATGGATAGTGAGTAGCATCGAGTGGGTAACCCTCCTTGGGTCTATTCACCGGTAGTGAAATCATCCACCCTGCAATGAATCCTTTGATCCTTTCAAAGGTATAATGAGTATGCATGTACTGTTGGACCTATGCGAGGCTCTTTGACTCATATGTGGTTAAGTATATCGCTACTCTAGTGTGACGGGTACCCAAATCAAGCCACCCTTACCTTTTCATATAATGAACTTAGATCCTAGCCTTAGGTTGTATGTACCATAATTAAAACCTTGCATCTTCTCATTTTCATGAAATCTTTACCTTATGCATCTATATTGTATAATAAAACATGCATTCATCTTAAATCTAGGTCGACCCTTGAACCGAAGAAGGGTTAAATATTCTTATCTCCATTCAAACATCTCCCCCTTAAACACCTCACTCTAACCTCCATCCAAACACCTTTGCCCCCACAAACTTAAAACCAATACTTAACCCTAAACCTTACCCCTTTACCTTAGCCTTTAACCTAAACACCAATGCCATAACTCTAAATCTTACCCCTTTTACCTTAGCTTCTAACCTAAACACCTATACCCTAGCCCTAAAGCTTACCCTTTTACCTTAAGCCTTAGACCTAAACACTAATACCCTAACCCTAAATCCTTACCCCGTTATCTTAACCTTTAACCTAAACACCAATATCCTAACCCTAAAACCTTACACCTATACCTTAGCCCTAAACCTAAAACCTCATTTCTCTAGCCTTGGCCTAAAACACCTCTAACCTTAAACACTGTTACCTTAACCTTACCCAAAATGTCTTCACCCTAAATTGTAACCTAAAAACATCTCTACTCTCCTCTTACCTATACCTTACCAACCTAGCCACAAGACACCATCGCCCAACATCCTAAGCCTATTACCTTCAAAACCAATCCATTACCCCCAGATTGAGAAATGCCTATAGCCTATACCCCAAATCATCAAGACACTACCCTAAGCCTAATACCTTTAGCCCAACACACTACCCTAAGCTCAATACCTTTAACCCAACACAATATCCTTAAGCCCAATACCCGTGACCATGACCTTTCAAAACCAGTCTGTTACCCTTAAGCCCAATAACTTAGCCCAACACACTATCTTAAACCCAATACTCTTGGTTTAGTCTACCACCCTAAGCCCAAAACATCTACCCCATCATGCCTTAAGCCCAAAAAATGGTTGGCCCATGACACAATAAGAAAGCCTTTTCTCTTAGGATCTACATGTCTATACCTTTATCACCTCTTCTATTCCATACCTGTCACTTACCTTATTGCTTTGGTTTGAAGGTACTAATGGTCCACCCGCTTGATATGGCTTCTTTGACCACACTTGTGACCAAAGTCCTTAAGAAGGAAGAAGAACATTTTCAGCCTATCCTAACTGCTCAGCAAGCCCAATTTGAGGAACAAAGGCAATTCATCATTGGGGAAGTTCAAGCTATGATTAACCAGGCCACCCTTAGCCATTCTAACCCAAACCTTATCTTGAACTAGACCAATCCTAGCCAAGCCAACACATATCTAAACCAAGGTGAGGAAGTCTTCTCACATCTAGACACTAGATTGCTCATGGAGAAACTTGAAGCCATGGAAAGAACCATCAAATCCCTAAAGCATCATGATGATCTAATTAATGTGGACAGTTTAACCTTATTTCCTGATGCTAAGCTCCCTCCTAAATTCAAAATGCCTGCACTAGAGAGATTTGATGGAACGACTTGCCCCAAGACCCATCTAAAGATATATGTGGGGGTAATGAAACCTTTAGGAGTTAGCGATGAGCTCCTTGCTCAACTGTTCCAACAATCACTAACCGGTGTTACTAAGAAATGGTTCCTTTCACTAGACAAGAGCAAGAAAAAGACATGGGATGATATCTGCTATGCCTTTATCGAACAATATCATTATAATAGTGAAATGGATGTCACTAGGCATGACTTGGAAACTACCAAGCAACTTCCAAAGGAGTCTTTCTCTATGTTCCTTACAAGGTGGAGGGCTAAAGTTGCTCAAATGGTAAATAGACCAACAGAGCAAGAACAAGTGGACATCCTTGTCAAGAATCAACTTCCAGCCTACTGAGCCTACTTATTAACCCAATACCTACCCACTTTTAAGGCTTTGATTGCAACTGCATCAAAGGTTGAAGATTGCATTCAAAGTGCATCATTTCAACCTGAATTCCTCACCACCGACCTGAACAATGATGAAGAACCCGAACCTAATTCAAACCCCACCTTACCTTAGCCCTAAGTGGCATGATATAGAAGAGTTCAAGTTCAGTTGATCTAACCTATCTAAGATTGAATTCCAAGTCTGAGTCTGAATCTCCAAGTTTGAGTTTGAGTCTAAGTCTAAATCCCAAAGTCTGAGTCTAAATTCGAGTCTGAGTTTGTCATCTTATTTTCTTTTATTTTTCATCAATCATATCGATTCCTTTTTTGTTATCTTGTAATAAAATTTTCTATTGTAATAAAACATTCATGTCTTTTTAATTATTTATGCACTTGTCTAAACATAGATGAGCTTTGAAAAAAAAAAAAAAGAAGAAAAGGGAGAAAAAGAGAAATGAACACCAATTAAATCCACCATAATTGAAGCGCCATCAATAATTGCTTTGCTAGCTCCTAACCAAAGAAGGTCAAGAAATAGACCTCTCATCAAATAATTGAAGCACAAAATCAAACGATACACCTCAACAAGGGGCAATAAGTTCTTTAAATACAAAATTTAAATGTTAAAGCCCCTCAAAGTGAAGCAAAGTAACAAATAATGGTGGAATGTTTTTTCCCAAATTTCATTAATCTAAGCTCGCTAAGTTGAAAACCCAAAAAGGGCCGCTTAGGTAAAAGTTAGAGAAAAAAAAAAAAAGATAGAGAAAGAGAAAGCTCATCCTAGTTATCTTCCTTCATATCATTCAAAGTTTGTCAAATCAAGGTTCAATCAATCCATCTCATCTCATGTCTTCAAAGTCATCCTTCCTCACTAGAGGCTTACTCTCTGAAGTGATATTGTCTTCTACGCCCTTATCTCACAGTGGGGGCATGTCTTTCTAGGTCGTCATCGTCTTTTGTTAATCCATCTCATCACTGAGCTCAAAGAGTTTAGGCACAATCTCTCACATTGTTAGTCTATCATGTTCCTATCTCTCATTGGGAGCATAATCCCCAAATTGTCTCTTTTCATCAGTCCTTCAGCCATCCTTAAGGCACTTCCTTTCATCCAGTTTGTAGTCTACATTCTATCACTCTAAATGTCTTTTCAATCTCAAAAAAAATAAGGCTAGCTTGGCTTGTTCTTTTCTATGAATCATGCTATAGATAGCAAAATCACACAACCTCTCTGATCCTTTTCAAAATTTCCAACCTGCTTTTGAACCATTCCTCAACTTCAAAATATACCATTCGATCTTTTCAAGCTCAAGCCTCATACAACCCTTTCCTCTCATCATCTTTTAAAGGTCAAGCCTATAGGCAAAACCAAAAATCCTAAGTCTTTCAAGACTCATCATCCTTAAAGCCAGCTTTCTCTAACATAATCAAAATCAAGTCATGTCTTGCAAAGCTTAAGAAAGGCTCGAACCACTCAAGTCATTCCATGTCTCATTGGCAAAATTTCATCATCCTTAAAAAGACCAAGCCTCTTTGGCAAATTACATCTAAGTCAAAGCCTGCCAACCGTATGATGGGCAAGGAAATTTAATGCATCCTCCAAAAAGGTCCAAAGCGCCCTTAACCAAAGCCTTCAAGCCTAGCCTTCACCATGAAGTCCAAGCCCAAAAGCCTTCACCATGAAGTCCAAACTAAGAAGCCTTCACCATAAAGCCTAAACCAAAAAAAAAAAAAAAAAAAAAAACCTTCAAAACCTTCACCATGAAGCCAAAGCCTAGAACCTTTCACCATAAAAACCACTCCCCAAAAGCCTTAACTATGAAGCCCAAGCCTAGCCTTTTAAGAAGCCTAAGCCTAGATTTCACCATTCACAAAAGACCATAATCTCCTCTAAAGCAAAATCTGACCAAGCCTTCCCCAACTAATTTCCTAGCCTGACTTGTCCTCTAAGCCAGACCTAACCGAGCCAAAGGCAGAACTTGACCAAGTCTTCCAAATAGACTTTCCAAAGGTTGCATCCTGACCAAGCCAAAGTCTCAGAGCTGACTAAGCCTTCCATATGAACTTCTTTAAGGACAAGCCCCACAAGCTGGCTTTCCCAAAGCTTCCAATCTAATCATCCCTAAAAACCTAACCCTCCTAATCCAGCTCTCTAATTCAGCCTCAAACCAAAGTCAGACCTATCTAAACTGAATAGCTTGATCTTTTCCATGACCACACCAAGCTTTTTCCTAGGCCAAACTGATAGTCATTTACTAACCAATCTCATACCTGATATGCCCATCTTCACCTCTAAGCTAGCCTATCAACCAAAAACCAAATAACCAAACCATTTTCCTATATCATTCTAAAGTGGGGGCACATCTCTTCCAAATATTCACCTTTCTAAAATGGGGGCATCTTTCTCCCAAAGATCAGCACTTTCATATCAAGCTAACCTTTCATAAGTTCAAGGTATTATATCATTGCATAATCATCTAGCATTTTTGCATTGAACAAGATCATCACTTTTCATTCCTACCATACAGGACAGTTATCTTTACCATTCCTACCAGACAGGATGGTCATCTCTTCTTGATCATACTAGACAGGATCATCACTTTCATTCCTACTATATAGGACCACTACTATTCCTACTAGACAGGACAGTTATCTTTACCATTCCTACCAGACAGGATGGTCATATTTTCTCATTCCTACCAAACAGGATAATTATCATTACCATTCCTACCAGACAGGATGATCATCTCTTCTTGATCCTACCAGATAGGATCATCACTTTTCATTCCTACCAGACAGGAACTGCCATTTTCCTCCTAATGCTCTCAAATATACCAGGGGCATCCACTTTGCTTCCAAATATATCAAAGGCATCCTTATCAGAATCCACTTCGCTTCCAAATATATTGAGGGCATCCACTTCGATTCCAAATATACCGGGAGCATCCTTTTCTTTTTACACTTATCAAAACTTCCTACTGCTTCCAAATATACTGGGAGCATCCTCTTCATTCTAAAGTTCATTACTCATCATAACTTCCTACCGCTCCCAAATATACCGGGGGAACCTTCTTCACCCTTATCAGAATTTCTTGCCGCTTCCAAATATACCGAGAGCATCCACTTTGCTTCCAAATATACTAGGGGCATCCTTTTCATTTCACACTTATCAGAATCCTCTTCACTCCCAAATATACCGGGGGTATCCACTTCACTTCCAAATATACCAAAGGTATCCTTATCAGAATGTCTTGCCGCTCCTAAATATACCGGGGGCATCCTCTTCACTTCCAAATATACCGGGGGCATCCATTTCACTTCCAAACATACCGGAGGCATCCTCTTCACTTCCAAATATACTGGGGGCATCCTCTTCGCTTTCAAATATACCAGGGACATCCTCTTCATTTCACAAATATCAAAATTTTCTACTGCTTCCAAATATACCGGGAGCATCCTCTTCACTTCCAAATATACCGGGGGCATCCTCTGCATTCTAACCACTCCTAAATATACTGGGGGCATCTTATTCATTCCAACCACTCCCAAATATACCAGGATCATCCTCTTTGCTTCCAAATATACTAAGGGCATCCTCTTCATCCTTAAGTTCACTATCATCAGAATTGCTTTTCAGACAAAGACAATTCATATGAGGAGGCATCTGTGAACCCTTAATTTTGCACCTTCCAGTATGTGTTTGAACCTTAAAAGCACCTAGGCTCAATAAACAAACCTTCAAAAGTCAAAATATCTCAAAATGGAAAAATCAAAATATTTCTTTTTGACATTTAAATCATTTCAAATCATCCGAGACTAAGTAATGAGTATAACACGACTAGAATTGTGTAAAACGGATGAGAAATGAGCAAGAACAGGCAAAAATGGGCGAAACAAGCAAAAGCGAGGCTCGTTGCCGCAGAGGCCTAAGACACTGCCGCAAAGCCCTCTGCGAAATTGCAAAGGTCTGTGTGGCACTGCTGCAAAGAGCTCTGCGGCGCCGCAAAGCCCTCTGCGGCAACTTCAGTGAAATTCTAATTTTTTGCAATTCCACATCATATTTGAACAATTTCTATGCTCCAAACCTCCTCCTATATATAGAGGGCCTCCCTACACTTCAAAACACTAACTTCTAGAGCTTGAAAAGCACTACTTCAAGTAAAACGCTTTGCATTTGCTCCTTGCTTTGCAAAGCAAGTTGGGGGGTTTCTCCTTGATTCCTACCCGACTAGTTTAAGGCTTTTCGGCCCCCGCCTGTCCGAGGCAAGTCTCTTGCCCAAAGCTCATGTCTGTCGTCCAAGGCTAGCTGCCGCTTGCCATCTAACGCTAGCCACTGCCTGCTGCCCGCCATCTAAAGCTAGCCACCACCCACCATCCAAGGCTAGCTGCCACCCGCCATCCGAAGCTAGCCGCCACCTGCCATCTAAAGCCAGTTGTCGCCTGCCATCCGAGGTAAGCTTCTTTTCCCTTAACTTCCTTACATCTTTTAGTTAGTTAATTAAATTGATTTATCTAGGTTTCTAGCTAATCAATTTGGTAATCAATTAAATTATCTCTTTTAATCAATCAATCAAAACATGATAAAGTGGCTACGCTAAACTAACCCCTTTGCAAGAAGGGAGAACTGTGTGGATTATGATTCCTATTCAAAGGGATACGTAGGCATGCTTGGTTCAGGCATCAAATCCAATTTAAAACTAACCATCTCTCCCCCTTATCACCTTCTTCATTTACTTTTGTGTTTGTTTCTTTGCTTTATTATTAGGATTAGTTTGGGGAATGTGTGACTTTCCTAGAACCCATAAGGGCTAGAGGAGCTATCCCTTATGTTTGGAATTTTATTTGTAAACTTTCTTTTAGACTATTACTTGTATTTATTATTGGACATATGGAATCAATGATCATGCATATTATAAATTGTTCATGCATTTTTAATTGTTCATGAAATATATTTTAAGTTCCTTTTATATTACTTGGCCAAACTTTTTTTTTAAAATAAAGTAAAAACCTAGTTCCCGAATCCTCTTTGGTTTCAAGGCTAGTGATCTTTTCCTTTGGGTAATAATTGGAATCAAATGGGTTTTTTCCTTATATTTTCCCAAATAAAAAATAAATGAAGGTGGTGACTCCTAAAAATAATTTTCAAATCTATCAAAAATAAGCTCGAGGGCTTCCTCGTGAGTTCTTTTCCAAATGAGCATTTTGATTCCTTTTAGCAAATCATACTGGTACTCGAGCGAGGCCTCATAGAGTCAAATGGGTTTTTTCCTTATATTTTCCCAAATAAAAATAAATTAAGGTGGCGACTCCAAGAAATAATTTTCAAACCTATCAAAGATAAGCCCGAGGGCTTCCTCGTGAGTTCTTTCCTAAATGAGCTTTTTGATTCCCTTTAGTGGATTGGACCGATGCTCAGGCGAGGCCTCACAGTCAGATTCTAATTAACTACCTTAGCAAATCAAGAATTAGACAAGGAGCCTTAGAACACAAATCCCAATGAGGGAAATAATAAATAAATTAAAGAAAAGGAAAAGAAACTTACCTTAGATGGTGGGCGAAAAATAGCCTCAGATGGTGGACTACAATTATTCTTAAATTGTGTGATGACTTGTCTCAGATGGAGGGTGGAGGCTAGCCTTGAATGGTAGACACAAGCCTTAGCCAATAGACTTGCCTTAAACTGGCAGGTGGAAAGCCTTTGACTTATTGGGTAGGAATCAATGAAAAAGCCCCTAACTCCCTTTGCAAAGCAAGGAGCAAAAGCAAAGTAAAAGAAAAGAAAAGCTTTCGAACTAGAGTGGTTTGCATGATGCAAAGGCTTTTACGCTTCCAAAATTGATGATTTGAAGTGTGGAGAGGTCATCTATATATAAGTGTGAGGCCTTGCTCGAGCATCTAATCTGATCCACTAAAAGGGAATCGAAAATGCCCATTTGGGAGAAATATCATGATGGAACTTGTTATGAGTTTAGAAAATTGTATTTTGTAAGTTGTAATTTGCAAAGAGAGTCGCCACTTTAATTTTGTTTATTTTAGTTAGAAAAATTAAAGGAAAAACCCAATTTGATTGACTCCAAAATTATACCATTTATCCCAAGGAAAAGCACTAGTCCTTGAATGACTAAAAAGAGTTCAAGGACTAGGTTTTGGTTAAAACAATGCAAAAAATTAGTTTGGCTTAAATACAAAGTAGCTTTTGTAAAAAGACATTTTTACGTATGTATGAATAGATATAATATGATGTATGAAACAAATATGATTTGTGCAATGCATGACAAATATGAGATAATGATAATTACAAAATGCAAAAAGTAAAGGAAAACTACTTAAAACTATTACAAGTTAGGATCTTCCGTCTAGCCCTTATGGGTTCTAAGAAAAGCACACATTCCCCAAATATAATCTAAACAACTAAAATAAGAAAGAGAGTATTAAAACAATCATAATAAAAAGAATTAAAATTTTGATTTTTTATTTAAGAAAAGTAATTTCAATCTTAAACTATGTGAAGAAGGTGATAGAGAGAAGAAGTTGCTAATTTTAGCAAAGTTGAATGCCTTAGAAACGACAAGCCTACGTATCCCTTTGAATGGGAATCAAATCCAATGCAGTTCTCCCTTCTTGCAAAGGAGGATTTTTAAGTCATTGCCTTTGTTATCATGTTTTGATTGATTTTTAAAGGGCTTAGGGATTTGTTAATTAGGTCAGATTTTAATTAGCAAAAATTAGATTTTTTCAGATTTAGATCTTGAAATTGAAATTGAAAAGGAAAAGGAAAGAACTTTTACCTTTGGCTTTCATCGGCAAGGAATGTAGAGAGCAAGCTTAGCACCGGATCTAAGTTCTACCTTGGCCTCGAGATATCACGAGCACTCCTTTTGGAAGAAGGACTCTTGAATAGCGTGAACTCTTTTGGAGGGATTTGGATAACACCTTTGCTTGAGAACCACAAATTCCCTTTGAAAGAAATAACTTGGATTGCACCTTTTCTCAATTAGGAAGCTCAAGAATAGAACTTGAAGTGATTAGGAGGCTTGTGAATGGGGTTTTATATGATGGAGGAGGTTTATGGAATGAGATTTTAGAGATTTGAAGGTTTAGGGAGAGGGTTTTGATGATTGGAAAGCTTAGAAATAGGGTTTGGAAAGCTTTATGGAGAGTATAGAAGCATGTAATTGTGTCTTTAGCTGTTATGAGGTGTAAGGTATTTATAGGAGGAGTTTGGGACAAAAAATTAACAGTTTCAGGGTAGGATTCTGAAATGGGCTCAATGCGGTAACTAAGGGCTCAGATGCAGTAACTACAAAGTGCTCTGTGGTTATCGTAGAGCTGACTATGATAGCCAATTGGCTACCACAGGGACATTTGCGATAATTGCAGCTAGCTGCGAGTTACCACAGCAGGCCCGCGGGTTGCCCTATTTTATCTTTTGTCCCGTTCTTCTTCATCTTTGATCCGATTTGAGCCCAGTCTAATTCTATAGGTTCATAATCAAGTGCTAATCATTTAAAGGTGCAATTTTCAAGAAATTTTTTATTCAACGGGGCGCTACCCCCTTGACCCCTACCCGCTAACCGGCTAGCGGGATTGCCATATGTGTAGCGCACAAATCATAGCAAGTGTCAAGCTACGGTCAAATCCTAAAGGTGCAAATTTGAGGGTTCATAGCTACCCCCTCATCAGGATTGGCTTTGAGCAAAAGGTGATTCTGATGATAGTGAACCCGGGAATGAGGGATGGTAAGATGAACCAAATGGATGCCTAAGTTATCGTCTAGACATGTTTGGGTGAAGATGGTTGATTTTTTAAAAGTGGTGAAAAAAAGGAACCACAAGGATGCCTAGATGATCTAAACATTTATGGGTGAAATGATCCTAAGGCTATCCTAGGATGGGTCTAATCAAAAGGGATACCTAATTCAAGTTTAAGGTATCAATCCTAAGGCTTTCTTAGGATGAGTCCGATTAAACGAGATACCTAATTCAGATTTAAGGTATGGATCCTAAGGCTATCCTAGGATGAGTCCGATTAAAAAGGATACCTAATTAATATTTAAGGTAAGAATCCTAAGGAGATTTAAGGTATGAATCCTAAGGCTATCCTAGGATGGGCTCTGATCAAAAAGGGTACCTATTTCAGATTTAAGGAATGAATCCTAAGGCTATCCTAGGATGGATTTGATCAAAATGGGTACCTAATTCAGATTTAAGGTATGGATCCTAAAGCTATCCTAGGATGAGTCTGATTAAAAGAGATACCCAATTCAGATTTAAGGTATGGATCCTAAGACTATCCTAGGTTGAGTCTAATCAAAAGGGATACCTAATTTAGACTAAAGGTATGAATCCTAAGGCTATCCTAAGATGGGTCTGATTAAAAGAGATACATGATTCAGATTTAAGGTATAAATCCTAAGGTTATCCTAGGATGAGTCTGATTAAAAGGGATATCTAATTTTGATTTAAGGTATGGATCCTAAGGCTATCCTAGGATGGTCTAATTAAAAGGGATACCTAATTTAGATTTAAGGTATGAATCCTAAGGCTATCCTGGATGAGTCCAATTAAAAGAGATACCTAATTCAGATTTAAAGTATGAATCCTAAGGTTGTCCTTTCTGGTAGAAGCTAAAAAATAATATTCTTATCTAGTAGGAATGATGACGACCCTATCTAGTAGGAAAGAGATGATCCATTTTGATTTGGAAGTCTGACTTACAACTTATTCTATTGTGAAATGCATCTGATTATGCAATGATTGGATACCTTGAGCCTATGAAGGGTCAGTTTAGTAGGAGAATGCTGAGCTTATGGGAGAAAAATGCCCCCACTTTGGAAAGGTGAATACTTGGAAGAGAGGCGCCCCCACTTTAGGATGATAAAGGAAAGCAATTTGTTTTTTTTTTTTTTTTTGGCTAATCGGCTAGCTTAGAGGTGAAATGGGCATGTTAGGTATAAGGCTAGTTGGTCAATGGCTATTATCAAAGTCCCTTTGGGAGGTCAAACCAAGTATGGTGGAAGAGGTCAGGCAGGGTTTAGGTGTGTCCAGTTTGCAATAATGTTTGGCTTAAGGCTGAATTGGAAAGCTTGAATAGGGGGGACAAGTCCTTTGAGACGATAAGGTTTAGGTCAGGTCTAGTTTTAGGAAGGTCAAGTCTGGCAATTAGCTTGGTCAATTATAGCCTTCTAGTTTTGGCTTTAAAGGAGATTTGTTTAGAATGAGTGCATTATCTTAGAAGGCTGAGTCAAGTTCGGCTAGGTTTATTTAGAAGCTCAATCTAGTTTAGCTTCATGAGAGATCATATTAAATGCTCAGTCAAGTTATGGCCTTCTGGTGAGTTCATTTGGACAGCTTGGCTAGATTTTGTCAGAGAGATCAGATAAGGTAGCTAAACCTAGGAGGATAATCTGGGATTAAAGGAAAAGGTCAAGCTAGGCAATCAATTTGGAAGGCTCAATTAGATTTTTCCTTAGAGGAGGGGCCTTTTAGGAGTGGGCTTTATGGTGAAGGCTTTTTGGGAGTGAGCTTTATGGTGAAGGCTTCTTAGTTTGGATTTCATGGTGAAAGCTTTTTGGTTTGGGCTTCATGGCGAAGGCTTCTAAATTTAGGCTTCATGGCAAAGACTTTTGGTTTTGGGCTTTATGGTGAAGGCTTCTAAGTTTGGGCTTCAAGGTGAAGGCTTCTAGATTTAGGCTCTATGGCAAAGGCTTTTGGTTTTAGGCTTCATGGTGAAGCCTTTTAAATTTAGGCTTTAAGGGGAAGGCTTCTAGGTGTTGAGGATAGTTTTCTATGAGGGTGCTTTGATGGCTGGTTTTGGCTCAAGTATGAAGCTATAGGTTTGGGTCACAATGATAAGGGTTTGCCCTTTAACATGGCTGCATCAGAATAGTTTACAGGCTTTAAGAGGCTTTGATTCTTAGGGATTATGTGTTTTGCCAATTTAATCTTTCAAAGATCATGAGATATTTGCTAAAGAGGCATGAGATGGGCCTTGACTGGTTCGAGTCCTTCTTAATCAACTTGAGGATGACAGACTTTGGGAGATATGCCTCGAATTTTGATTTTGCCAAGGAAACTAAATTCAAAGATGATGAGTCTTGAGAAGCTTGGGATTTTTGGTTTTGCCCATGATGAGATTTTGCCAAAAAAAGGGTGGTACGTGACTTGAGCTTGAAATGGTGGTATGATTTGCAAATGAGGCTTGGGATGGAAAAGTTGGGGAATGGTTTGAAGGTAAGTTGAAACTTCTAAAAAGAAATATGGAAGTTGTATGGTTTTGCTTTTTGTAGCATAAATCATGGAAAAGAGCGAGTCAAGCTTTTCTAGTTGTTTGAGATTGAAGAGACTTTTGAAGTGACACTTAATTGGTTTGACTTGATGACACACTGACTGCACTAGATAAAACAAAAAGCCTTCAGGAATGGCTAAAGGGCTAATGGAGGAAGATAACTTGGAGATCATGGTCCCAAATGAGAGATAGGGATGTGATGGACCGAAGATATGTATTAACTCTTTAAACTAAGTGATGGGATAGACTGACAACAAATGATGACGTTCTAGGAAGACATGGCCCCATTGTAAGATAAGGATATAGAAGACAACATAACTTTAAAGAATGAGCCTTTGGTGAGGAAGGATGACTTTGGAGACATGAGACCAGACAGATTAATAACTTTGGACATAAGGGAAGGTGACTTGGATTAGCTTTCTCTTTCTCTCTCCTTTTTTTTTTTTTTTATAGCTCTGACTTTTGTCTAAGCTGCCCTTTTAGATTTTTCAACTTAGCGAGCTTGGATTAATGAAATTTGGGAGAAAGCATTCTACCATGATTTGCTATTTTCTTCATGTCAAGAGGCTTTGATCTTTGAATTCTAGGTTTGACAGGGGTTTTCTCTGAACTTATCACCCCTTGTTGAGGTGCATCATTTAATTACCCAATTGTGCAATAGGTGATTACATTTACCTGCTCCTTGTGCTTCAACTATTTGATGAGAGGTCCTTCTTTGGTTAGGAGCTTGTGAAGCGTTTATTGATTCGAGATAATGAGGACACCCACATTTTGATTATGGTGAATTCTTTACCCCTTTTTTCTTCATTTTCTTTTCTTTTCTTTTCTTTTCTTTTCTTTTCTTTTCTTTTTTAGCTCATCCATGTCAGACTCAATCAAGGAAGATAAGAAAGTTAATGCATAAATACTGAAAAGAAAACATAGATGCATTACTATAAAGGAAACTTTATTATAAAATAACATAAAAAAAAAAAGGAACTGATATGGTTGACAAAATAAAATAAAATGATAGACTCATACTCAGACTTAGACTTAGACTTAAACTCAGACTCAGACTTTTAGGCTTAGGCTCAAACTCAAACTTAGATTTGGAATTCAACCTCAGACAGGTCAAATTAGCTAGGCTTGAGCTCCTCTATGTTATGCTACTTAAGGTTGAATTAAGGTCTTGGGTCTTGCTTTAGGGGGATGATATCTCCACTATCAATCAGATCTTGGATTTTATGTTTCAAAGCTTTACATGCATTGGTTTGGTGCCCCGTTCCTTAATGATATTCACAATACTCATTGGGGTGGTAGCTTTTTGGTAAGGGATTAGGAGGACTCTTGGTTCCAAGGGTTTTACCATTCTTCCCTTCAAAGCCTTCTTATAAACTGCTATTAATGGAACTCCCAAATCTATGAAAGCCTTTGATTGAGATTTCAAGGATCGCCTACTAGTCATGCCAGCTACCTCTATACTCTCTCGCTCGACATTAACAAAAGGAGTGGGGGTGTCCGTATCCTTCCATTCAGTAGAGGCAAGGGGAGTGGAGGTATTGCTCTTCTTACACCCTTTTTCCATTGTGATGGTTTGCTCTAGTGCATCAATGTTGAGGTTTAAAAGTCTTTTGATAGCAAAAGAGGTGGGGTTTTCCTTACTTTGAAAAGGATCCAAAAAAGAGGCAAGTTTAGTATCTATGATTGATGGCATGGCTGAGGCTAGAATGGCATTGGTGTTTGAGATTGAGGATGTAAAATTATGAGTCACGTCAATGGTAGGTGTAGCATTGATGGGCTTAGCTTGGTTCAACATTCCTCTCACTTCATTGATGATAAGTTGGCGTTGGAAACTCAAAGCATTAGTGAAAGCAAAGGTAAGATGGATTAGGGCATTATTGAAATTAGATTGTTGGCTAGCTAAAGATTGATTGAAATTGGCTCGTTGAGCATCTAGGGTGGAGATGAGAATAGCTTGAAGGTTCTCTTCTTGCCTCTTAAGTAGGTTGGTTAGAGCTTCCATGTCAGTCAGGCTTGCCATTGGTACCTTTAAAACTAAGTCAAAGAATAAGGTAAGTTATTAGAAAAGAAGCAATGAGATAGGCGTGCACACTTTAAAAAAAGTATCCCATTGATGTTGTAAGCTGATTTCATTTGGGCTTTTGATGATTTCCTAATGTTGCATAGATCAAGGTCTCAAGCTTAAGGTATCATATTGAACCAAAGGTATTAGACTTAAGATAGTGTATTGAGCGAAAGGTATTGGGCTTAAGGTATTGTGCTAGGGACAAAGGTATTATGTTTAAGGTAGTGTGTTAGGCCAAAGGTATTGGGTTTAGGGTATTACGTTAAGGATGTTGGGCTTATGAGTAATGGATGATGGTGTCTTATGGCTAGGTTGACAAGGTATGGAAAAAAGGAGGGTAGAGGTGTGTAATGTTAGCTAGGCAGGAATTTAGCTAAGGGAGCTAGGTTGGATTTTAGCTTTGGGTGGCTAGGTCAGATTTTAGCTTTGAGTGGCTAGATATAATTTTAGCTTTGGAGTAGCTAAGTCAGATTTTAGCTTTTGAGTAGCTAGGTTAGATTTTTAGCTTTAAGTAGCTAGGTTAGATTTTAGCTTTTAGCAGCTAGGTCAGATTTTAGCTTTAAGTAGCTAGGTCAAATTTTTAGCTTTAAGTAGCTAGGTTAGATTTTAGCTTTGAGTAGCTAGGTCAAATTTTTAGCTTTGAGTAGCTAGGTCAGATTTTAGTTTTTGAGGAACCAAAGTTTAGTTAGGAAGGCTAAGTTAGAGTTAGCCTTAAGTAATTGGATTTGCAATTTATAGATGGTTTAGTATGGGCTTAAGGATAGAGGGACCATGGGTTTTGCGATTGGGTTATAGATGTACCATGGATTTGGAGGTTGGGTGGACCATGGGTTTGGTGATAGTTAGATAATGATGGACTAGACTATGGGCTTAAATAGGAGCATAGGTATGGATAGTAATGTAAAAGATGAAATTAAGTCAGCATTTAGTTTGGGTAATGATTAAGGATAAGAGTGAAGCTAGGTTAGTGTTCAGCTTTGGTAAGGATTGTTGAGGGTAAAGCTAGATTAGTGTTTAGCTTGGGTAAGAATTATGAGAGATCAGTGTTCAGTTTGGATAAGAATTATGAAGGATGAAGCTAGAATACAGTTAGGTCAGTGTTTAGCTTAGACAAGGATTGTGGATTTGGATGGGGGTACCACATATGTGTTTATTTTTACCATGAGTTTAACATGGGTTTGGGTAGGACCGGATTATGGGTTCAGGTGAACCATGAGTTTAGGTGGACTATGGATTCTGGGTTTTAACCATAGGTTTAAGTGGACCATAGGTTTTAGGTTTTGACTGTGGGTTTTAGGTATAAAGGTGTTTGGATAGGTTTTAGACTCTTCACAAGTTTCAATCTATGCATGCATGTATGAATGACTGATTGAAAAAGATTTCATGAAATGCTAAGTTTAATATTATGGTTCATACTATACTAAAGGAAGGTCCTATAAGTTATTACATGAAAGGGTAAAGGCGACTTGAAAGGAAACCATCATACTAGAGATGCGATATACCTAACCACATATGAGTCAAAGAGCCTCGCGTTGGTCCAACGGTATGTGCATACTCATTACACCTCTAAAAGGATTAGAGGATACGTCGTGGGCTGAATGATTTCACTATCAGTAAGCAGACCTAAGGAAGGTTGCCCACTCGATGTTACTTTCTATCCTTTGTTTTCCTAAGAAACTAGGGTTTTAGACAAAGAGTCCAATATAGTGATACATGAAAAGCTACTTTGTACTAAAAAGCCAAACTTTTTGTTTTACCAAGAGTAGTCCACTTTCATCTTTCATTTTGAAAAAGATTTTGAAGTCCCCAATGGAGTCGCCAGCTGTGAGGCCTCGCCCGAGTACCC
>CANTUT010000915.1:0-255000 GCA_947687605.1 Reutealis trisperma
AGTCAAAGCATTTGTTGGAGGATCAACATGCTGAGAGGGGGAAAGAATTCACAGTTGGTTTCAGCACATAGTTACATAAGCATAGAGACATTCTTGTTATATTACTATTGGAACTGAGGAAGGAGATGACTTTCGCAAACTAGATTTGTGATTGTGATTTAGATATCCAAGACTCAGAAGTAATAATCTGAACATTGACAAACCTGGTAGAGATAACTATGATTTCTGAACTTGGGACTGGACAACTCGCAGCCTGGATAGATTAAGTTTAAAAGTTTCAGGCAGAGTTTCCAGAGTCAGCCCTGCTACCCCACTTACAAGCTTTAACAAAATAAGCCTAACAATACATCATTTTTTTCTCCTTTGCATTCTGGTGGTTGGAACCTGGCAAAATTGTACATAAATAAATTCAAATACTAGCAATTTTAAGATGATGATAATTATTAAAAAAAAAAAAAAAATGTTATGTTTTGCAATAGCACTATTCAAACTGTAGCTGGAGATCCAATTTTGGGCACCATTGAAACAGTGCATCCAGTTCGAAGTGTTGCTGGCAGTAGCACTCCAGAAGACCCTGCGTTACTTGCTAGAGCAGATAGGGAATCACTGTATTCATCCCACTCTTGATCTGCAACAGATGCACAGATGAAAACCACTGCTTTGTTAATGTTAGAGAAGATGGAGCATCAGTTGGTGGCCCATATCGACTGGCAAAAGCATTTTTCAGATAATCCAGACCAGCAGGCCCCTTGATGAGTGGTTCCACAATCTTATACGAGCTTTGCTGATTTCTCTCTTAGAGCCTGTCAACAAACCACCACTGTAATTATTGATGGAAGGAGAGAGTAGGAGAATTTTTAAAATGAAAGGGGGAGAGAGAAACAAATTCAGAGTAATACTGTAATATGTGAAAGTAAACAAACTTATACTAAGTGCAGAAGCTGGAAATAAGGCTATGCATCACAGAATGAAATTACCAGCTTTTCATGTCCATAGCTAAATCGCTAAACAATGAAAATTATCATCTTTTCATGTCCCATAGCTAAATCACTAAACAAAGAAAATTAAAAAGCATAGTTGCAAGACATGAGACCAGAAACAAACCTGAATCTCCTGCAGTACAAAACGCAGACCTTTAACTAGTAAGAGGGGATATGATGCATTTGATTTATCTCCAGCTTTAGACATATCTCCTAGTTCTTTCAGTAATTTTTTGTGAGAGCTTTTCATTTCCTCATCATTTGCTGGTGCAGAAAGTTTCTGCAAAGTGACCAACGCGAACTCCAAGAGCTTCCCTAGATAATCCATATCTAGAGTTCCTGATCTCAGCACCTTTAAGTGGAGAAAAAAATGTCAACATGTAATATTAATACTTCAGTACATACAACTCATGGATGCAGATAAGCAAAAGCTGAAAATTCTAACTACCTGTGAGAGAGTATCAACATCAATAGTCTCAACAATCTCCTGTCTCCAAGTTTGAGGAGACACCTCACACAGTTCGTCCCTGACTTCCTTCATGAGTTTAAGGATCCAACTAAAATCTTCCTGTTTGATGGATTCCATCACACTATCCCAAAAAGCCCTTTCCATTGTCTCTTTCACTTTTTCCTACACAATAATGAAATCAAGTGAGCACTTTAGAGGATTTCTACTGTGTACAACACACTAGCAAAAGACTGCTGTATTAAATAATTTGAAGGAAACATAGCAGTATAAAAAGTAAAAATTTATAAATATTATTTTTCTAGTGGTTGCAAAGAATAATTGTTAATAAGAAATCATCAAACAATGCCCACTAGTACAACTGTATTCCCTGAAGTGAATACTATAAATCATTTGGTAGATAATAAGAATTCTGAAAGAATAATTGCTAACGAGAAATTATCAAATAATGCCCACTAGTACAACTGTATTCCCTGAAATGAATACTATAAATCATTTGGTAAATCATGAGATTCTGAAAGAGGAATCGCCCATATAAAGGACACAACTTAATTCAATATTGATGATTTTATGTAAACTCCTTGAAGGAGTAATTTGTAAGGATTTTATAAGTTGTGTATTATAATGAGTTATTTAATTATTGTTTTATCCCTAGTATACATGCACAATATATTGCGTTGAACCTGCAGTTCAAGCATTGAACTTATAGTTCAACAATTAAAAGTTTGGCATGAATGCCATTGTGTACATCATATATACTCTCCCTTGAAACTTGTATAAGGACATGAGTCATAAATTTTTTCTGTGCCATGAATATATTAAATCTATCTCAATGTGCGATAATGGGTCCACAAAAGAGACTATGAATTTATTTTGATGAGGCATATTTTTCGACATTAGAGGGAGGAAAAGCACCTACAGTGCTAAAAAATGTCGAGAAATTTATTAGAAGGAAAATCCTTTAAATAATTTTGGTCCATGTACAAGTTAGAGTGAACCAGAAGTTCACAAAATAATACAGTTGCAACAAATTGCAACTTAACTGCCAAATGCATTTATAGATGCTAAAAGAGTGACAAAGTCTTATATTACAGCTACTAATACCCTAGCAAGAGTTGTGATTCCAAATTGCAAATAGAAGATCAATCAATCTCACTACACGCCAGAAGTGTGGATAGTAAATTGGAACTAAAGACAAAAATCCGCGGAAAAGAAAAGCAGCGCCACTCATAAAATCTCCTGAAGAGAAACCTCCTGAAGAGGAAGATCTCAGTCAAAGAGTTATAGCTAATTATGAGACACAGACTGAGACAACGGAACAATTAGATCCTCTAGATATGGCTTCTGGAGTTGATCATATAAATGAAAACTATGAGATCTCAATTATTTTGTGATATAAGAAAGAGTTGATAGAAATTTAATTATCGTCGACAATGAATTTGTCTCAACAGTAGTTTTTGCTGTTATAAGAGAAAATATGGATTCATAATCTATAAGTATAACTGAATATTAGCATAAACATGATTGATCATCATGGAATGAGGCAATTAAAGTAGAGCTAGACTCGTTCTATCATTGATTATGAGAAAAATAATTCTCTTATTATGGAAATGATCATGTTCCGATACTTAATTAATATGACAGTTAATGAAAGGCTTATTGTACGCCTTATGAAAGGAATAAGAATCCCAGAAGGACTAAATATATCATAAATGAATACACATTAAACATGTGACATATATTTCATCAAATTGCAAAAATCTATGTATGGATTAAAGCAATATGGACATGTGGTATGATTGTTTGAGTAAATTCTTATTGAAAGAAAGATATGTGAATAATACACTATGTCCATTTGTATTCATAAAAGACCATAGAATGGTATATGTTATTATTGCAGTATAAGTTGATTTAAATATCAATGTAACTCCTAATTAACTCAAATAAGTATGTACCTGTTTGAAAAGTGAGTTTGAGATGAAAAAATTAAAGGAAATAAAATTTTGTATCGGCCTGCAGACCGATTATTAAGGAGTCCTAATACACCAGTATACTTATGTGGAAAAGATATTTAAGCAATTTTTGCATGGATAAATCTTCTCCCTCAAGCACACCAATAGGTGGTCTGCTCACTAGAAGTGAAGAGAGACCCTTTTAGACCTAAAAAAGGATAATAAAGAGCTGTTTGGTTTTGAAGTACCATATATAAGTGCTATAGGGCACTCTTATATCTTGCAAATTGCATCAAGCCTGATATTGTATTTGCAAGAAAAATTTCTAGCTAGATATAGATTTGCACCTATAAAGAGATATTAAAATGGTGTAAAAAGTTATCTTCAATATACTATTAATATTATAATTCATATTTGAAATTGGTCTACATGCGAATATTGGTTATTTGCTTAGTCTCTATGATGGTAGATTTTAGACTGGCTATATATTCACTTATAGTGGTATTGCAATTTTATAAAGATTTTTATGGTCCTGAAGTACTTCACTAAAAGATACTTCCATTGTATTTTGAGAATAATGCAATTTGTATTGCACAAATTAAAGATGGTTATATTAAGGGTAACGAAGTAGACATAAACTTCACCCAAATTCTTGTATATACATAAGCTCCAAAAGAGATATCCACCAAATTCGCTTGAGTGACAATTTAATAGACTTATGTACTAAGTTTTTACCTAATGTGGTATTTAAACGGCATCATTTCATCAATTAGTATACGCCGTGTTAAAATCTGTCATCATCAGGGGGAGTGAATTAGTATATGATTGTACTCTTTTTCCTTAGTCAAGTTTTTATCCCACAGGGTTTTCTTAGACAAAGGTTTTAACGAGGCAATCTGTGTAATGAAAAAATAGCGCATGAAATATACTCTTTTTCTTAAATATGTTTTTTCCCACTGGGTTTTCTAATAAGGTTTTTATCGAGTTATATTCATAGCGCAAGTAATATCCTAAGGGAGTACTACAAATAAATTATTATATGTGAATATTACTTAAACATCATTAAGTATACGATTTGACAACTTGGTAGATTTGTTTACAAAGGCACTCCTTACAATCACATTTGAAAAGTTAGTCAATAAAATTAGCATGCGTCAGCTAAGAGATATTTGATACAAATCATATTTTCATGAGGGGGAGATTTTAATGCACTGTACTCTTTTTTCCTTAGCCTAGGTTTTGTCCCATTGGGTTTTCCTGGTAAGATTTTTAATGAGACAGTGTTATGGCGCAAATCCCTACAATAATAATGTACTCTTTTTCCTTCACTAAGATTTTTTCCCACAGGATTTTTCCTTAGTAAGGTTTTAACGAGACATATTCTTTGTAAAAGACATCAAGGGGGAGTGTTATGATATATTATAAGATTTGATTGATGTCTTTTCATATACATGAATATTCTAGTTTCTATATTAATATTGATTGTATTTTTCTTATTGGAAAAACTTCATATTTCTTGTATTTTCCTTATTAGAAAAGCTTCCTATTTCTTTCTCTTCTGTACTCTATATAAAGGGCTTAATACTATTGAATGGAATAACTAGAAAAATTATTCTCTTCTCTATATTCTTTGTTCATGTTCTTCTCCATTTTATTTATAACAATATAAATATTTATTTTTATTTGTTGGTGGATTGAGCCTCAAGTAAATGTTAATTTTAGGCTCAGCCCATTTTAGAGGTAAGCCTTAGTTGGTCTATTATACCAAATAGAATTAAGATAAATTATAAATTGTAAAAATATTTAAAATTCTAATTACTTATTACATCTATTATAAATTTTAAATTAAAAATTTAATTTTAACCGAAATTTTGAAGTAATACATTATCAACAATTTAATAGGCATCAATAATTTAAGGAGTGAATAGGGTCAAAGACAACTCTAATATCCAGAAGAGCTATTATACAGTGGCTTGGAAGATGCATAGCCCCCCAAGCTTCCCAAAATTAATTTTTCTACCTATATATTTTTGATATTTTTTAAAAATACATTGCATTGGCCTCTCAAAATTTTAAAATATCCACAAAATTATTTTTAGCTCCAAAAACTTTGAAGTCTAATTCCGCCTTCTGCTAATACCTATGTCAAGCCAAAGTTGAACATAATGAAACTACTAAATTTTGTCAAATACTTTTAAATGAAAAATTAAACTAAAGAATAAATGCTTACTTGATATAACCTATTGATTTATATTATTTTCATAAGTAACCAAAAAAATGCCATACCCCTAAATACAACCATACTATTCACAACAATAACATGGAATATCAAAACCTATAGATGCAAGAATCATGTTCTCACCCTCGAACTGTGACTTCAGGCGGCATAACGTCTGCATTGGGTGGACTCAATATCAGTCCATCATCCTGAGAAGAATTCTTTTCAGGCATGGCATCAATTCTATTCTCAATGAATACAGAAAAGTTTGCAGAATTCATAAGGTTTTCTTCACCTTTTTCAATACATTCTTCTGGGGTTTTGGCTCGACTTAATTTTCTTTTCTTCAGTTCCTGTGGATGTGAAGACTTCTTAATTGGTGTTTTTGAAGCAATATCTTTATTACCATTTCTTTTAATTCCCTTGGTTGAATCGCTTGAGTCTTTGTTTAAAGGATGTGGAATGTGTGAAGATCGTGGGCTAAGAAAAGATCTACCACCTTCTACAGAGCTATTCATTGTAGCGGTTATGTTCTTGTTCCTTCCAAGCTTTGGTGATATTGGACGAGTGTTCGGTATCTGTAACAATTAACAGACAACAATCAATGAATTAGGAGGTTACAAAGAGAACTAGTATTGTGTTCAAGTGTCAGAATCACAAATAGATCAAGTTTTGATGATTGCTTTGAATTAAGATGTTGAAAAATAAAGCCTTACAACATATTCTACATGTCATCATCCATGAACTATGTAGGCATCAATCAATTATTATATTTGTGGTTGGAATTTAAGCTATGACATACTTTTGAATTTGTTTCATCTAATTTTTAAATAATATCATAGAACGATCATCGCCAAGCAAAAGAGTTGTCAAGCAATCAAGAAAAACTACCATTTCACTTGCAAGTTGCAACTCTCCCCTTATTTCAATTCTTCAAAAATAATGAGAATTTATGAGAAATGGTAAGAATATTTAAGGTTTAAAGATTAAACTTTGGTAGGCTTACAACTGCAGAGAAATTGCAATTTTATAATGCAGGGTACTCTTAAGAACCAAACCCACCTGAAACTAGTCAAGCTGAATCTAAGATACTTTAACGCCTTGTACAACAAAGGAAAGGAGATTTCTGTGATCAACCCGACCTGAAATAGATCGCATCAGAAACGTTGATCCAAACTGATTTCACAAAAATCTGGAATTGAAAAACCTATATGCACCATACCCCTATACCAAGAACAACAACAACAATAAAAATCAAATTCGTTACTGTGATTTCCAATGGTAGCGATTGGGGTGAGAGCTGAGTGGAGGAGAGGGTTTCGGTGAGTGTCGATGAGGTCGAGTGAGTGGATCTGTGAGAGTTATGATTGAGTGAGGCTAAGGGAGAGAGAGCTGAAGGAGTGAGTGGGTTAACGAGAATGAGAATGAAGGTGAGAGGGCTGCAATGGAAGTTAACGAGAGAGACAGGAGATGATAAAAGGGCAATAAAGTAATTGTGCAATCTACACCCTTCTAACTTCAGCTTTTCTCTCCATTTTGGAGAGACTATTGCCGGAGGAAAATACCTTATATTTTCCTTCCCTTGGTTATTTTCCCTTTTTATCCAAGGAAGGTATTGCCGTCGTTCCTCTGTTATTTTCCACCCAAATTTTCTTTCCGCCCTTATTTTCCATCAATCCAAATAATAGAAGCAAAAAAAAAAAAAAAACAAAAAATGGACGGACCTCCAGCGAATGATTGCTGCGCCATCTGCCATGGGCGATTCAAAGTCCCTTGCCAAGCCAATTGCTCTCACTGGTTTTGCGGTATTTCTTCATTTTCCTTTCTTCTTCTTTCTCTGCAATAAAAAATGCAAAACCTTTTGAAAATAGAAATGTTTTTGAGGAATTTCTTGGTTTTGAGGTTTCTTGTTACAGTAAAGACTTCACCTTTTGTGCTCAACTCGTTTCTTTTTGAAATATATAATAAAATTGAAGTCTTCTCAAGAATCAATTAGGATTTTCTTGTTTCTTGAAATTAACTAGGTTTCAATTTGTTTGTACTTGATTTGTGGATAGGTAGTTTAGAATAAAGTTGCAATCTTTTTAATTTCTACCTAAAATAATGTGTTAATTTAAGTGATTGATTATATTTCATGATATAACTCCTAGTAGCATCACCATTATACTTGTGATTGAAAAAGAAAATATTGGTCTAATTATTATTGTGCTCAAAGTGTATGAATCCATCTATCATTTTAAGGCTATTGAAAATGATATTTGGTTTTGATTTTGCCATTTTGTTCTAGATTATATCATTCAACTCGTTTAAGTAATTTTATCTTGTTCCCTCTTTGTATACTGTATAGGTGATTGTATTATGCTTGTTTGGCATCATGGATCTACAATTCAACAATGTAAATGCCCATTATGTCGTCGTCAAATTACATTGTTGGTTCCTGGTGAAGCTTCACTAAGGGAGCGTCATGACCCTGAGGTTGCTGAGATTTTGCAAAAGGTTCAAACATATAATCGTCTCTTTGGTGAACAGACAAGTGGTCTCATTCAGGTGTGTACATTATTTACATGCTATGATATCTCTGCCTTTGCTCTAGCAGATTATTCTATGCAGCTAATATTTCCTACAAAAGAAACTCGAGTTTGATCAATATTTTAACAGCCAAAAGGTGGAGCATTCTGATTAAGAGATGTAAATTTTGATACTGATGAGAGCTTGTGGTAGTTTCATAAAAAAATGCTAGAATATGTTGTTAAATATGATTTATCATATTTCCAGCTATAATGTCAATATGTCATATACTACACAAATGCAGGGGATTTAACCTCAAGTTGTTTGTAGAATTGAATTCTGTCATAGGCAGTAGTAGAGTACTTCATTTCTGCCGGTGACGAAAATTGATATTTACTAGTACCGATGTCTCATATTGCAGTTATATTTAATTTATCTAGAGGACAATTGTAGAGCCTTGCAAATAGTTTGGGATGTCAACTGTGGAGTATTATAACCTCAAGTTTGGGCTGTATTTTGATTTCTTTATTAGCCATCACTTATTCATATAATCCCTTCTATTATGCATGCAATGAATTGCTTTTATGTTGCAGTTGTTTCTCATTTATTTATTTTGATATTCTGTCTGTCAATTTACAGTTGATCTCTATGTAGTCATAGATATTTTAAAGATTAGTACTAGAAATTTTTTTTTGCCATACCCTTATCTTTAGAAAGCTAGTTGTGAAGGGTTTATCTCATGCACACACAACACACATGCTCATACGCAGAAATATAAATGAAGAAAAAAAAAAAAAAGGTGAAGAAGAAGAAGAAAATGGATGATTGAGGGTGTTGGATCATAGTATTCCAGAATTTTAAATGTATTTCATCTTTTATGATCAAATTCACATTTAAGTATGATACTAAGTTACTGTTTGTTTTGAAACATGTATCTTATTTTCCACAGAGAATGCAAGACCTTCCATTTCTGCTGCGAAGGTTGTTACGGGAAATGATGGATCCTCAAAGATCACTTCCTTTTGTCATCAGGGCACGTGTCTATCTTGCAGTTAAGTAAATTGGCAACTAGGCTGTAAGCATTTCTTTTTTCTTGCAGTTTTGTAGCTCACATGAAATTTATTAATGCTTCCATTCCATGATTTTGCTATCTAATTTATAATTGTTTAATTCCTAAATATTCTTTTGCTTAATTGGACATCATAAAATTAAAAGCTGATAGAAAATTTGTTTGTGACCAAAGCAAAGTGGAGAAAAAGGATCCATGTTGCCAATCCCAACTTGCTGGCTTTGAGGCTTAGTTGTGTTAGGTTGACTAGTAAGCTTATAAAGACCAACCATACAGTTCAAATTAGAAAATAAGGGGGACAAAGGAAAGACAGAGAAAGAAAATGGGGAGAAAAGGGGGAAAAATTTCAAGACCTACCTCCATTGCACTTGAACATTTATTTGCACTGGAGTTTTAAGAACTATCTTTTGTATAAGAAAAGTTCAGTTTGCATTGTCTTCTCCAAATGCAGTCATTTGTTTTTAAGAATTCTTGGTTGAAGTATCAAGCCATTATCTCATGTTATCCACAATTTGATGTATTTGTTTATATATTTACATTACTTTCATGTATATTGCTCTTTTATCCACGCACTATACCCAGGGTCTGAATTCAGGCAATGATCTTGATTAAGTCAACCCCTAAACTAGGAGCGGTGAATCTCTTGTGGTTGATGAAGGGTAAGGGGCACAGCAGCTGCCAGCTCAGCTTTGATGTATGCCTAGAATGTTTTATTCCTTGAGGTTAAGGGGGTGTTTCAAAAGCTAATGACAAAGTCATTGCATAAGTAATTATGTGGCATAGGGTTCATCATGGCATAATTTGGTGTTACCTAGTGCATAATATTTTTCGGTGGCAATTGGCTATCAAGAAGGTGACTCATCTCCATTCCCCTGTTTCTTAATTTTTTAAACCTGGCGCCCATATGGAAATAGAAATCACATGGTAAAAATTTATTTACAAAAATAAACAGGTAGGGACATAATCGGTTTAAATAAAAGTAGGGGAGGGGTGCAATATTTTTTTCGTGCAAGTACAGTGGTAAATTTGTGGCAAATTTATGTATTCCACCAAGGCGAACTGGCCGAATTCCTGAATTATAATTGTATGATCTAGTCTAGGATCAGAAAGTAATTCAATTGAGTGCCATCTGCAAGATAACTATTTTTGGAATTTCATATTCAGTTCTGCTGTTAATGTTTGGCAAGCATTGAATTATTTATATTTGATCTGTTAGGTGTGAGAAAATGCATCCAATCTTGCTGTTTTATTTAACTTTAGACTAAATGCTTGTATTTTTTCTTTTCACCAAATATTTTGCATTTATTTCATCAGTTGTAGCTTGAGCTGCTCATTCATTTCTATAGATGGATTCTTACTCACTATATTGCCTGTGGGCAGATGATGCTAAGTGCTATCTACATCATAAGCCCTGTAGACCTTATCCCAGAAGGTGACATCGTTGCTAATGATTTTTTATTGAATTATTTAGTCGCTCATTTATAAAAAAGATCAAAGTTATTTGACCAATTATTGGATCATCGCTATGCAGCAATTCTAGGTATAGTTGGCCTCTTGGATGATTTTCTTATAGCACTTATTGGCTTTCTTCACGTCGCTGCTCTCTATCGCTCGGTACTGTATAATCGTCATGGATTTTCATGAGCTCTTCAAGAACCGTCATATGCAGTTTCAAATTCGATTAAAGCTAAGCAATATCTTGCTAGCCAGAATATGTACTTCTGTATAGTGTTTTTTTTTTTTTTGGGTTAAATCATACGTGCTAGCATTAGTTTTCACCTATGCTATTAATTGTTTCAATTTGATGATAGTTGTATCTGGATTTGTAGATGTTATAATGTTTTGACCAGTTAACAGAACTAGTCTTTTTTTTTTTTGTACTGAAATAATAAATACTAATAAGTTTTTGACACCAGTAAATACTATTAAGTTATATAAATGAACTTTTCTTTTCTAAATAACACCGCAATATATTTGAGTGGTGTAATTTTGTACGACAGGAATAACAATCAGTTTCATGTAAATGTTCTTACCACGGGTGGTAAAAGCAACATATCCACTTACCTGTTTGATCCTATGGAAAGGGATTCATATGATTGGGCAGTCTTCTAATAATGATTTAGCACATCTAGGAATCCCTTTGTTTATATCAGCTGACAAATGTAATGGTGGTCATCAACATTACGTTAGCAAACCCCTAATTTGTGCAAGAAGTTGAAATTTACCAATACGAGAAAAGTTCACTGCTATCGTTAGTTTCTATTTTTGACATGAATCAACTTTCTCCAATTTCAACATGAATAAACCGTATGAGAAGCGTACCACTAAATAGATTAACCAGGAACGTTTATGCCGTGGGAAAAATTAATAAATTATTATCTACAACTGTATTTCCTATGCATAATTCAATCAAAGCCTAAGATAATGTTCAATCTACTACACATTCTGCAACTTTACATTTAAAGGAATTCCGTAGTCATACTAATACACATAATAATACAACATACACTTTACACAGTTTACAAACATATCACATACTCTTAAGCAGTTCTTCGTACCAAGCCCCATGAACACTACATGAAACAGTTGCCACCACAACCAGAACTTCAGCACCCTCCATTACCCTATCTGCAAGAAGTGCGGCTCCCACTCGTTGAAGAGCTGCCACCATCAATTGCCTTCCTTTATATCCAGTTCCTCCAAAAACAGCCGCTCTCAAAGCTAGATAAACACAGCGAGACACTCTCATAAATATAGGATCCCCAGCTTGCAAGCTCTTCCCCAACATGCTTTCCATAATTCTATCCTTTGCTTGGAGTTTTTCAGCATCAAGCACATGACCACCGTCTTTTAGTAAACCAATTATTTTAGCAACAATTTCTGGGATACCTACATCTTCAACATTGTGTAACAGCTCCAATAGTTGCTTTGTGCACTTGGATACTATATTTTCCATGTCCGAAGAATTGGTCACTAACTTCTCAGTCAAAAGCATTTGTTGGAGGATCAACATGCTGAGAGGGGGAAAAGAATTCACAGTTGGTTTCAGCACATAGTTACATAAGCATAGAGACAATTCTTGTTATTATTACTATTGGAACTGAGGAAGGAGATGACTTTCGCAAACTAGATTTGTGATTGTGATTTAGATATCCAAGACTCAGAAGTAATAATCTGAACATTGACAAACCTGGTAGAGATAACTATGATTTTCTGAACTTGGGACTGGACAACTCGCAGCCTGGATAGATTAAGTTTAAAAGTTTCAGGCAGAGTTTCCAGAGTCAGCCCTGCTACCCCACTTACAAGCTTTAACAAAATAAGCCTAACCAATACATCATTTTTTTCTCCTTTGCATTCTGGTTGGTTGGAACCTGGCAAAATTGTACATAAATAAATTCAAATACTAGCAATTTTAAGATGATGATAATTATTAAAAAAAAAAAAAAAAATGTTATGTTTTGCAATAGCACTATTCAAACCTGTAGCTGGAGATCCAATTTTGGGCACCATTGAAACAGTGCATCCAGTTCGAAGTGTTGCTGGCAGTAGCACTCCAGAAGACCCTGCGTTACTTGCTAGAGCAGATAGGGAATCACTGTATTCATCCCACTCTTGATCTGCAACAGGATGCACAGATGAAAACCACTGCTTTGTTAATGTTAGAGAAGATGGAGCATCAGTTGGTGGCCCATATCGACTGGCAAAAGCATTTTTCAGATAATCCAGACCAGCAGGCCCCTTGATGAGTGGTTCCACAAATCTTATACGAGCTTTGCTGATTTCTCTCTTAAGAGCCTGTCAACAAACCACCACTGTAATTATTGATGGAAAGGAGAGAGTAGGAGACATTTTTAAAAATGAAAGGGGGAGAGAGAAACAAATTCAGAGTAATACTGTAATATGTGAAAAGTAAACAAACTTATACTAAGTGCAGAAGCTGGAAAATAAGGCTATGCATCACAGAATGAAAATTACCAGCTTTTCATGTCCCATAGCTAAATCGCTAAACAATGAAAATTATCATCTTTTCATGTCCCATAGCTAAATCACTAAACAAAGAAAATTAAAAAGCATAGTTGCAAGACATGAGACCAGAAACAAACCTGAATCTCCTGCAGTACAAAACGCAGACCTTTAACTAGTAAGAGGGGATATGATGCATTTGATTTATCTCCAGCTTTAGACATATCTCCTAGTTCTTTCAGTAATTTTTTGTGAGAGCTTTTCATTTCCTCATCATTTGCTGGTGCAGAAAGTTTCTGCAAAGTGACCAACGCGAACTCCAAGAGCTTCCCTAGATAATCCATATCTAGAGTTCCTGATCTCAGCACCTTTAAGTGGAGAAAAAAATTGTCAACATGTAATATTAATACTTCAGTACATACAACTCATGGATGCAGATAAGCAAAAGCTGAAAATTCTAACTACCTGTGAGAGAGTATCAACATCAATAGTCTCAACAATCTCCTGTCTCCAAGTTTGAGGAGACACCTCACACAGTTCGTCCCTGACTTCCTTCATGAGTTTAAGGATCCAACTAAAATCTTCCTGTTTGATGGATTCCATCACACTATCCCAAAAAGCCCTTTCCATTGTCTCTTTCACTTTTTCCTACACAATAATGAAATCAAGTGAGCACTTTAGAGGATTTCTACTGTGTACAACACACTAGCAAAAGACTGCTGTATTAAATAATTTGAAGGAAACATAGCAGTATAAAAAGTAAAAATTTATAAATATTATTTTTCTAGTGGTTGCAAAGAATAATTGTTAATAAGAAATCATCAAACAATGCCCACTAGTACAACTGTATTCCCTGAAGTGAATACTATAAATCATTTGGTAGATAATAAGAATTCTGAAAGAATAATTGCTAACGAGAAATTATCAAATAATGCCCACTAGTACAACTGTATTCCCTGAAATGAATACTATAAATCATTTGGTAAATCATGAGATTCTGAAAGAGGAATCGCCCATATAAAGGACACAACTTAATTCAATATTGATGATTTTATGTAAACTCCTTGAAGGAGTAATTTGTAAGGATTTTATAAGTTGTGTATTATAATGAGTTATTTAATTATTGTTTTATCCCTAGTATACATGCACAATATATTGCGTTGAACCTGCAGTTCAAGCATTGAACTTATAGTTCAACAATTAAAAGTTTGGCATGAATGCCATTGTGTACATCATATATACTCTCCCTTGAAACTTGTATAAGGACATGAGTCATAAATTTTTTCTGTGCCATGAATATATTAAATCTATCTCAATGTGCGATAATGGGTCCACAAAAGAGACTATGAATTTATTTTGATGAGGCATATTTTTCGACATTAGAGGGAGGAAAAGCACCTACAGTGCTAAAAAATGTCGAGAAATTTATTAGAAGGAAAATCCTTTAAATAATTTTGGTCCATGTACAAGTTAGAGTGAACCAGAAGTTCACAAAATAATACAGTTGCAACAAATTGCAACTTAACTGCCAAATGCATTTATAGATGCTAAAAGAGTGACAAAGTCTTATATTACAGCTACTAATACCCTAGCAAGAGTTGTGATTCCAAATTGCAAATAGAAGATCAATCAATCTCACTACACGCCAGAAGTGTGGATAGTAAATTGGAACTAAAGACAAAAATCCGCGGAAAAGAAAAGCAGCGCCACTCATAAAATCTCCTGAAGAGAAACCTCCTGAAGAGGAAGATCTCAGTCAAAGAGTTATAGCTAATTATGAGACACAGACTGAGACAACGGAACAATTAGATCCTCTAGATATGGCTTCTGGAGTTGATCATATAAATGAAAACTATGAGATCTCAATTATTTTGTGATATAAGAAAGAGTTGATAGAAATTTAATTATCGTCGACAATGAATTTGTCTCAACAGTAGTTTTTGCTGTTATAAGAGAAAATATGGATTCATAATCTATAAGTATAACTGAATATTAGCATAAACATGATTGATCATCATGGAATGAGGCAATTAAAGTAGAGCTAGACTCGTTCTATCATTGATTATGAGAAAAATAATTCTCTTATTATGGAAATGATCATGTTCCGATACTTAATTAATATGACAGTTAATGAAAGGCTTATTGTACGCCTTATGAAAGGAATAAGAATCCCAGAAGGACTAAATATATCATAAATGAATACACATTAAACATGTGACATATATTTCATCAAATTGCAAAAATCTATGTATGGATTAAAGCAATATGGACATGTGGTATGATTGTTTGAGTAAATTCTTATTGAAAGAAAGATATGTGAATAATACACTATGTCCATTTGTATTCATAAAAGACCATAGAATGGTATATGTTATTATTGCAGTATAAGTTGATTTAAATATCAATGTAACTCCTAATTAACTCAAATAAGTATGTACCTGTTTGAAAAGTGAGTTTGAGATGAAAAAATTAAAGGAAATAAAATTTTGTATCGGCCTGCAGACCGATTATTAAGGAGTCCTAATACACCAGTATACTTATGTGGAAAAGATATTTAAGCAATTTTTGCATGGATAAATCTTCTCCCTCAAGCACACCAATAGGTGGTCTGCTCACTAGAAGTGAAGAGAGACCCTTTTAGACCTAAAAAAGGATAATAAAGAGCTGTTTGGTTTTGAAGTACCATATATAAGTGCTATAGGGCACTCTTATATCTTGCAAATTGCATCAAGCCTGATATTGTATTTGCAAGAAAAATTTCTAGCTAGATATAGATTTGCACCTATAAAGAGATATTAAAATGGTGTAAAAAGTTATCTTCAATATACTATTAATATTATAATTCATATTTGAAATTGGTCTACATGCGAATATTGGTTATTTGCTTAGTCTCTATGATGGTAGATTTTAGACTGGCTATATATTCACTTATAGTGGTATTGCAATTTTATAAAGATTTTTATGGTCCTGAAGTACTTCACTAAAAGATACTTCCATTGTATTTTGAGAATAATGCAATTTGTATTGCACAAATTAAAGATGGTTATATTAAGGGTAACGAAGTAGACATAAACTTCACCCAAATTCTTGTATATACATAAGCTCCAAAAGAGATATCCACCAAATTCGCTTGAGTGACAATTTAATAGACTTATGTACTAAGTTTTTACCTAATGTGGTATTTAAACGGCATCATTTCATCAATTAGTATACGCCGTGTTAAAATCTGTCATCATCAGGGGGAGTGAATTAGTATATGATTGTACTCTTTTTCCTTAGTCAAGTTTTTATCCCACAGGGTTTTCTTAGACAAAGGTTTTAACGAGGCAATCTGTGTAATGAAAAAATAGCGCATGAAATATACTCTTTTTCTTAAATATGTTTTTTCCCACTGGGTTTTCTAATAAGGTTTTTATCGAGTTATATTCATAGCGCAAGTAATATCCTAAGGGAGTACTACAAATAAATTATTATATGTGAATATTACTTAAACATCATTAAGTATACGATTTGACAACTTGGTAGATTTGTTTACAAAGGCACTCCTTACAATCACATTTGAAAAGTTAGTCAATAAAATTAGCATGCGTCAGCTAAGAGATATTTGATACAAATCATATTTTCATGAGGGGGAGATTTTAATGCACTGTACTCTTTTTTCCTTAGCCTAGGTTTTGTCCCATTGGGTTTTCCTGGTAAGATTTTTAATGAGACAGTGTTATGGCGCAAATCCCTACAATAATAATGTACTCTTTTTCCTTCACTAAGATTTTTTCCCACAGGATTTTTCCTTAGTAAGGTTTTAACGAGACATATTCTTTGTAAAAGACATCAAGGGGGAGTGTTATGATATATTATAAGATTTGATTGATGTCTTTTCATATACATGAATATTCTAGTTTCTATATTAATATTGATTGTATTTTTCTTATTGGAAAAACTTCATATTTCTTGTATTTTCCTTATTAGAAAAGCTTCCTATTTCTTTCTCTTCTGTACTCTATATAAAGGGCTTAATACTATTGAATGGAATAACTAGAAAAATTATTCTCTTCTCTATATTCTTTGTTCATGTTCTTCTCCATTTTATTTATAACAATATAAATATTTATTTTTATTTGTTGGTGGATTGAGCCTCAAGTAAATGTTAATTTTAGGCTCAGCCCATTTTAGAGGTAAGCCTTAGTTGGTCTATTATACCAAATAGAATTAAGATAAATTATAAATTGTAAAAATATTTAAAATTCTAATTACTTATTACATCTATTATAAATTTTAAATTAAAAATTTAATTTTAACCGAAATTTTGAAGTAATACATTATCAACAATTTAATAGGCATCAATAATTTAAGGAGTGAATAGGGTCAAAGACAACTCTAATATCCAGAAGAGCTATTATACAGTGGCTTGGAAGATGCATAGCCCCCCAAGCTTCCCAAAATTAATTTTTCTACCTATATATTTTTGATATTTTTTAAAAATACATTGCATTGGCCTCTCAAAATTTTAAAATATCCACAAAATTATTTTTAGCTCCAAAAACTTTGAAGTCTAATTCCGCCTTCTGCTAATACCTATGTCAAGCCAAAGTTGAACATAATGAAACTACTAAATTTTGTCAAATACTTTTAAATGAAAAATTAAACTAAAGAATAAATGCTTACTTGATATAACCTATTGATTTATATTATTTTCATAAGTAACCAAAAAAATGCCATACCCCTAAATACAACCATACTATTCACAACAATAACATGGAATATCAAAACCTATAGATGCAAGAATCATGTTCTCACCCTCGAACTGTGACTTCAGGCGGCATAACGTCTGCATTGGGTGGACTCAATATCAGTCCATCATCCTGAGAAGAATTCTTTTCAGGCATGGCATCAATTCTATTCTCAATGAATACAGAAAAGTTTGCAGAATTCATAAGGTTTTCTTCACCTTTTTCAATACATTCTTCTGGGGTTTTGGCTCGACTTAATTTTCTTTTCTTCAGTTCCTGTGGATGTGAAGACTTCTTAATTGGTGTTTTTGAAGCAATATCTTTATTACCATTTCTTTTAATTCCCTTGGTTGAATCGCTTGAGTCTTTGTTTAAAGGATGTGGAATGTGTGAAGATCGTGGGCTAAGAAAAGATCTACCACCTTCTACAGAGCTATTCATTGTAGCGGTTATGTTCTTGTTCCTTCCAAGCTTTGGTGATATTGGACGAGTGTTCGGTATCTGTAACAATTAACAGACAACAATCAATGAATTAGGAGGTTACAAAGAGAACTAGTATTGTGTTCAAGTGTCAGAATCACAAATAGATCAAGTTTTGATGATTGCTTTGAATTAAGATGTTGAAAAATAAAGCCTTACAACATATTCTACATGTCATCATCCATGAACTATGTAGGCATCAATCAATTATTATATTTGTGGTTGGAATTTAAGCTATGACATACTTTTGAATTTGTTTCATCTAATTTTTAAATAATATCATAGAACGATCATCGCCAAGCAAAAGAGTTGTCAAGCAATCAAGAAAAACTACCATTTCACTTGCAAGTTGCAACTCTCCCCTTATTTCAATTCTTCAAAAATAATGAGAATTTATGAGAAATGGTAAGAATATTTAAGGTTTAAAGATTAAACTTTGGTAGGCTTACAACTGCAGAGAAATTGCAATTTTATAATGCAGGGTACTCTTAAGAACCAAACCCACCTGAAACTAGTCAAGCTGAATCTAAGATACTTTAACGCCTTGTACAACAAAGGAAAGGAGATTTCTGTGATCAACCCGACCTGAAATAGATCGCATCAGAAACGTTGATCCAAACTGATTTCACAAAAATCTGGAATTGAAAAACCTATATGCACCATACCCCTATACCAAGAACAACAACAACAATAAAAATCAAATTCGTTACTGTGATTTCCAATGGTAGCGATTGGGGTGAGAGCTGAGTGGAGGAGAGGGTTTCGGTGAGTGTCGATGAGGTCGAGTGAGTGGATCTGTGAGAGTTATGATTGAGTGAGGCTAAGGGAGAGAGAGCTGAAGGAGTGAGTGGGTTAACGAGAATGAGAATGAAGGTGAGAGGGCTGCAATGGAAGTTAACGAGAGAGACAGGAGATGATAAAAGGGCAATAAAGTAATTGTGCAATCTACACCCTTCTAACTTCAGCTTTTCTCTCCATTTTGGAGAGACTATTGCCGGAGGAAAATACCTTATATTTTCCTTCCCTTGGTTATTTTCCCTTTTTATCCAAGGAAGGTATTGCCGTCGTTCCTCTGTTATTTTCCACCCAAATTTTCTTTCCGCCCTTATTTTCCATCAATCCAAATAATAGAAGCAAAAAAAAAAAAAAAACAAAAAATGGACGGACCTCCAGCGAATGATTGCTGCGCCATCTGCCATGGGCGATTCAAAGTCCCTTGCCAAGCCAATTGCTCTCACTGGTTTTGCGGTATTTCTTCATTTTCCTTTCTTCTTCTTTCTCTGCAATAAAAAATGCAAAACCTTTTGAAAATAGAAATGTTTTTGAGGAATTTCTTGGTTTTGAGGTTTCTTGTTACAGTAAAGACTTCACCTTTTGTGCTCAACTCGTTTCTTTTTGAAATATATAATAAAATTGAAGTCTTCTCAAGAATCAATTAGGATTTTCTTGTTTCTTGAAATTAACTAGGTTTCAATTTGTTTGTACTTGATTTGTGGATAGGTAGTTTAGAATAAAGTTGCAATCTTTTTAATTTCTACCTAAAATAATGTGTTAATTTAAGTGATTGATTATATTTCATGATATAACTCCTAGTAGCATCACCATTATACTTGTGATTGAAAAAGAAAATATTGGTCTAATTATTATTGTGCTCAAAGTGTATGAATCCATCTATCATTTTAAGGCTATTGAAAATGATATTTGGTTTTGATTTTGCCATTTTGTTCTAGATTATATCATTCAACTCGTTTAAGTAATTTTATCTTGTTCCCTCTTTGTATACTGTATAGGTGATTGTATTATGCTTGTTTGGCATCATGGATCTACAATTCAACAATGTAAATGCCCATTATGTCGTCGTCAAATTACATTGTTGGTTCCTGGTGAAGCTTCACTAAGGGAGCGTCATGACCCTGAGGTTGCTGAGATTTTGCAAAAGGTTCAAACATATAATCGTCTCTTTGGTGAACAGACAAGTGGTCTCATTCAGGTGTGTACATTATTTACATGCTATGATATCTCTGCCTTTGCTCTAGCAGATTATTCTATGCAGCTAATATTTCCTACAAAAGAAACTCGAGTTTGATCAATATTTTAACAGCCAAAAGGTGGAGCATTCTGATTAAGAGATGTAAATTTTGATACTGATGAGAGCTTGTGGTAGTTTCATAAAAAAATGCTAGAATATGTTGTTAAATATGATTTATCATATTTCCAGCTATAATGTCAATATGTCATATACTACACAAATGCAGGGGATTTAACCTCAAGTTGTTTGTAGAATTGAATTCTGTCATAGGCAGTAGTAGAGTACTTCATTTCTGCCGGTGACGAAAATTGATATTTACTAGTACCGATGTCTCATATTGCAGTTATATTTAATTTATCTAGAGGACAATTGTAGAGCCTTGCAAATAGTTTGGGATGTCAACTGTGGAGTATTATAACCTCAAGTTTGGGCTGTATTTTGATTTCTTTATTAGCCATCACTTATTCATATAATCCCTTCTATTATGCATGCAATGAATTGCTTTTATGTTGCAGTTGTTTCTCATTTATTTATTTTGATATTCTGTCTGTCAATTTACAGTTGATCTCTATGTAGTCATAGATATTTTAAAGATTAGTACTAGAAATTTTTTTTTGCCATACCCTTATCTTTAGAAAGCTAGTTGTGAAGGGTTTATCTCATGCACACACAACACACATGCTCATACGCAGAAATATAAATGAAGAAAAAAAAAAAAAAGGTGAAGAAGAAGAAGAAAATGGATGATTGAGGGTGTTGGATCATAGTATTCCAGAATTTTAAATGTATTTCATCTTTTATGATCAAATTCACATTTAAGTATGATACTAAGTTACTGTTTGTTTTGAAACATGTATCTTATTTTCCACAGAGAATGCAAGACCTTCCATTTCTGCTGCGAAGGTTGTTACGGGAAATGATGGATCCTCAAAGATCACTTCCTTTTGTCATCAGGGCACGTGTCTATCTTGCAGTTAAGTAAATTGGCAACTAGGCTGTAAGCATTTCTTTTTTCTTGCAGTTTTGTAGCTCACATGAAATTTATTAATGCTTCCATTCCATGATTTTGCTATCTAATTTATAATTGTTTAATTCCTAAATATTCTTTTGCTTAATTGGACATCATAAAATTAAAAGCTGATAGAAAATTTGTTTGTGACCAAAGCAAAGTGGAGAAAAAGGATCCATGTTGCCAATCCCAACTTGCTGGCTTTGAGGCTTAGTTGTGTTAGGTTGACTAGTAAGCTTATAAAGACCAACCATACAGTTCAAATTAGAAAATAAGGGGGACAAAGGAAAGACAGAGAAAGAAAATGGGGAGAAAAGGGGGAAAAATTTCAAGACCTACCTCCATTGCACTTGAACATTTATTTGCACTGGAGTTTTAAGAACTATCTTTTGTATAAGAAAAGTTCAGTTTGCATTGTCTTCTCCAAATGCAGTCATTTGTTTTTAAGAATTCTTGGTTGAAGTATCAAGCCATTATCTCATGTTATCCACAATTTGATGTATTTGTTTATATATTTACATTACTTTCATGTATATTGCTCTTTTATCCACGCACTATACCCAGGGTCTGAATTCAGGCAATGATCTTGATTAAGTCAACCCCTAAACTAGGAGCGGTGAATCTCTTGTGGTTGATGAAGGGTAAGGGGCACAGCAGCTGCCAGCTCAGCTTTGATGTATGCCTAGAATGTTTTATTCCTTGAGGTTAAGGGGGTGTTTCAAAAGCTAATGACAAAGTCATTGCATAAGTAATTATGTGGCATAGGGTTCATCATGGCATAATTTGGTGTTACCTAGTGCATAATATTTTTCGGTGGCAATTGGCTATCAAGAAGGTGACTCATCTCCATTCCCCTGTTTCTTAATTTTTTAAACCTGGCGCCCATATGGAAATAGAAATCACATGGTAAAAATTTATTTACAAAAATAAACAGGTAGGGACATAATCGGTTTAAATAAAAGTAGGGGAGGGGTGCAATATTTTTTTCGTGCAAGTACAGTGGTAAATTTGTGGCAAATTTATGTATTCCACCAAGGCGAACTGGCCGAATTCCTGAATTATAATTGTATGATCTAGTCTAGGATCAGAAAGTAATTCAATTGAGTGCCATCTGCAAGATAACTATTTTTGGAATTTCATATTCAGTTCTGCTGTTAATGTTTGGCAAGCATTGAATTATTTATATTTGATCTGTTAGGTGTGAGAAAATGCATCCAATCTTGCTGTTTTATTTAACTTTAGACTAAATGCTTGTATTTTTTCTTTTCACCAAATATTTTGCATTTATTTCATCAGTTGTAGCTTGAGCTGCTCATTCATTTCTATAGATGGATTCTTACTCACTATATTGCCTGTGGGCAGATGATGCTAAGTGCTATCTACATCATAAGCCCTGTAGACCTTATCCCAGAAGGTGACATCGTTGCTAATGATTTTTTATTGAATTATTTAGTCGCTCATTTATAAAAAAGATCAAAGTTATTTGACCAATTATTGGATCATCGCTATGCAGCAATTCTAGGTATAGTTGGCCTCTTGGATGATTTTCTTATAGCACTTATTGGCTTTCTTCACGTCGCTGCTCTCTATCGCTCGGTACTGTATAATCGTCATGGATTTTCATGAGCTCTTCAAGAACCGTCATATGCAGTTTCAAATTCGATTAAAGCTAAGCAATATCTTGCTAGCCAGAATATGTACTTCTGTATAGTGTTTTTTTTTTTTTTGGGTTAAATCATACGTGCTAGCATTAGTTTTCACCTATGCTATTAATTGTTTCAATTTGATGATAGTTGTATCTGGATTTGTAGATGTTATAATGTTTTGACCAGTTAACAGAACTAGTCTTTTTTTTTTTTGTACTGAAATAATAAATACTAATAAGTTTTTGACACCAGTAAATACTATTAAGTTATATAAATGAACTTTTCTTTTCTAAATAACACCGCAATATATTTGAGTGGTGTAATTTTGTACGACAGGAATAACAATCAGTTTCATGTAAATGTTCTTACCACGGGTGGTAAAAGCAACATATCCACTTACCTGTTTGATCCTATGGAAAGGGATTCATATGATTGGGCAGTCTTCTAATAATGATTTAGCACATCTAGGAATCCCTTTGTTTATATCAGCTGACAAATGTAATGGTGGTCATCAACATTACGTTAGCAAACCCCTAATTTGTGCAAGAAGTTGAAATTTACCAATACGAGAAAAGTTCACTGCTATCGTTAGTTTCTATTTTTGACATGAATCAACTTTCTCCAATTTCAACATGAATAAACCGTATGAGAAGCGTACCACTAAATAGATTAACCAGGAACGTTTATGCCGTGGGAAAAATTAATAAATTATTATCTACAACTGTATTTCCTATGCATAATTCAATCAAAGCCTAAGATAATGTTCAATCTACTACACATTCTGCAACTTTACATTTAAAGGAATTCCGTAGTCATACTAATACACATAATAATACAACATACACTTTACACAGTTTACAAACATATCACATACTCTTAAGCAGTTCTTCGTACCAAGCCCCATGAACACTACATGAAACAGTTGCCACCACAACCAGAACTTCAGCACCCTCCATTACCCTATCTGCAAGAAGTGCGGCTCCCACTCGTTGAAGAGCTGCCACCATCAATTGCCTTCCTTTATATCCAGTTCCTCCAAAAACAGCCGCTCTCAAAGCTAGATAAACACAGCGAGACACTCTCATAAATATAGGATCCCCAGCTTGCAAGCTCTTCCCCAACATGCTTTCCATAATTCTATCCTTTGCTTGGAGTTTTTCAGCATCAAGCACATGACCACCGTCTTTTAGTAAACCAATTATTTTAGCAACAATTTCTGGGATACCTACATCTTCAACATTGTGTAACAGCTCCAATAGTTGCTTTGTGCACTTGGATACTATATTTTCCATGTCCGAAGAATTGGTCACTAACTTCTCAGTCAAAAGCATTTGTTGGAGGATCAACATGCTGAGAGGGGGAAAAGAATTCACAGTTGGTTTCAGCACATAGTTACATAAGCATAGAGACAATTCTTGTTATTATTACTATTGGAACTGAGGAAGGAGATGACTTTCGCAAACTAGATTTGTGATTGTGATTTAGATATCCAAGACTCAGAAGTAATAATCTGAACATTGACAAACCTGGTAGAGATAACTATGATTTTCTGAACTTGGGACTGGACAACTCGCAGCCTGGATAGATTAAGTTTAAAAGTTTCAGGCAGAGTTTCCAGAGTCAGCCCTGCTACCCCACTTACAAGCTTTAACAAAATAAGCCTAACCAATACATCATTTTTTTCTCCTTTGCATTCTGGTTGGTTGGAACCTGGCAAAATTGTACATAAATAAATTCAAATACTAGCAATTTTAAGATGATGATAATTATTAAAAAAAAAAAAAAAAATGTTATGTTTTGCAATAGCACTATTCAAACCTGTAGCTGGAGATCCAATTTTGGGCACCATTGAAACAGTGCATCCAGTTCGAAGTGTTGCTGGCAGTAGCACTCCAGAAGACCCTGCGTTACTTGCTAGAGCAGATAGGGAATCACTGTATTCATCCCACTCTTGATCTGCAACAGGATGCACAGATGAAAACCACTGCTTTGTTAATGTTAGAGAAGATGGAGCATCAGTTGGTGGCCCATATCGACTGGCAAAAGCATTTTTCAGATAATCCAGACCAGCAGGCCCCTTGATGAGTGGTTCCACAAATCTTATACGAGCTTTGCTGATTTCTCTCTTAAGAGCCTGTCAACAAACCACCACTGTAATTATTGATGGAAAGGAGAGAGTAGGAGACATTTTTAAAAATGAAAGGGGGAGAGAGAAACAAATTCAGAGTAATACTGTAATATGTGAAAAGTAAACAAACTTATACTAAGTGCAGAAGCTGGAAAATAAGGCTATGCATCACAGAATGAAAATTACCAGCTTTTCATGTCCCATAGCTAAATCGCTAAACAATGAAAATTATCATCTTTTCATGTCCCATAGCTAAATCACTAAACAAAGAAAATTAAAAAGCATAGTTGCAAGACATGAGACCAGAAACAAACCTGAATCTCCTGCAGTACAAAACGCAGACCTTTAACTAGTAAGAGGGGATATGATGCATTTGATTTATCTCCAGCTTTAGACATATCTCCTAGTTCTTTCAGTAATTTTTTGTGAGAGCTTTTCATTTCCTCATCATTTGCTGGTGCAGAAAGTTTCTGCAAAGTGACCAACGCGAACTCCAAGAGCTTCCCTAGATAATCCATATCTAGAGTTCCTGATCTCAGCACCTTTAAGTGGAGAAAAAAATTGTCAACATGTAATATTAATACTTCAGTACATACAACTCATGGATGCAGATAAGCAAAAGCTGAAAATTCTAACTACCTGTGAGAGAGTATCAACATCAATAGTCTCAACAATCTCCTGTCTCCAAGTTTGAGGAGACACCTCACACAGTTCGTCCCTGACTTCCTTCATGAGTTTAAGGATCCAACTAAAATCTTCCTGTTTGATGGATTCCATCACACTATCCCAAAAAGCCCTTTCCATTGTCTCTTTCACTTTTTCCTACACAATAATGAAATCAAGTGAGCACTTTAGAGGATTTCTACTGTGTACAACACACTAGCAAAAGACTGCTGTATTAAATAATTTGAAGGAAACATAGCACAACAAAATCAAGCAAGAACGCAAGAGTTATGGGGATTTCTGCCACAGCCTCGTGGAGGAAGTTTTGAAGAAATAGAACATAACAAAATCAAGCAAGTACTAATCTGGGATTTCTAACTCTATTCCATATGTAAGCAAATCACTGAAAAACTGAAAAGTAATTTTGAGAAAATAAAGCAATCACCTAGATCGGCATACAAACCTTAACACTGTTCTGATCTTTATTGATAGCATTAAGATTATCAGTAAATCCATGGCAATGTTCATGGATAATTTCATTTACAAGTAATTCATTCTCGCTGGGAAACATTGGATTGGAGTTCTGATGGTCATCAGATGCTCTCTTGGGAGAAGAAGAGCCAATTTCCTTGCCTGGGTAAGAATCATCAAATAAGGAGTGAACTATGCCACTTGACCCTTGACAGCTTTCAGCTGAATAACTTGTCTGAATAAAGTTGGGAACTGGAGATCCCCTCAATGAATCAGGCAGACAGGAGGGTGAAATTTGAGGAATAGGAGATTGTAATGGACTCTCAGATACCTTGACTCCAATAAATTTAGACCGTATATCAGCAAGAGCACATTCCATACGTTCAAGTCCAGCATTACCACTAAGGTGCTGCAATGTTTTCCTTAAAAGTTCCTGCTCATCCATAACATAACACATCGAAAATGATTGAGGTACATATTAGCCTCTGAAAATGTTCTTTGACAGTTTACTTTTATGTCATGGGTAAACCAAGTGTCGTACCTGCTTTTTGACAGCCTCCATATCTTGAGCAAGACCTCCATCATCTCCAAAATTCAGCTTGCTAGTCTGCATCATAGAAAATTCAAGCTGGCATGCAGCTCTTATCAAATCTTCCTCTAACAATTTAACATCCTTTAACTTCCATGCCACAAAGTGATGCAGGTAAGTGCACCACGCTTTATCAAAAGCTTCCAGTTGATATCTAAAAGTCTTTCGACTTGGAATTGCAGAGGCTATTTCCTCTTGTGAAGTTTGAATTGAGCCATCTATTATAATCTTGATCAACAACTCAAACTCTTGAATGAAATTAATTGCAGATTGTGCCAGAGCAATCTCACACTCGCCCTGCTCGCTGAGAACTGCATAAGGGTGTCCCAATATCATGTAAGCACATAGCACGACTCTGACTGGATACCTTGATAATTTGGCTGGTGCCTGAGCTTCCTCTTTAATAGACTTGGTTCTTGCTGCTCCACTCTGGATGACATAACTAGAATTACCCTTATAATTTGGGAAAGCAACTAGACTAAGAATGTGATCAATGTTCTCCATACTAGACTGACTACCCATAGCTCCACGCAAGATTCTGAGGCGACTCTCTAGACGATCAACTAAAGCTTTCACAGTATTGATGGTTTTTGCTGACTTGATAAGGAGAGCAAACTGCTCAAATGGCAGTGATTTAACAGATTCTTCATTAATCTCTAACGATAAATAAGCTTTAGCCAACGCAAAAGTAGTTTTCCTCAATTTTATAAAGCGCCTCCAACACCTGTAAAATTCTCAAAAATTACCAATTACACGAAACATCCAAGCAAAAATTTCATAGAAATATTTTCCAATTATTTGTTCACTTGTACTTATCATTTATGATGCCACATTTATTGTATCTATCATTTGAAAATATCTCCATGTCAAATGAAATAAATTCAAAGTTTGTCACACTTCTTTCCAGTTCATAAATGCATTATCTGATCTAGAGGCTTCAGAAATAGCTTTCCCTCAAAAGCAAAAAACAAACTGATAAATCAAAAATATTAATTTTAACATAAAAAAAAGACCAAAATATTATATAAGAATGATTGAAGAAATGATAAACTAGCAAGGAAAAATCCCAAAAACAAATGCATCACAAAGTTTTACCTTGCTAACTTTCTTGATAAGTACTCTTCCTGCTCATGGATCATTTTTGAATTGGAATACAAATGATTGATCAAATTTCTTCTCTGCCTCAAATATTCTCCCCTTTGTCTCTTAGCCTATTTATTATGAAATTAAAATCTCATAAAAAAATGAGAACTATGATACAAAATAATGCAAGATCCTAAAATACTAATAAGAATAAGAATTCATGAATTAAAAGAAAGCAAAATATCCAAAATTAAAGGCTTTTTATGGATCAAATCAAAATTAGAAAAACCAGAGAGATGCGCAAATGTACCTGTCGACGGAGATCGGCTTCTCTGAGTTTAGCTTCGATGTCTTCAGCAGAGAGAGGGGTTTTAGGCTCCGCAAGCAAACGCCGTCTCAATCTTCGAGGAGGTGCCTTAAGCCGGGAAGAAAGAGAAGAAGACGTTGTTTCCTCATTGGTCGCCGGAAAATTCAACGCTACTCCGCTACCTGCCATCCTCTCTGGTTCCGTCATTTCCATTCCAAACAGAGAATTGATGAATGAAATCGGACGTATCAGTAAACGACAACAGAAACCAAACTACTCCTGCTTCTTATTTTTCTGAGGTCTTATACTTTGCCTCCATTTTCTCTAGAATGTTCTTTTTTTTTTTTTTTTTTTGAAAAATGACCGGAGCCTTCATGATTTGTTGGAGCCTGTTCAAATGTTGGGTCAGGCCGGGCCTAATTTAAGCCCGAAAATTTAAACTTAGGCCTATATCACGTTGTTTGTCACCATGATGGACCTTCAAAATGCAACAATTTTTTAGCGTATAATTATTATTTTTTTGTCATATTTTATATTTAACTTCTCTTATTTTAGATAAAAATTTTCTTACATATATAAAAATCAATTTAATTATAGATACTACTTAGATATAAATTATGGTATAAAAAAATTTAATCACTTTAAATTTTTTTTAACTCCACTGAATGTCAACATATTTTGAAATATAAGTTTGGGTTTTAATAATGGTTGAAAATTAGACTGATTCGATTGATTCAATTGAAAAATCAAAAATTGATTTTCATGCTAGTCCAGTTTATGACCTAAACTTGGGGATAGAAAGAACTAGGGAAAATTTGACGAAATGGCCTGGGTTTTTCGAGTTAAGCAAGTCAAAAAAAATTTTTTTTTTTGCAAATCAAAAAAAAGTCACTGGAAAAAAAAATTATAAAACCAAACTATCATAAGCCAACCCATTTTAGTACGGCATTCATATATGTAAATCATGCGCTCATACGTTAAATTTAAGTTTAGACTGTGAATTTGCATTTTCCGCGCCTATGTGTGCGAGAAAGAGCTTCATTGGCTACTTTTTTAGCATTAAAAGAAGAAGTCTTCCAAAATATATTTTCGTTCCAACTTTGTACTTTTATAATGTGAAATAACTTACTTTCTTTCCTCAATTTTCTTAGTATAGAGTTTATTTTGAACTTCAAATTATCATTCACTTATTCACCAAATTCATATTCTTTACGTAAAAAAACACAGATCCAAGTAGACCTCTTGCTATTGAGTAGTGGGATCCATCTTAATTTTGATTTCAAAATGGCTAATTAATGAATTAATTTGTCACAATAACGATAGTTAATTGTTGTTATAATGGTTGTTAATTTTAGTTATGTATATATTACATTTATTTTTAACATATAAATAATAAATATATGATAATATTATTTAAAATTCTGATTTGACCCTGATTGAATCTTTGATTTATGATCATTTGCTTTTACTAGTTGTAAGACTGGCTCATATTTAAAAATATAGATTTTAATACTGCCTATGACATTTAAGGTAGTTCATGTTGATTAACACTATGTTTGGGGAAAAAAAAGTTGGTTGAGAAAAGAAAGGGTGGGGATAGAAACGTAAGGAAAGAAATAGAAAGGGTGGGAAAAAAAATTTCCCCACATTATTTGGAAAGATGGTGAAAGATAAGAGGATGAAAAGAGAGGAAAAATTTTAAATTACAATAATATCCTTCACTAATTGAGTGATTAGAGGAATGAATTGAACAAAATAGTCCATTTGATATAATTTGCAATAAAAAATTTTAATTTCTCTTCGCTTTCTCTCCAAATAAGAGAGAATGGTTTTACATGAGCCTAAGGGAAACTTTCCCTATTCATAATTATTTCCCTTTCCATTCCCCAACTTTCCTAACATGAGAAACTCACTTCCTAAGGCAACCTTCTCTCCTCTCTCTTTCACTCTTCACCCTTTCCCCCTTTCTAAACAGATGCTAAACTTTTATTTTAGTATTGAAAGACTAATTTATCCTTAATAGTCCTACTGTAGTTGAATATTTTAATTGAGGTGTTTAATGTAGTCAAAATAAGGGTAAATATGAGAAATACATTAAATATAGTTTTGATATTTTAAAACGTCAAATGAAAAAGAATTTTAACTCATGTACTATTTATTTACACAAGCATAGAATTTTACTAAATACAAACCCGTGTGTTGCAATAGAATTATTTATTTTGTTGATTATAATTTCATATATGCAAATAATAAATCAAACTATAATGAAAAAGATGTTATATATGTAAATTGAAAATATATTAAACAAATGTATAACAAAAGTAAATAAAAACCTTTCTACATTAATTATATGTACTACTTAGATATAAATTATGGTATAAAAAATTTAACCACTTTAAAAAATTTTTAACTCCATCACTGAATGTTAACATATTTTGAGATATAAGTTTGGGTTTTAATAATGGTTGAAAACTCGACCGATTTGATTGATTCAATTGAAAAAATCAAAAATTAATTTTCATGCTAGTCCAATTTATGACCTAAATTCAGGGATAGAAAGAACTAGGGAAAATCTGATGAAATGGCCTGGGTTTTTCAAGTTAAGCAAGTTGATTTTTTTTTTTTTACAAATTAAAAAAAAGTCACCGGAAAAAAAAAATTACAAAACCAAGCTATCATAAGCCAACCCATTTTAGTACGACATTCGTATACATAAATCAAGCGCTCACACGTTAAATTTAAGTTTGAACTATGGATTTGCATCCCCTGCACCTATGTGTGTAAGGAAGAGCCTCATTGGCTGCTTTTTTAGCATTAAAAGAAGGAGTTATCTAATATATATTTCGTTTCAACTTTGTACTTTTTTAATGTGAGATAACTCACTTTCTTTCCTCAATTTTCTTAGTTTAAAGTTTATTTTGAGTTTCAAATTATCATTCACTCATTCACCAAATTCATATTTTTTACGTAGAAAAACACAGATCCAAGTAGACCCCTCGCTATTGAGTAGTGGGATCCATCTTAATTTTGATTTCAAAATGGCTAATTAATGAATTAATTTATCACAATAATGATAATTAATTGCTCTCATAATGGTCATTAATTTTAGTTATGTATATATTATATTTATTTTTAACATATAAATAATAAATATATGATAATATTATTTAAAATTCTGATTTGACCCTGATTGAATATTTGATTTGTAATCTTTTGCTTTTACTAGTTGTAAGACTATATTAAATTTAAAAATATAGGTTTTAATACTTCCTCTGACATTTAAGGTAGTTCATGTGGATTAACACTATGTTTGGGTAAAAAAATTGGTTGAGAAAAGAAAGGGTGGGGATAGAAAGGTAAGGAAAAAAATAGAAAGGGTGGGAAAAAAACTTCCCCACATTGTTTGAAAAGATGGTGAAAGATAAGAGGATGAAAAGAAAGGAAAAATTTTAAATTACAATAATATCCTTCGCGAATTGAATGATTAGAGGAATGAATTGGACAAAATAGCCCATTTGATATAATTTGCAATAAAAAATTTTACTTTCTCTTCTCCTCCTCTCCAAATATGAGAGAATGGTTTTACATGAGCCCAAGGGAAACTTTCCCTATACATAATTATTTCCATTTTCAATCCCCAACTTTCCAAACATGAGAAACTCACTTCCTAAAGCAACCTTCTCTCCCCTCTCTCACTCTCCTCCTTTTTCCCCTTCCCAAATAGATGCTAAATTTTAATTTAGTATTAAAAGACTAATTTATCCTTAATAATCCTACTGTAGTTGAATATTTTAATTGAGGTGTTTAATGTAGTCAAAATAAGAGTAAATCTGAGAAATATAATAAATATAGTTTTGATATTTTAAAACGTCAAATGAAAAAAAAAATTAACTCATGTACTATTTATTTACACAAGCTTAGAATTTTACTAAATACAAACCCGCATGTTACAACAATATTATTTATTTTTGATAAAGTTTGTAAAAGAATGGCATCTGCTTACTTTTCTCATTAGAATAAGAAGTGGATATATACAATTTACAAGAGAAGTTTGGGCCTAAAATTTAGCAATGAATAAATCTAAAAATGGAAGATAATAAACTGGAAGGGAAAAACATCTATTTACATAATTTGCTGCACTGATGTCGGTTATTACTCCCCCTCAAGCTAGAGCATGAAGATTTTGAATGCCCAGCTTGTCAATCAAGAAGACAAATGGAGCCTTGCTTAATGGTTTTGTTAGCAAGTTTGCAAGCTGATTGGAAGTTGAAATGGCACAAGGTTTTATGATACCAGCTTGAAGTTTTTCACGAACAATGTGGCAGTCGATTTCCAAATGCTTGGTGCGCTCATGGAAGACAGGATTGTTGGCAATGTGACGGGCAGCTTGGTTGTTGCAAAATAATGGTGTAGCAGAATGAAATGACACACCAAGGTCTAAAAATAAGGAATGAAGCCAAATAACTTCACGAGTAGTAGTAGCCATTGCTCGGTATTCAGCTTATGCAGAGGAATGAGAAACAGTAGTTTGTTTCTTGCTTTTCCATGAGATTAAACTTGTGCCAAGGAGGATGCAGTATCCAATAGTTGAACGACGAGTAATGGGGCAACTGGCCCAATCAGAATCGCAGTAGGCAAATAATTGTAGTGGACTGGAAGAAGAGAAAAAAATTCCTTGGCCAGGAGATTTCTTCAAATAACGTAGTAAGCGATGGGCTGCATCTAAATGAGGCTTGGAGGTTGATGCATGAATTGACTGAGGAGATTAACCGAGAATGAAATGTCTGGTCTTGTGATTGTAAGGTAAATGAGTTGACTAATGAGTCAACGATAAACTATTGGATCTGGTAAAGGGTCACCGGAGGAATTTGATAGCTTCAAGTTTTGCTCCATTGGTGTATCAGCTGTACGAGCTGCTATAAGACCAGAATCATAAAGGAGATCAAGGACATATTTACATTGACATAAGTAAATTCCTTGAGATGAACGAGCAACCTCAATCCCAAGAAAATATTTAAGGGCACCCAAATCTTTTATACGAAATATGTGAAACAAAAACTGTTTTACTTTATCAATGAGAGATGGGTCAGTGCTGGTCATTAGGATATCATCAACATATACCAGTATGAAAACCGAAGATGCACCATGATGTAAACAAAATAGAGAGTGATCAGCATGAGATTGTGAGAAGCCAGAATTAAGTAAAGTATAAGAGAAAGTAGCAAACCAATTTTGGCCAGCTTTTTTGAGTCCATAAATAGATTTTTGAAGTTTGCAAACTAAATTTGGCTCTCCCTGTCTTTAATGGCCTAGTGGTAAGGACATATATATTTCTTCATGTAAGTCACCATGTAAAAAGGCATTTTGAACATCAAGTTGATGGAGTGGCCAATTTTTAATAGCTGCAAGGGAAAGAAGTACTCGAACAGTAGTGAGCTTAGCCACGGGGGCAAATGTATCCTAATAATCAATACCTTCAACTTGTGTGTAACCCTTAGCTACAAGACGAGCTTTGTAGCGTTCAATACTGCCATCAAAGTTGCGCTTGATTTTGTAGACCTATTTACAGCCAATGGGGGTCTTACTAGGAGGCAAAGAAACAAGTGACCATGTATGGGTGGTTTCCAAAGCACTAAGTTCTTGTTGCATAGCTTGCTGCCACTCAGGAACCTGCATAGCTTGATGAAAAGTATGTGGTTCGATAGTAGAGGATAATTTACTAAGGAAAGCATAATGGGCAGGGGAAAACTTATGGTAAGAAAGAAAATTTTGTATGGGGAAAGACATACCTGAAGACATCGAAGATGATTGGATATGAGCTTGGGAGCAAATGTAATCTTTATACCTTGATGGGGCACGTATATCTTGCTGGGAGCGACGTAAGGAGACAATATTATTCTCTTGAGCAACATTATTGTCTTGGATTAGAGGAGCTGATGGGGGCTGATTTTGACATGAAAGAGTATCATTATCAATGGGAATGTTGTGATCGGGAGTGTCTTGTACAGGTAAAGGAAGAAAAAGTAAGGTGCTGGATGGGATATTAGTTTTATATGCGAATATGGTTTCATGGAAAATGACATCCCTATTGACATGAATTTTCTTTGTGCTAGGATCAAAGATCTTATAGCCTTTTTGGCCAAAAGGGTAACCAACAAAGATTCCTGGTAGAGCCTTTGCATCAAATTTAGTGGGTGGGTGAGCATTACGTGCAAAACATCAGCATCCAAAAACACGCAAGTGACTGTACGAAGGTGCCTTATTAAAAAGAAGTTCATATGGTGTTCGACCATTTAGTACTTTGGTAGGGGTGCGGTTAATGAGGTAAGCTGCTGTAAGAATACATTCACCCCAAAGTTCTAGAGGCAAATTTGCTTAAAAACGTAAGGCATGAGCAATATTTAGCAAATGACGATGTTTGCGTTCAATAACCCCATTTTGTTAGGGTGTCTGTACGCAGCTATGTTGATGTAAAACACCCAATGATTTAAAGAAGGCATTAATTTGTGTATTGAAAAATTCTAATCCATTGTCACTACGAATCTTGCATATTGAGGAGTTAAATTGTGTTTTAACTAAAGAAAAAAAATTTTGAATAACGGTGAAAGCTTGTGATTTAAACTGCATCAAGTATATCCATGTGCTACGAGAAAAATCATCGACTATGGTTAAAAAATATCAAGCACCAGTAATGGTGGGTGTAGAAAAAGGTCTCCAAATATCAAGATGAATTAATTCAAAGCAAGAATTTGATGAAATACAACTATGTGGAAAAGGGAGGCGAGTTTGTTTGGCCAAAGGACAAATAGTGCAAGGACACTTATTTAAAAATTTAATACTAGAGTCTAAAATGGAAAATTTAGAAAAAAATAGTAGAGCCAGGATGACCGAGCCTTAGGTGCCAAAGATCAATTTGCTGGTTTGAATTTGTAAGAGATGTACTAGATGTAGTGGCCAAAGTGTGCAAGTTGAGATCAAGGTAGTAAAGTCCATCATGCTCTCTACCCAAACCAATTACCTTCTTCGTCTTCAGGTCCTGAAAAATACAGTAATCAGGGAAAAATTGAATAGATCATTGTAATGACTTTGTAATTTTGCTAACGGATAATAAATTAAATTTGAAAGATGGGACATGAAGAATATTGTTTAATCGTAGGTTGGAGTTAAGGTGAATTGAGCCAATGTGAGTAACATTAGCACTTGCACCTGTGGGTAACTTTATTGGTTGACCATGATAATCAAATGATTTTTCAAGAATTGTGTTATCATGTGTCATGTGATCTGTGCATCCAGAGTCTATTACACAAGAATTTTCTAAACAAGGTGAAAAGCAACAAACACTACCTGCAAGGTTTGCTAGAGGAGAAGGAATAGCAGCAGTATCATTACTAGAAGGAAGTAAAGCGAGAAGTTGTTGCACTTGCTCTGGAGTGAACGGTAAGCTTGCAGAAGAACTAGTGCTATGATCAGCTATTGCGACAAAGGGTTTGTTACCTTGATTTTGTGCTGAAGATGGATTTGGACAAGGCTGGTAATTATTTTGTTGATTTTGTCGTGGTCGTGACCCTTTAGTAGTTTGTTGATTACTAGGTTTCTTACGACACCATGCCTCGGTGTGTCCATCTTTACCACAAAAATCACAATGCTTGTCATTATGTATGTTTGGGTTATTGTAACGAGAAGAAGATAGGTTTGCACCACCAGTAGAGGCTGCCAAGGCTGATTGATCACGAGAATCATTTAGACCAGAGATGAGGATTGATCGTTGGTGCTCCTCTTGTTGAACAAGTGAATAGGCTTTGGTTACAGAAGGCAGGGGATTCATGAGTAAAATCTAACTTCTCACAGATGCATAAGTCTCATTAAGACCCATGAGAAATTGAATGAGTTAATCGCGCTGTTCGGTAGCGACACGGATTGTAGAAGCGTCACAAGTACAAGTTGGGAATGAATTGTATGAGGAAAGTTCATCCCATAAAGCCTTCAATCGGGTATAATATAAAGCAACAGAATTATTAAGTTGAAGGTTATTAGCAATAGCTCTTTGTATTTAAAAAATACGAGGTGCATTCTGTTGCGAAAAACGATCATGCAAATCGTCCCATACGGCTTTGGCTGTATTTAAGAAAATCACACTGTTTGCAATTTCTTTAGAGACAGAATTGAGAAGCCATGACAACACCATACTGTTGCAACGATTCCAAAGCGAATAAATAGAAGAGTTTGTTGTTGGTTTGGGAATACTTCCGTCAACAAATCCCAATTTGTTTTTGGCTTCTAAAGCCATGGTGATAGCACGACACCATATAGGATAATCATCTCCAACCAAGGGCTGGGAAACTAATAAAGATCCAGGGTTATCAGAATGGTGTAAATAATATGGGGAGGTTGAATCAGTTTCTGGGTTGCGAATAGCTTCGGCAGCAATGCTAGATGTGTTTGCTGCCGTTGATTCAGACATGGTGGCTTTTTTTTCATAGGTAGGAAAGTTATTGCTTTGATACCATGATAAAGTTTGTAAAAGAATGGCATCTACTTACTTTTCCCATTAGAATAAGAAGTGGATATATACAATTTATAAGAGAAGTTTGGGCCTAAAATTTAGCAACGAATAAATCTAAAAATGGAAGATAATAAACTGGAAGGGAAAAACATCTATTTACATAATTTGCTGCACTAATGTCGGTTATTAATTTTGTTGATTATAATTTTATATATGCAAATAATAAATCAAACTATAATGAAAATGATGTTATATATGTAAATTGAAAATATATTAAACAAATGTATAACAAAAGTAAATACAAACCTTTCTACATTAAATATGGTATATAAGATGACAATAGCTATCACATTCGTCAACCTCTAAAATAAGATGACATTGACTATTACATTATAATAATTTCATAAGGTGCCCTATACACTGAGCATTACTTTCTCTACTGCATGCAATATATGTAAAAGGGTATTGCCAGCTCTTCAAGAGAAATATATGTAAGCAATTTTATTTAAGAAATATGTCTTGACAATGGCAAACACAATTATATCTTGGAAAACAAGATAAAAAAAACCTCATCGGTATATAAATAAGATCATAAGTTGTCTTGACTTCGTCAAAATATCTCATCTCTAATCCAATAAACTAATGCAGAATGTCTCTTGGAGAAAAAAAATCAAATATTACCCTATGCATGATCTATAACTAAAAGTATTAGAGAGAGGCCTCCGCCAAACCACCCCACCCTCTCTCTTCTGTTTCATTTGGAAATAAATAAATAAATTTTAAAACAATTCAAAATTTGCATTTTGACATAAATATTGTACAATGGCCACACATTAGGGACAAGTTTTTGAAACTTGTTTTGGGAGAGAAATTTAAGAGATTTGAAAGATTTAATAAAATTACAAATTATTATGATATTTTAATTGATTTAGGAAGTGATCATCCAATGGGATTTATTTTTTTTTTATATTATGATATTTTAATTATTTAGATAAATTTTATTTTATTTAGTTGTATTTAGTTATTTTTAAAATTATATATTATGATAATCAATATCATAATCCTAGGTCACGGACAAATCAATCCGGTTCTGCTAATTTTTATAATATTTTATTTAGTTATTTTGAAAAATTACAAATTATGATTATTTAATTTATTTAGATAGTGATTATTTTCTTTTATTTTGAAAGGAATTCTATTTTCCTTGATTTAGATAGTGGTTATCTATAAAATGGAATTTATTTTCTTTTATTTTGAAAATTTTATTTTGTTACAAATTATGATATTTTAATTAAAAATTCTGCAGATAAACAAATGAAAATGTATTTTATGTATTTTTTAGGATTTGACAAGTGTCACTCTTAATCTTTTAGTGTCAATTGATTTAACATACAGTAATAGATTTAACTCTACAATTTGGAATAATAATAATAATTTTAAATTAATTTAAGGGGTTATTTGAAATTTGAATAGATAGTCATTTTAAATTATTATAGATTTATAAGTTTGAAGTGTAAAACTATAAAAAATAAGTATGATCATAAATTTTAAATGCTTAATTCAAATGATTATCTAAGGTGGTGTTTGATAAAACTGAAAACGAAATGTTGAAAATTACATATTAAATTTTAAGTGTCGAATATAATAAAGACTGAAATTTTTAAATGTTAAATATAATCAATCTGTTTAAAAATTGTTATTAATAAAAATTACTAAACTTCTTTATTGAACATATTTAATATTGTGATATTGAAAAAATAACTTTAAAAATACGTTAAGATTATAAAAGTCACTTTAATAAAAAATTTTAAAACTTAATAGCTAAGCATGTTTAGTATGAATTTTAAATCAAACATTTTAATTTAGGTAGCATTTGGTAAAACTAAAAATTAAGTACTGAAAATTTAAGTGTTAAATTTTAAGTGCTGAATATAATAAATATTTTAAATTTTAATTGTTGAATATAATTAATTAATTTGATAATTGTTATTATTGGAAATTATAAGTTCTTTATTATATATAGTTAACCTTGTGATTGTTATGATATATTATAAGATTTGATTGATGTCTTTCCATATACATGAATATTCTAGTTTCCATATTAGTATTGATTGTATTTTCCTTATTGGAAAAACTTCATATTTTTTGTATTTTCCTGATTGGAAAAGCTTCCTATTTCTTTCTCTTCTGTACTCTATATAAAGGGCTTAATACTATTGAATGGAACAACTAGAAAAACTATTATGTTCTCTATATTCTTTGTTCATGTTCTTCTCCATTTTATTTATAACACGTTATCAGCACGAATCGTTCTACAATATTGTTCATAATTTTGGATAGCTTGTGGTTTGCTACAACCCAGCTAAGGCGAAAAATTTGAAGAAATAAAATTCAAGATTTATGGTAAACAATTTTTATCTAATTAATTACTATTATTATTAATATTTATGTATCAAATATTTTTTTTAAGAAAAAAAAAACTAAATCGTTTTTTTTTTAAGAAATCATTTGAACATATTTGGCTAATTAATTTGAAGAAATCATTTTTTTTTCTTCTCTCTTACAATCATTTATTTCAAATCGTTTTTTCTTAGATTTATAAAGATTTGATATAATATTTAATGATTAATCAATTAAATTATAGTTCCTGAAGAACTAGTATTATATTTTAAATACTAGTTCCTGAAGAACTAGTATTATTTATAGTTCCTAAAGAACTAATTAAATAAATAACTAAGTTATGAGTTTCTAGAGAATTAGTATTATATTTTAAATTCTAGTTCCTGAAGAACTAGTATTATTTATAATTCCTGAATAACTAATTAAATAAATAACTAAGCTATGGGTTCCTAAAGAACTAATAATAATTACAGTTCCTGAAAAACTGGTATTCCCTATAGTTCTTGAAGAATTGGTATTCTCTACAGTTTTTGAAAAACTGATATTCTCTACAGTTCATGAAGAATTAATATTCTATATAGTTCCTGAAAAACTAATTAAAGTAAATAAATTCATTAAAGAATCATTAAATGTTCCTGAAGAACTAAATGCATTGTCTACAAGTCTTTAAAAGACTGATTTTATTATGATTTTATATTAGACAATGTTAATTGATGAGTCTCGACATCATGAGTAAGAATTATTTATACTAGTATCACTCATTCGAGTAATCAAATAAATAAAATAGATATCCTTGAAAAATTGATATTTTATGTCCCTGAATAACTAATAAATTTGATTTAAACTACATGCATTGAATAAATTGGATATCAATAAAATGCCTGCGTATGGCCATAATATTAAGGTAAACCTTTTTGCTTTGATTTTTCTGTTTTGGGTGCTTTATTGTTGTTTATATGTATTGGAATGATGGGTATGACCTATTTGATTTACCAACCAAATTGCAACTTTTAGTTGGTTATCAATTATAACAACACATTTTATGCATAGTTTTAAAGTCATGGTTTATAATTTTTTTTTGGCATAAAATCCGACCCTAAATTATTTATTTATTGATTAATTAACTTGATTTATGGGAAAATGGTGATCTTGCGTTCATATTAATAGGTTTACTTGATTCATTAAATTGAGATTGATCCTACTAGTGTATATATTATTACATATCTTTCGGTCTTAACATCTCAACTCAAAATTTATTTTATGGACAATACATGTCGCATACATATATATACATATTTGTTAGTTGAATAGCCTACAAGAAAGTTGTGTGTGTTATATATGTTTTGAATTTACTTATGTTAATGTGTATTAGATGTGAAAACAATTAGAGATTTAAATGTGAGATGAGATTAATATAAATTATATAAGTAACATGGTTTTGTTAATTTGTGAATTGATGAATTTATTTTCGGATTGCATACATTGTTGGATTTATGTTGGTATAAAAAAGCATAATTAGTGCTTACCTTTTCTTGGTATGATAAATTATGAATTTAATGTTTGTTAAAATTAATATTAATTTATTTTTTGATTGGTCTATTTAGATATATTTTAAATATATGCAAATTAAGTTATTTAAATAAAGTGAAGTATAGTGAATTAAAGTTTGGTTGATAATTTTTATATGCTCTTGAATTCAATGGAAATAATTTTTGACGTGAGTTGTTGATAATGAAATGCATTTAGATGCTAGCAAAAGCAAAAGCTATTATATACTTAAACCTCATTTAAGTGAGGATTTAAAGGTTGAATATCTTACTATTAATGATTTTTATATTTTCTAAAAGAGTTTTAAAAATAGATATAATCACTTGAAATATATAGTACTACTATAAACTCAATATGATTGGTTAAATTTACACCTACAAGACTTGAAGTCTATTTGAGAATATAATTCAACCATGTTTAAAATTACTTCACAGCTGAAATTGTGCAGTAATAAAGTTACGTGCTCCTGTAGTAGCAGTATAAAAAGTGAAAATTTACAAATATTATTTTTTAGTAGTTGCAAAGAATAACTGTTAATAAAAAATCATCAAACAATGCCCACTAGTACAACTATATTCCCTGAAGTGAATACTATAAATCATTTGGTAAATAATGAGAATTCTGAAAAAATAATTGCTAACGAGAAATCATCAAATAATGCCCACTAGTACAACTGTATTCCCTGAAGTGAATACTATAAATCATTTGGTAAATCATGAGATTCTGAAAGAGGAATCGCCCATATAGAGGACACAACTCAATTCAATATTGATGATTTTATGTAAACTCCTTGAAGGAGTAATTTGCAAGGATTTTATAAGTTGTGTATTATAATGAGTTATTTAATTACTGTTTTATCCCTAGTATACATGCACAATATATTGCGTTGAACCTTCAGTTCAAGCATTGAACTTATAGTTCAATAATTAAACCTTGAAAGTTTGGCATGAATGCCATTATGTACATCATATATACTCTCCCTTGAAACTTGTATAAGGACATGAGTCATAAATTTTTTCTGTGCCATGAATATATTAAATCTATCTCAATGTGTGATAATGGGTCCACAAAAGAGACTATTAATTTTGATGAGGCATATTTTTCGACATTAGGGGGAGGAAAAGCACCTGCAGTGCTAAAGAATGTCGAGAAATTTATTAGAAGAAAAACCCTTTAAATAATTTTGATCCATGTACAACTTAGAGTGAACCAGAAGTTCACAAAATAATACAGTTGCAACAAATTACAACTTAACTGCCAAATGCATTTATAGATGCTAAAAGAGTGACAAAGTCTCATATTACAGCTGCTAATACCCTTGCAAGGGTTGTGATTTCAATTGCAAATAGAAAATCAATCAATCTCACTACACGCCAGAAGCGTGGATAGTAAATTGAAACTAAAGACAAAAATCCGCGAAAAAGAAAAGCAGCGCCACTCATAAAATCTTCTGAAGAGAAATCTCCTGAAGAGGAAGATCTCAGTCAAAAAGCTATAGCTAATTATGAGACACAGACTAAGACAACGGAACAATTAGATCCTCTAGATGTGGCTTCTGGAGTTGATGATCATATAAATGAAAACTATGAGATCTCAATTATTTTGTGATATAAGAAAGAGTTGATAGAAATTTAATTATCGTCGACGATGAATTTGCCTCAACAGTAGCTTTTGCTGTGACAAGAGAAAATATAGATCCATAATCTATAAGTATAACTGAATATTAGCATAAACATGATTAATCATCATGGAATGAGGCAATTAAAGTAGAGCTAGACTCGTTCTATCATTGATTATGAGAAAAATAATTCTCTTATTATGGAAATGATCATGTTCCGATACTTAATTAATATGGCAGTTAATGAAAGGCTAATTGTACGCCTTATGAAAGTAATAAGAGTCCCAGAAGGATTAAGTATATTATAAATGAATACACATTAAACATATGACATATATTTCATCAAATTGCAAAAATCTATGTATGGATTAAAGCAATATGGACATGTGGTATGATTATTTTGAGTAAATTCTTATTGAAAGAAAGATATGTGAATAATACACTATGTCCATTTCTATTCATAAAAGACCATAGAATGGTATTTGTTATTATTGCAGTATAAGTTGATTTAAATATCAATGTGACTCCTAATGAACTCAAATAAATATGTACTTGTTTGAAAAGTGAGTTTGAAATGAAAAATTTAAAGGAAATGAAATTTTGTATCGGCCTGCAGACCGATTATTAAGGAGTCCTAATACACCAGTATGATTATGTGGAAAAGATATTTAAATACACCAGTATGCTTATGTGGAAAAGATATTTAAGCAATTTTTGCATGGATAAATCTTCTCTCTCAACCACACTAATAGGTGGTCCGTTCACTAGAAGTGAAGAGAGACCCTTTTAGACCTAAAAAAGATAATAAAGAGCTGTTTGATTTTGAAGTACCATATATAAGTGCTATATGGCACTCTTGTGTCTTGCAAATTGCATCAGGCCTGATATTGCATTTGCAAGAAAAAAAAATTTCCTACCTAGGTATAGCTTTGCACCTACAAAGAGATATTAGAGTGGTGTAAAAAGTTATCTTCAATATACTATTAATATTATAATTCATATTTGAAATTGGTTTATATGCAAATATTGGTTATTTGCTTAGTTTCTATGATGGTAGATTTTAGACTGGCTATGTATTCACTTATAATGGTACTGCAATTTTATAAAGATTTTTATGGTCCTGAAGTACCTCACTAAAAGATACTCCCATTGTATTTTGAGAATAATGCAATTTGAATTGCACAAATTAAAGGTGGTTATATTAAGGGTAACGAAGTAGACATAAACTTCACCCAAATTCTTGTATATAAATAAGCTCCAGAAGAGATATCCACCAAATTCGCTTGAGTGACAATTTAACAGACTTATGTATTAAGTTTTTACCTAATGTGGTATTTAAACGGCATCGTTTCATCAATTAGTATATGCCGTGTTAAAATCTGTCATCATCAGGGGGAGCGAATTAGTATATGATTGTACTCTTTTTCCTTAATCAAGTTTTTATCCCACAGGGTTTTCTTGGACAAAAGTTTTAACGAGGCAATCTGTGCAATGAAAAAATAGCGCATGAAATATACTCTTTTCCTTAGATATGTTTTTTCCCACTGGGTTTTTTAATAAGGTTTTTAACGAGTTATATTCATAGCACAAGTAATATCCTAAGGGAGTACTACAAATAAATTATTATATGTGGATATTACTTAAACATTATTAAGTATACGATTTGACAGCTTGGCAGATTTGTTTACAAAGGCACTCCTTACAATCACATTTGAAAAGTTAGTCAACAAAATTAGCATGCGTCAGCTAAGAGATATTTGATAGAAATCATATTTTCATGAGGGGAAGATTTTAATGCACTGTACTCTTTTTTCCTTAGCCTAGATTTTATCCCATTGGATTTTCCTAGTAAGGTTTTTAACGAGGCAGTGTTATGGCGCAAATCCCTACAAGAATAATGTACTCTTTTTCCTTTACTAAGATTTTTTTCCCACAGGGTTTTTCCTTAGTAAGGTTTTAACGAGGCATATTCTTTGTAAAAGACATCAAGGGGGAGTGTTATGATATATTATAAGATTTGATTGATGTCTTTCCATATGCATGAATATTCTAATTTCCATATTAGTATTGATTGTATTTTCCTTATTGGAAAAACTTCCTATTTCTTATATTTTCCTGATTGGAAAAGCTTCATATTTCTTTCTTTTCTGTACTCTATATAAAGGGCTTAATACTATTGAATGGAACAACTAGAAAAACTATTATCTTCTCTATATTCTTTGTTCATATTCTTCTCCATTTTATTTATAACAGTGATATTAATATTTAAGTTTTAACGATTAAACACAGTTTTAAAATTAAAAAATAAAAATCATAAATAAAAAAATTTAGAAGCAACAATCATATTAGGATAATATTTCTCATAAATTTTTTAAAAAATAAACTCACTTTAATAAAATAAATGTTAAGGATAAAAAGTCACTTAATATTAGGATAAATTTGGAAATTTAAGAATATGCTAATGATATAAAAGTCACTCTAATAAAAAATTTTAAAAACTTAATTATTGAGTGTGTTCAGTAAAATTTTAACTGAAATATTTTAACTTATCATTTTAAATGATTTTTGACTTAATTAAAAATTTTAAATTAGAACTATTTTATTTTATCAAACCATCTTAAAACTAATAAGTGTTAAAAATATTAAATTAAGTAATAAGTCGGGTTACAAACATCTACTTACCATTTTCAGTAGTTTTTAATTTAATTGAAAATTTTAAGTTGACACCGCTTTGTGTTATCAAGTTGGGTTATCAAACACTCCTTGAATTGAGCTAAAAATCATTTAAAATGATTATTCAAAATTTTCAATTTAAAATTTGCAAGAAATACAATAAGTAATTAGATTTTTAAATATTTCTATAATTTAAAAATTTTAACATTTATTTAATTAAGTGTTTGATTTTCAGTTTTATCAAACACCACATAACTCATTGCCTTTTCCATGTGAGGGTCACGCTATTGGAAATTGATTCAAAATTTATCAATAAAAATCAAGCTAGATTTAGTTTACTAGAATATTTTCTTTTTCCTTAAATTTCTATCAAAGATTTGTTGATTGTGCCCATAAAAATCTGATTTACAGTTTTTTTTTAGTAGTTTTAGTTATTATAAGTCTATAAATATGTAGCTTTATTATGAAATAATGTATGTAAAGTTTTATTAGAGTTCTTTCATAAAATATTATATTTTCTTGCCAATTTTTTCAACCTATAATATCAAAGTAAAAAAAAAAAAAAAAAAAAGATCTTATGGGTCCTGTGAGAGAAAATAATTGTGAGAAATCATAAAGCTTCGAATGTAGAAGATTTGGGCATCTGCAAAATACTTGTACAATCCAAGATGAACAAGCAAATGTAACACAAGAAGATGTAAATTCTTTTTTTTTTTTTTTGTAAAAAAGATTGATGAAAAGTGCATCAAGATTGAGGAAAAGTGCATCAATAAAATAAAATTTGATAAGAAGTATATCAACAAAAGAAATTTGATGAGAAGTGAATTAATAAGAGAAATAGGAGAAGTGCACCAAATTTTTCTCTTGGAGATAAGTGCTCCAACGCAAATTCAATAATTTGTTAGATTTATGAGTGTCAAGTTGATAACTCATAGAGATAATCACTAGCTATCGTAAGAAGCGAGAGAAGATATGAGAAGAAGAAGAAGAGGAGGATGATGAGGAGGAGAAAAAGGAGGAGGGGAGAGAGAGAGAATCGAATTTGTTATTAAGAATCACAATTATACATAGCAATTGAATTTCTATTTATTAATAAACTAGCTAATAATTTGTTACAATAACTAGAACTAATAGTTAATATTCACTTAAGCTAAACTTTTCTTAGATGACATGCTTGTCATTTTGCATCCTTTACAACAATATATCACCTTCTTTTGTCACAGTAATTACCCCTGCTTTAGAGAAAATTATTGTCCTTAAGAATGAAGGAAATTGGCTTTTAATGAAATCAGTATCTTCCTATGTACTATCTGAAGGATCCATATTGAGTCAGTGGATGAGAAGGCGAGACAATAAAACACCATTCCTATGGATAATTTGAGTCTCCAAAATAGTAACTGGTGCAACCACCAGTAAGCTAATATTAGTACAAGTAGGGAGTTATTACGAAACAGTGTGATTTTGCCCAACTTTCTTCTTAAGTAATGAAACATTGAAGACATTATGAATGGAAGTTATAGCTGGTAGCTTTAATTAATAAGCAATAGGACCATCGTGTTTAACAACAACAAAAGGCCCATAAAAGTTCACCGCTAAATTCAAATTCTTCCTCATAGTAATTGAAGTCTATTTATAAGGATGCAACTTAAAATAAACTGAATCACCCACTTCAAATTCTATATCAGTTCAATGCTTGTTAGCTTGTTGTTTCATTTTATTCTAAGAATGCTACAATTATGCTTTTAAAAAGGAGACCACTTGCTATCTCTTTTGAAGGAATTCATCCACGGATTGAGCTACAATGCACCCTTCAAAGAGAAGTGGAAAAAGTGTACGTTCATAATCATATAAGGCTTTAAAGGGAGTCATTTGAATAGCAGCATGGTATGTAGTATTGTACAGATATTTCCCCAAATTAGGCCACTTATGCTAAGAAGTAGGCTTAGTAAAACTCATACATCTGAGATAACTCTCTAAATGTCTATTCAATCTCTTTGTCTGACCATCATATTAAGGGTGGTTGGTAATGCTAAGGCATAATTGAGTGCCCAATAGCTTGAAAAGAGACTGCTAAAAAACATTGGGGAAAACCTTATCTTTATTAGAAATAATGGATTGTGGAAGGCCATGAAGTTTAAAAATATTATCAAAGAATAGCTTGGCAATTTTAAGGGCAAAAAAAGGGTGTGACGAAGCATTTTAATGCACAAATTTTGTAAAATGATCAATTACCACTAAGATAGTATCTTTACCCTCAGATTTAGTTAATCATTCAATGAAATCCATTTAACCCAAGCTTGAGATGGAATAGGTAAGGGATTTAGCAACCTTTTATAAGGAATGCTCTCAATCTTGCGTTATTGGAAAATTTCACAATTGAGAACCCAAGTATCCATATGATTCTTCAAACTAGGCCAATAAAGATGGTGCTTCAATTTTTGGCAAGTTGCTTGAATATTAGAATAGCCACTAATTAGAGAGTCATGCATACCTCTTAAGATTTATTCCCTCAAATTTGTTGTCTGACTAATAAAAAGTTGATTTTATACTTCAATAAGCCATTGTATAATTGATAATTAGGCTTAACAGTAGAATCTAACAAGAGCATTCGAGTGAGGTCTTGAGCAAAAGGATCATTCACATAACTAGCAAGAATTTTTTGTATCCAAAATGGTTGAATTGCAAAAAAATTTAGAGAATTAGGTGTATTGGAAGAAGAGGGCAAGGCATCTCTAGATAAGGCATCTGCTACTTTATCCTTAATGCCTTTCTTATAAAGAATTGTGTATTTAAGCCTAAGCAATTTGGTAACACCCTTTTGTTGTACATAAGTATGTTGTCGTTGTTGTAGGAGATGTTTAAGGCTGTCATGGTCAATTTTGATCTCACATTCATTAGATTCCAAATAATGCCTTCAATAAGTAACAACTATGATAATGGTTAGAAGTTCCTTCTCATATATGGATAACTCTTGGTGTTTCAAATAGAGAGGCTTGCTTGAAAGGCTAAAGGTCGACCTTACTGCATCAGAACTACTTTAAGGCCTTTATTGCTAGCATTAGTCTCTAGAACAAGTGGTTCATTATAATGTGGTAAGTCTAAGAAAGGAGCTTCAGTCATTACTTTCTTAAGAAGAAAAAATGCTTCTTTAGCTTTGGAATTCTAATAAAAACTATCTCTTTTAAGTAAATTTATCAATGATTTAGCAATAACTCTATAACCCCTAATAAATTTTCTATAATAACCTATTAAACCCAAAAACCCTCTCAAGGGCTTAAGTGTTTTTGGTATTGGCCAATTTACCATAGCAGAAATCTCTTTAAAGTTTGTAAACACACCCTTTTAAGTAATGATATGATCCAATAATATACTTGAGTAGTAGTAAAGTTGCATTAGAACTATTTAACATACAATTGTTGTTGTCTCGATATATCAAACACTTGTTGTAAATTAAGCGGATGAGTTTTAAATGATGGTCCATAGATCAATATGTTATCATAGAAAACAAGAACAAGTTTTTTGAGATGGGGTTGAAAGATATGGTTCATTAAGGATTGGAAAGAACCTAGTGCATTTGTAAGCCAAAGAGCATGACTTTGAATTCAAAATGACCAAAATGAGTTTTAAATGCAATTCTAGGAATATCCTCCTCATGCATCCTAATTTGGTGATAGCCTTGTCTCAAGTCTAATTTGGTAGAGTACTTAGTGCCATGAAGTTCATCAAGTAAGTCATTAATAATGTCATTTAATTGTCAATAATCAATGCAAAATTGTCAAGTTGAATCTTTCTTAATTAAAAGCACAGATGATGTAAAAGAACTGTGGCTTAGCTGAATGGTGAAGTGTTTCAATATTTCTACGGCTTATTTTCCTATTTCATTTTTTTAAAATTGATTGTATCTATAAGGTCTCAAATTACCAGGTTAAGAGTCAGGTAAAAGTTGAATATACAGTGTGATCATACGACTGATGTGGTGGTAAAGTAGTTAGTCTTTGAAAGAGATCTTAGTATTAGTCAAGCAAATTATGAATATAGGTTTGTATAGGAGAAGTAGTGTGTGAGATATTATTATTGACAGTAATAGACCAAATGGAAAACAAGTGAGAAAAACATACGGGAAATGCCCTTTTAATGAGTTTATGCAATGATTTGCCAGTCATGATCTTCAAAGATGCTTTTTTAGTTATACCCAATAAAATGATATGTTTGGCAACTAGTGAAAATGACATATGTAGCTTATTGAAATCAAAAGTGATAGGGCTAATCTTTTTATAAGCAATCCACACCAAATACCATATTAAACGGTTAGATTTACCTGAATTCAGGTTTTTTGCCGCAATTCTAATTTCTAATAAGGTCGAGTAATTGGTCCATCTCACTCGTAGTTGTGGCATGAGATTCTTCCATTTTCCTTGTGTTTATAGCATTCAAATTTTCTAATCGCAGAGACTTTTGATGGAGTTCTTCAGTTCTTTTGGCATTCAATTCCAAATTTTCATCAACCTAAACTGAGAGATTTTGAATGCGTTGTTTCCGATAAATTAATTACTATTCAATGGTGTTGAATATGGAATTGGCAACCATAAAAGCTTTACTTTTCTTAGCTAGTTTGGAAAAGGCAAAGGCTAATGGTTCATCCTTATAATCGGTAATGGAATATGATACCACAATGTTAGATCTATAAGTGTCAAGCTAATAAACCACAACAAAGATGAGAAGAAGAAGAAGAAGAATTGGAAAAGAAGAAAAAGAGACACAGATAGAGAATTAAATTTGTTATTAAGAATAACAACTGTACATTGCAATTGAATTTCTACTTATTAATAGACTAACTAATAGTTTGTTACAACAACTTGAGCTAATAGCTATTATTCATTCAAGCTAAACTTTTTTAAGATGACCTACTTGTCATCTTGCATCCCTCACAGTAATATATCCCCTTCTTTTGTCATAACATAATTTTTCAATCAAGGGAGAGTGTTAAAAATTGATTCAAAAATTATCAATAAAAATCAAATTAGATTTAGTCCACTATAACATTTTTCTTATTTCTTAAATTTCTAGTCAAAGGTTTGTTGTTGTGCCCATAAAAATATGATTTTTAGTTGATTTTTTTTGGCACTTTTAGTTATTGTAAGCCTACAAATAGGTAGCTTTATTATAGAATAATGTGTACAAAATTTTATTAGAGTTCTTTTATAAAATGTTATTTTTCTTGCTTATTTTTCCAACACACCCTACATTTTTAAACTCATGTTAGCAATATTTAATAAACTTTTAAATATAACATGTAGTAAAATTTTTTAAAAAATATTATTATTTTATTGTAAAATAGAATATTTATTTATTTTTTACACACTCAGCCAATAATTAGTTATAATTTAAAAATATCGATTTGAAATTATATTTTTAATTTTTTAAGTGAAAAGACACTCATATCTAAATTTTTATTACGTGTGTTATACCTATATTAATTATGTATATACAAGTATAGATAAGTATTTCTCAACATGAATATAATATTTAGTTAATACAAGATATAATTTGGTGGTGTAAGGATGGAACCATACACTATGAGTAAACAAGTGTTATCCCTTGATCATATGTGTTGCATTAGACTATCCATATTGAATGGCTCTTAAGCAGTGCTTGAGAAGTGGGAAGTGAATGAGCAGTTTATTTATGCCTAAAGCGCCAAATCGCCCCTTAGTTTTTTAAAAAGGTCAAAATAAATCCTCGTGATATATTTTGCCTATAATAGACATAGTTGAAGGGTCAAATTATCCCCTCAATTTTTTTTAAATGTCAAAATAAATTCTCACAATATTTTTTGACCATAATAGACACGTGTCTTTTTATTAATATTCAACTAAGCTTTTTTTTTTTTTTTTGATCAAATCAAGTATGTGTAAGACACTCTAAATTAAAATTGAATAAAAAGAGTTATTATTATTTTTTAAATGAGTAAAATATTAAAACATTATAAAATAATATGGTGATATTATTATGTTTGATAAATTCCACTGTGCCATAAACATGGTGCAAAAATTAGAGATTGTTTTTCCCATTAAAGGTTTTTTTTTCCATAATTTCACCAAATCAAGATAAAATGCCTTCAACTCTAGCTTATCCAGCAAATATCTTTTGGGAGAAAAGTTATATGTGGTTGTTTATTTTTAGAAATTTTTTGTTTTACAATTTTTCAGTTGAAGTTGATGCTTGAATGTGCATTGCAATATGTAATTGATAAGGTAATGTAAGTCTAACCTTAAATAAAAGGAGGATGTGACTATAGCTAGAATTGAAAAATTTTAATGAATTTATGTTAAACATTGAAGGTTATTATAATGATTTTGGATTTTCTTACAATTGTATTATGAATTTCATAATGGGCATTGTTGGCATTGTAATTTAGGATTGACATGTTTGATTAAAAAGTAAATAATTTTTATTTGTACATATGATATTTCTGCAAAGTGAAGAAGTAAATCACTTTGTAGATATGCAATTTTGCTCAACTGCACCTCTGCCAAACTTGCGTGATACAATATATTCAAACCATTAACACAGGAGATAATGTAGCATCAAAGCTCAATTGATATAGATGTTATTAATAACTAATATGCAAATACCATATCAAGTCAGCTCAATTGCACCTCCACCAAGTTTGCATGGTACAGTAGATTCAAACCACCAGTGTAGGAGATACTGCAGCATCAAAACTCAATTGATACAAATGTTATCAATAATTAACATGCAAATGCCACATCAAAGATTGCACTACTTCCTACAAAGAGTCAATTTATAACAGTAACAAGAAAGAAAATAATATTTACTGCATATTCAAGCAGATAAAGTCAAAAGGAAGCAAAATAGGAAACTAAAGTAGGCAAACTGAGCAGCCTCTGCAGATCTCTCAACAGAGTGGAAGGAACAATATGTAAATTCATTAGCAAAACTCCAGCCTATTAGGCTATCCTCGGGAATCTAGATATAATGGACGACCATAATGATTTGTGTTTTTGATTTTGGTAGTAGTAGTGTTAATGGCTATATAGGTGCAGTATCTATATTTATAAGTAAAATGTTAAATAAGAAATTTTTTTTGTAAATATATAATGCACATGCCCATATATGATAGCAAAGCAAAATATGATTTTTTTTTATTTATTTTGATGCTGTAATTAAAACTTAACTCTATTAGTATGTATATGTTACTTATTTTCTTGTTATTGATTATATGCAATTTGCTTCTAGTAATTACATCTAGCAATTTATGATCACATAGTCAACATTGATGGATTTTTATTTTATCAATTCTATTCAATCTTAACCATGCATCATTATTTATTGTGTATTGTGTATTTTAATTTTCTTTTAATATTTATTGATTTGATGGATTTTTATTTTATCAATTCTATTCACATCTTAACCATACATCACTATTTATTGTTTACAGTGTTTTTTGATTTTCTTTTAATATTTGTTGATTTAAGTCATATACACTATTATTGATAATCAAGATCAGTTATTGTTTCATCATACTTATGAAGTTAATTTTATTTTTCTTTAAGTTCAATTATATGTAAAATGGAGTATCAGCTTGTTTGGTTTATTCTTTTTACTATTAATGTGAATTCTATCATTATTACAATTATCAATTACTAAAGGTGTAACTACCAACTCGATTATAGAGCAGATAAAGGTATTCAGTGTAGAAAGACGAGCTGAGGAGTTTAATATAGAGAGGTGAGTTGAGGAGCTCAGTGTGGAGCGAGTTAATGAGCATGACACTAGAAAGATGACTTGAGGAGCTAGATGTGGAGTTATGAGCTGACGAGCTTAACACTGGAGAGGCAAGCAAAGGCACTTGGTGTGACGAAGTGAGTTGACGAGCTTGACACTATATTGATGAGTCAAGGAGATCAGTATAGAGAAGTGAGCTGACGAGTTCGACACTATGTTGACGAGTTGAGGAGATAGGTGTAGGGAAGCAAGTTGACAAGCTCGACACTATATTGACAAGTTAAGGATCGGCATGGAGGAGTGAGTTGATAAGCTAGACATTATATTGATGAGTTAAGGAGATCTATGTGGAGAAGTGAGCTAATGAGCTAGACACTATATTAACAAGTCGAAGAGATAGGTGTGCAGAAGCGAGCTGATAAGCTTGACACTGGAAAGGGCATGACTGACTTATAACGAGAGTGACACCTTCATAACAAGTGTTATTATGTGTAACAAACATGACATTGCTCTCTATTTGAAATGAAATTGCTCTCTACTTCTCATGACATTACTATTTGAAATTAAATTTATGCAATCCTATAATGCTTTCCCTATTGATGCACTTCTCACGAAGCTGTCTTGTTGTCACACATTTCTTTCCTCCCATTGTGAGTTCTTTGTATTGAAATTTTCCATATTTAGGATTGTGCTTATAAATGTTCATAAGAACATCAGTTGTTATTCCTTTTTTGTTGCTCTACAAGCATAGGATTCTCACTCTTCAAAATCTTCTCACCAACTAAACCAAGCTGTATGTATAATTAAATATTATATAATTAGCATAATTTGATTGTAGCTTGTGTGTCACATTAAAGTATATAAATTACTTACATTCCAAATTATGCTCCGTATTGTTCAAATATAAAAACCTCAGCTCCAGTTGGTTTGCCTTTGTATTTTTTGGTCTTTGTCGCAGGATTTTAAGGAACAATTTTTTCTTTGCCTTTCCTTTGTGAGTTTTGAGGAATTTGGTCTTAAGTGCATTTCTTCATAATAGGCTCATTAATCTTGATTCCTCTCAGAAGACCCCTTGGATTCCAATCCTGCCATTAAATTTATACAAAGGAAAAAAATGTTTAAGCTCCATAATTAAAAACATTGGTAATTGAAACTTTTAAATATTTGGAAATAATTTACAAATGCTTCTTCTGGGAACATTGAGAGGGTATAAATTGGAGGTTGAACAGTTGGACTCTCAGGTTGAACACTTGGATTATCAGGTTGAACTTGGACTCTCAAGTTGAACATCAGTAGCCTATAAGCTCATAATATTAGATATTAACACTTAAAAATGAAATGAGCAACTATAATAGACAATCACATCTATATGAATAACTTTATAAAATCAATTGCAATTAAAAAGACTATATATATAACATTAAAAACTGATATGCATGCATCTTACTTTTTGATTTCTCCATTTGCATATGCTTTTATTATGCCCTTCATTCCTACAAATAGAACACTTCATAGGCAAACCTTTTCTTATGAGCTTCTTACTCTTATTTGGCTCAAATCTACCCTTAAATCTATTCTCTTTAGGCCTACTAGGTTTCTTTTGTTCTTCAGGTAGATCAACTGCACCTCTTCCTGTCCTTGGCCACATCAAAGCTCCTTTCACAGGTTGGAGAGAGTAAGCATATGATTTTAAGTAAGTTTCCTTACTATACCAATGAGAAATGTAATTCAAAATTTCTTTTTAACTGTGATAGATTGCACAAATCCCATGTTGACAAGGTATATCACTAAGATCCTAAGATTTACATATGCATGTGTTGCTTTGTAATTTCACTGTATGTCTGTCCTTCCCCTCTAAGATCTCATAACCTTCATCACCATTCCACTCAATTGAACAATTGCTTGCCCTAATCATATTTCTTTTTAATTTTTCTATAACAGCATTGCTAACATTGGTTATCCACTTGATAGCTTTAACTCTCTTTTGATAAGTCTATTCATAATATGCACTCTTATCTTTTCCAGCATACTAATGATATGCTTACCCCTTGCTTCAAGGTGATTCCCATTAAATGACTCACACATGTTGTTATCAACAACATCACAAAAAGGGAAAAATAGGAAGTATGCCCTGCACCAATTAGGAGGAGGATAGAATAGAAGATCTTCAACTGCACCTTTGGGAATATAATATAGATTTTCTAACTAGTCATGAAAGTCTTGCTAGTAAGGACTCTTTTCATAAATCCAAAATTATTTCCTTAACTTAGACCCTCTCTATTTCTTTTGCCATTTGCAAAAATATGCATTGCACACCAACGATGCTCAGCCTTTGGCAATTCATTCTTCACTGCTTCTATTAAACCTTGTTCAAACATTTAGTACATTAGCACATCATAATACAAAATTAACACATATAACAATAAGTTGGTTATAGTTAGTTCAATCATAACCTTTTGCATGTCTAAGATTATTGTGAGTTTGTGTCTATCTTCAAGTCTAAGATCTGTCTTCAACAATTGAAAAAACCAACTCTATGTCTCTTTGTCTTCCTTCTTCACTATAGCTCGTGCAATGGAAATTGTTGGTTATTTCCATCTTTGCCAACTGTTGTGAGTAACTGACCCCTTAATAATGTCTTTAAGAAGCAACCATCAACTCCAATTATTAGCCTGCAACCTGCTTTCCACCCCTTCTTCAATGCATCAAAGCATACATAGAAATATTTGAATACATAAGAATCATCCTCAGTAACCACATGTACAATGGTTCCAGGGTTGATTTGCTTTAGTTTCGCTGCATAGTCAAGTAATTTTGCATATTCAACTTTATAATCACCTTCGAATTCTAATTTCAGTTGTCTCTTCAGTCTCTTGATCATGTCGTAGCTTACATTTATCCTTAACTGCTTCTCAACATTGTTAATCATATCTTTAATCTTTATGTTAGGCTTATCATTAAACATGCTCCTGAAGTGTGTAACCAAATACTTGTAAGAGATTTTGCTATTCCTAAACTCCTTATATTAAATATGCTTATGATTGTAGCTTTTAATCATGAAATCACCAATCAAGCTATCAATACTTGTAAAAATCCTCCAAGGGCAACCTTTAAACCTATATACAGAAAGTATTTTACTAGGTTCATTCTTTTCGTACTGCAACTCAACTACTTTAGTAATTGAATATTTTGTCAAAGCAAGGCTAAATTATTCAGCATTCTCAAATGCCATACCAAACTAAATACATGAATTGGTTACTTATCATAAAACATAACCCTCTTAGAATTTTTCCTCCTAACATTCCAATTATCTTCACCATCAAAGGACTCTTCCATTGACAGATTGTCATCATTGTAATTTAATTCCTTATTAGTGCCAACTGGATCTCTTCTATCACCAGCCTATCTAGTTATGTCTTTACCTATATTTTCTTCAATCTCAATTTCTCTAGCTAAATCACTCTTTTCAGTTTCAGTTTCTGTGTATGATAATGTTGGATTTCTAACTTTTCTCATTCCTTGTTTTGTTGTTGATTTGTATTTGGCTTTAGAAACCTTGAAATTGTGTTTCTTAATATTATCCCTTGCTTCCATAAGCTCTTCATTGCATACATAAGATCCAAAGTTAGCATCCACAATAAACTCTTTATCCTCATCATCATCTTTGTCAAACACCTCAGAAGCAATTGGAACATCTTATAAATTATCTTCTCCTTCAAATGAAGTTTGAGAACCTGAGATTTGCACAGATTTGTCATTGCTGGAATTTGGAACTCCTTCATTTGCATTGCCAATCTCATTTATCCCTTGTTAAGGTATACTATCACTGCCACTTGCACTTATAGGATCTACAGTCATTGTTTCATTGAACCTCAAGGACTCAACATCACACTCAAATGTTGAAGTAGCACTATTAGTTACACTACTGTCCGCAGCTACATTAGCTTCACCATCAAAATTACCTTGACTAACTACATTGATAGTCGCAATAAACTCTTCTTCCTCAATAACATTACCATCCCTAATCACATTTACATCCTCTGCTACATTAGCATCCTCACATAAATTAGGATTCCCAACAACATTAACTCCCTCAACTACCCCGTCCCCACCCACCACATCACAATCCATATCAAGTTCATTTCCATCTCCATTTAAATCATCATAATTAATCCCTATCTCTACTCTGTCATATGTATTAGTATCCCTTTTCACATCCATCATTATTTCACCGTCATTCACCCCACCACTCTCAATACCACATATTAGATTATTCATACATAAAATAATAAAAAATATTAAGAATAGACACAATGGTCCAATTTTACACCAACAAACTTATAGGAAAAACCAATAACTACATATACAGGGACTACAAACCCAAACACACATATATTAGACACAACCCAAATACACACGAAAAGCACACAAAACACAGTATCCCTAATAACTATATAGATGTGAGGCCTCGGCCGAGCACCGGTCAGGTCCGCCGAGGGATCGAAATGCTCTTCGGGAGAAACTCCATGATTGGAACTCGCTGTGAGTTCGGAAAATTGATTTTTGTAATGTGTCAATTGAAAAGTGAGTCGCCACTTTAATTTATTTATTTTAATTGGAAAAATTAAAGAAAACCCAAATTGATTGACTCCAATATTTTTGATTTTATCCCAATGGAAAATGCACTAATCCACGAGTGACCAAGCAGGGCTCGGGGATCAGGTTTTGATAATTACACAGTTAAAAAAAATATATTTTCTTTAGTTTGGCTTGAAATGCAAAATAACTCTTAAAATTGAATTTTTGTTTATGCGTGAACAAAAATATAATGATGAATGAACAAATATGTGATGTGATGGAATGACAATAATAAATAAATAGGCAAGATAAACCCTACTTAATTATTACAATATCAACACAAATAGAATAAAGGGGATCTTTTCTCTAGCCCTTATGGGTAGTAGGAAAAGCACACATTCCCCAAAATAATCACAAACGAGAGATTAATATGAATAAATCAAAATAAAAAGGAAAATAATATTGATAAAAGATGTTGGAGTTGATGCCCTTCAGATTGGCAGCCTGCGTATCCTATTAAATAGGAATCAAACCCCACGCAGTTCTCCCTTCTTGCGAAGGAGGGGTTTTAATAAAATGTGTTGGTTTGCTTATTAACTTAATTCTGATTCTTAAATTAATAAGTTTTAGATCTTTTCAGTTTTAGACCTAAAGAAAATTCTAGATCTGAATTTAGAATTTTAAAATGGGAAAGGGATTATACCTTCGCTTTTCTCGGCTTTCGTACAAATGGAACTAGTTTTGCTCCGGATCTCAACTCCACCTTGAATTCAAAGGCAGCTTGGAATCTAGATCTAGAAGCAGCAAATATGTGAGTATAAGAACGAAAGTATGCTTCGAAATTGCTCCGATCGGTTTGAAATGCTCTAGACTGCTTTAGAATCTCTTGAAAATCGTTGGAAGTCATGCCAAATGAGGTTGGAGGAGGCTCCTATTTATAGAGCTGACAGAGGAGGTGCCGGCGGTACGGACGGTGGCGCTGGCAGCAGGGGCGGCACGGTCGACGCGCCCGCCGTCTGGGAGGCATGCCAGACGTGCTGCCATGCCGGCGGCATGATTTTCATGCTGCACCGGCGGCATGGTCATTTTTCAGCGGCATGGGATGCGTGCCGCCTCCTGGGAGGCACGGAAATCATGCCTCCCAGTGCCACTCACGCGGCTCAAACTGTTTCTGTTTATTTCGAGCCCGTTTTAGCTCCGATTCGAGCTCTGCTTGATTCTGTGGATTCGTAATTGAAAGACGATCCACTGGAGGTGAAAGATTCAGAAAATTTATTTTTTTAATGGGGCGCTGCCCCGCACCCCGCAAGGGGCGCTGCCCTTGATCCCTGCCCGCTAATTGGCTAGCGGGACCGCTGTATGCATAGCGCCCTATTCTCAGTAGGTGTCAAGCTGCAGTCGAATCAAGAGGTGCAAATTTGAGGATTCACAATAGACTATAAATCAAAATACCTTAACTGAATAGTGGTGTTTTGCAGACTTCAATGTATAAACTTCTTTATCACTTCAATTACATAACCCACCAATTTTTTACTTTCTTTCATTGAATACATTAAACTCTTAATCTCTGTTTCTTTTGTGCAATCCGAGCTAAGAGAAATAGGAGTAAATGAGGTCTGATTCATTTATGGCGTGTTAGATGTAATAAAATAGGAGGTAAAATTTCATGTCATTTAAGAAGCTAGGAGAAAGAAACTATTATAAAATGGTTGGTATATTATTTTATTCTTTATAATAGTGTATCACGTGTTTTGGACCTCATGTGTGAAATATGCGCCTTTAAAATATGTCAATTGGGCTTACTTTAATCATTGATATAAGCTAGTTCACTAATTTAGTACAAGATAATAATTTTAGACTTAGTTGGACCAATATCAATACCACAAAGGTCAAATTGAACCTTAAGTCATTTCTCATTGTTTAAGAAAGAGCATATAAAAGTAATAAAAACAGAGGCTGACATATAAAAAGGTGAATTACACTCGTAATCCTTTAAGTATTAACTAATGCCTATTGTCGTTTTTCAATTCAATTTCAGCACTTAAAAACTAATGACGTTAATATAAAATTTACTTTAAAGTAACTCAACTTATTTTCCATTAATAAGGCAGACGAAATGTTTACGTGGAGCCCTTAAACCCATTCGTTTTTTTTTTTTTCCCACGTCTGCCCACCCATGGACTTTTCTCGGCCATATCAGCCCACACCTACATATAAAGGTAAGAGTTTAGAACGAGCCAGAGGTATTTCTGTAAAAATCCCTTTCTGCTTTCTCCCGCTCTCTCTGTGCATGCAAGCCCACCCGCACAGCCCCGGTGAGAGGGAGAAAGAACTTTTCTCAAACACATGGAAGCCGAGACAAGTGAAGATACACCACCTGCAACTCGCTCAATGGAAATAGAATTATCAACATCTTGTCCTGTTCCAAAAGATCCTCCAAAAATTCATCGTCTGGATCTGTCAGTGGTTAATCGAATTGCTGCTGGAGAGGTGATTCAACGGCCCGTATCCGCCGTTAAAGAGCTGGTGGAGAACAGTTTAGATGCCCATTCTACTTCCATTAGCGTTGTTGTCAAGGACGGTGGCCTTAAGCTCATCCAAGTCTCTGATGATGGTCATGGTATTCGAGTATGTCGCAAAATCCTTTTAACGAAAATGTGTTTGCTTGTTCTCTTCTGTTCTGTTGGATTGTTTTTCAAATTCCAATTGTTGTTTTTATGTTGCTTCATAGTTTGATGACTTGCCTATATTGTGCGAGAGGCACACTACGTCGAAACTGTCAGCTTATGAGGATTTGCAGTCGATAAAGTCGATGGGGTTTAGGGGAGAGGCGTTGGCTAGCATGACCTATGTGGCTCATGTGACAGTCACCACCATCACTGAGGGTCAGTTGCACGGCTACAGGTGGGTGGGTGTGTTCTACCTGTTTGGTAAAATACCTCCGTGAAGGTACCTGTTTCTTTTGAGCAAGTTATCTATATCTCTAACTCTGATTTTAGTTTTTGAATTTGTTCATCAGGGTATCCTATAGAGACGGTGTCATGGAGAACCAACCAAAGGCATGTGCTGCTGTGAAAGGGACTCAGATAATGGTATGAACCTGACTTTTTGACTTGATTTGGAATTTAGAAAACAAACTAATCCTAAGAGAAAAAAAAATTGGGAATAGAATTATGATTAGAAGAATAAGAAAAGCAATGTGTGCTGAACTAACCTTTAAATAAAGAGAAAAAGATGAGGATTTGTGTGCATATATTATCATTCTTTTTTGGTGCTTCTCATGTCAGGTAGAGAACTTATTTTATAACATGATTGCTCGGAGGAAGACGCTCCAGAACTCTGCTGATGATTATTTGAAGATTGTGGACTTGCTAAGTCGGTTTGCCATTCATCACAGAAATGTGAGCTTTTCTTGCAGAAAGGTTGGTTTTATGATTATCAAAACTTTTGTCATATGAAGCTATTTAGGTGCATGCTTGGATTTTTTACCGTGCTATTGTATAAATATTTTTTAATGCTATTGGAATCAGCATGGAGCTGCTAGAGCTGATGTACACTCAGTAGCCACATCTTCAAGGCTGGATTCTATCAGATCTGTTTATGGGGTCTCAGTAGCTCACAATCTAATGAAAATAGAAGCTTCAGACAGCGATCCCTCTAGTTCAGTTTTTGATATGAATGGATTCATCTCAAATTCTAATTATACTGCAAAGAAAACAACGATGGTGCTTTTTATCAATGGTATGTATTTTCTTCATAAATTTGAGAAGGAAAAATGGTGATTTGATTCAAAAGAGATCTTTATTTCAATTCAGTGGATTTTTTGGTGAGGGATATTTATGCCAGAATAGTTACATGGAAAGTGGTAAATAGGTAGGTTGTGACAGAATGTAGATTAACTTGACTTTTCTTCCTCAGGTACCTTTCTGGTATCGCCTGAATTAGATCTGTTTTAGATTGATATAAATTTTGGCAGCATGCGGAGGTGTAATTCTGAAAGCAAGTTTAGAAAATGTTTATTGCAGCTCATTTTAATAAAATTTCTGAAAACACCAGTGGGTTGGATTCTGTAGGTACTTGGTGTACCCAGCAGTTTTTAACGTTTTGAAGATATAAAATGTTTATGTTCATTATTTATCAAATTATTTATAGAAAGCTTTAACAGTTGACTTTGGTTAAAATGCATCAATTGTGATAAATGTGAGATGGAAAGTATGGGTCACAGAGAAACATAATGTCTTCTATCATTTCAATCAGGGCACAGTATAATTATCATTCTTCAAAATTGCATTAAGGGACTTTTATTTTTAGTAACAAATGGAGATACTTTTAGTGCCTGTAGATGGCTCTTACTGGGTATTGATACTGTCAAAGTTAAATTTTGAAACATGGAGAAATGAAATTGATATTTTACATTCTTCTTGATGGCTAGCTCCTGTAGTTAGTGAATTGTTTAAATAATTTTTTATTTATTATTTGCTAAATTTTGTATCTATTTTTTTTCCTGAAAATGTATTCTGCATGATCAGGTTGCTTGACTTTCAATTGTTAAAGTGTTTCTGAATTGTACAAAGCGAAGTTTAGCACCTTAGATTTGCTATGAATTAAAAAAAAAAAAATTATTCTACAGGCTAATGTTGATTTTCTCAGTTCTGTATTGCTTGTTTCCTCTTTTTTTTTTTTTAAACATCCTGAATTTGGGTTTTTTTTATGCATTTTTAAATTTATGCATATAGGAAAGGTTAAAGAGAGGGTGGCTTTATATGCTTCATTTTCTTTTATTGACCAGATATTATAACGTTGATTTAATTACTTTTATAATCTTACGTACAAATTTTAAAAGGTAATTTTAGAGTCGTGTGCTCCTTCTGTACATGACTGCTACCCTTTCATGCTTGTTTAGTGAATACAGTTTACCTAAGAAAAAAAAGATGCACCAAGGTATCTTTTTTATTAGGGATTGACCAGTAGAGTATATTGGTCCGCATGGTAACATGGTGTATTGGTCCGCATGGTAACATACACACACAAATGGATAGAGATATGTTTTTGACCTCTTTTCTTTTTATTTTGTTCATTCTTTATTTCAGATAGATTGGTGGAATGCACTGCTTTGAAGAGAGCTCTTGAAATTGTGTATGCTGCTACCTTACCCAAAGCCTCTAAACCTTTTGTGTATATGTCAATTGTGTTGCCACCTGAGCACGTTGATGTGAATGTGCATCCAACAAAGAGAGAGGTATGTCTTTCAGACTCAAATCACAAAATCCTGCTTTCCCAACTCTCTATATGTGACAATTGAGTTTGACAAATCTGAACATTGAGGAGCATAAAAAGAAAAGTGGTGTGGAGGTGGGGAAAGAAACCAATAATGAACTACTACAGATACCTTGTTGTGAGAGGATCGAGCAGAAAGCATGGGCAATTATCTATAATTAGGGGAACAAAAATCCTTAAGCCTTACAAGTTCAGTTAATATCCTTTATAGTATTTCAAGTTGTCTCCATTCCTTGTTGTTTACTTTTTTTAAGCCTCTTAAACAATTTTTATGGTGCTTTAGTTATATTTTAAGAGCAATCACAAGTCACAAATAATGGTGTGTCACTTTTGAAGCTAATATTTTATGAGCACTCAATCATTATGCAGGTAAGTCTTCTGAATCAGGAAATTATTGTTGAAAACATACAATTGGCGGTGGAATCAAAGCTTAGGGGCTCAAATGAGGCAAAGACATTTCATGAACAGGTACATTTAATAACTGGTAGAGAAGCTTTATACTTGAGGCTTTCTGCTACTGTTTATCATGGTTTCTGCTCTGTCTAGCTATCAATAGCCAAAAGTTGCCCCCTGACCTACCTCCGAATCTTCGATTAGAATAAAAGAGGGCTAAAGTAGCTTTGTTTTTATTCCATGTAGTTACTGGCTTATGCTTTACCTAAATAATGTCAGATCACCCCAATTCTAGGCACTTAATTATCTTGTGTAAATAATTTTACTATCATTCAAATTTCCTGCTTTATGCAAAACTCTTTATATCCCTGGTTTTAGCTGTTATAAAGGGGTTTGGAGATGTTACCCAGTCTATTTTTGCACATTAATGATATGTTATCTCTTATCATTATTCATTTGTTGTTCCTCCTTTTAAAATTTTGGTTAATGGAATTTTAGTATGGTAGTGAATGTATCAATCAAGTCAGCAGGTGCACTTCAAATTACAGTGTTAATTTCTTTCTTTACCTTGGAGTCTTCTTTTCACTTATTTACCCATATTGATGGATCTATGAAACATGGTATATATAACTTTAAATCTATAAGGACTTGAATTCCTAATCCTTATTTTAAATGAAATTAAGGTTAAATACTAATGGATCTTAGACTGGGAATAAAAACTGAATTAAAGTAAAAGAGACTAAATGAAACTCAATAAGCTACAGCCTAGTCCATTCCAGCAAATATTATGATGCCAAAATATCCTTTACTCTTAAAAACCACTTAAGCTGCAGATAATTGACTTAAGTAAACATCAATATGGAACTGAATTACAATTAGATTAGACTAAATAAGGTCCCAATTGAGGATATAATAAAATAGAAGTTTCTTTGGCATCAGCCCTCAATATTCTTTCCTTTCCCTTCATGTTAGCTGCATCGCATCCTTTATTATACCATCTTCTGTCAGTCTTTTCTATATTCTTTCCTATTACCTACTGATTATTGGGTTAGCTCAAATCTGGACACAAGTCATCAGGACTGTGCTTCATCAAGTTCTCTAGAATGTGTAGTTTTAAAAAATAAAGGACAGGAGAACCAAGAACCCTATGATTTTTTCCTTTGAGAATTTCTCTACTTCTCTTTTTTCCTCCTCCTCCTCTGCTTTCCTTTTCAGGGGCAGGGGGATGTAGCTGGCATTTATGCTCTGTCTTAACTGTTCACAAAAGAAGCAAGAAAAATTTGAAAACAGTGGACTCAGCTCCAAGAAAAGATGTTCCAGTGTAAACAATTCATTTCAAAACAGTTCAAAATTGTTTTTTATTCTTGTCTGAAATGAGATGCATTATACTCAACATTTTCTTGCCAGTCACTGTTTCTGTAGTACTTTGTAGGTTAGCATTTGACTTTTATACTCACTTGGCAATTGTTATCTCGTGCCTGTGTTAAGACAGTGGATCCTTCTGCAAGTTGCCCTTTGGATACAAGCAAGGATTTGAATGTTGATCCCTCACCCTCTGGTATGAAAATAGTAAGCTGGCTGGCCTCATACTCTAGTTTGGGATACTTTGCTAAAACTATCTGAGTGTTATTTCATTTTGATTAGGGTCAAAATCGCAAAAATTTCCTGTGAATAAAATGGTAAGAACTGATGTATTGGATCCAGCTGGAAGGTTGCACGCGTATTTTGGGGCCAAGCCTCTCCACCATCTTGAAAAGAATTCTGCCTTGACTGCTGTGAGGTATAATTCTTAATTAGTTTGTACATGAGAGATATTATGGGAATAATTTAGTAGTAGCATTTTCAAATGGCTTTCTTGTATGTATTTGAAAATTTGTTGCATAATAATTATTTGGAACACCTCTGACTGACTATGATTTGGCTATATATTGCTTGTGCATATGTCTGTTAATAATAATAAAAAAATGTTGAAGCAAATAAGCAGAATCAAAGTAAGGGGAGACTGAAAATTTAACACTTTAACATTAAATAGTTGAATTACAGCTAAACTATATTGGTTAAATTTAGCATTTTAACATTAAATAGTTGAATTACAGCTAAACTATATTGGTTAAAGTAAAAATTATAGTAAATCATCAAGATAATGAAAGTGGTATTATTGATAATGGTGGCAATGGCTATAGAACAGTGGTGATGGTAGACAAACATTTCAATAGTGAGAGTAATGGTGATGCTAGTTGAATGTAGGTTTTTATTTTGGATGCAATGTTGAGCAGGATATTATCGAACATTTCAATAGTGAGAGTAATGGTGATGCTAGTTTAATGTAGGTTTTTATTTTGGATGCAATATTATTGAATATATTCAAGATACTAAGAGTTGGAAAAAAAATCAAATATGCTTAAAAATTAAACCTAAATATTTTAATTTTAGTGCTTAATCACATTGTAAAACATCACACAAGTTTGGTCATTATATTGTAAGCTTTGGGCAAAATTGTCTTGGGCTTTATCTAGTGAGACTCATTCTCATTGTTTCTTCATTGTGAGGTGGCCTTAGCAATATGGAATTGCCTTTTCAGATATTTATAGGAGAATTGGGTTTGTGTATTGTCTTTAGAAACCTGTGTCAATTTAAAAGAGAGTTGTTTTGTCGGTTGAAAATGGTAAAAATGCAGTTCTGCTGCTTTTTTCTTTTCTGCTGGAAGACTAGGATAGAGTTGATGTAGACAGAAGGAAATGCTCACATTTCAAAAACCAGCCTTTGTCTATGGGATGAGGACAAGGTGGTGTTGCTGTCTTCTTTGTCAGCTTCAGCCCTGGGGGCTTTTTGAGGGGTGTAATTCAACTGGATTGGAGAGAGTTAGCTTTTCATTATGTGCTTCCCAACCCCGAACCTCAACAAACAAACCCACACCAAACCAACACACCCACCCCCCACAACAACATCTTGTTAGAAGGTTTCCTTAACCAATTTGTTGTATTTTCCTTTCTTTCTCCATTAAGATTTTTTTTTTTTTTTTATAAATACTTATTTTTTTTTTGCAAAAAATATGCATATAGATTTGCAACAGTTACTATGAAACAGATATATAAAAAGATAACTATTATACTTAATTGTTCAGCCTCAATCTTAATCTGAAATCCATCTATAACTGTTCCATAAGAATCTACAATTTCATTGTTAATAAAACCCAAGCTAAAATCCCGCTAAAACTGAAGAAAATTGAGGTCTTGTTTAGTTGTGGAAAACAAAACCTGTTTTCCAGAAAATTATTCCAAGAAATAGAAAATTGGAATTTGGTGTTTAGTAATCAAAATTTTCTAAATGGAAAATTTGTAAACAATTTTTCAAGTTTTCCAAAATTACAGTGTATTATGAAAAAAAACTACTTTATGATTTTTTCTATTCTGCTTTAAAATAAAGAGTTATGGGAAATAATAGTTATATGTTTAATACAAAAAAAGAAATCTTAGAAATAAAAATGAAAATGGAGGAATAGAGAAAGCTCTAAATGGAGAAGAATCTTAACATTTTTTCTTGTTTTCTAATTTTCAATTTGGAAAATGGAAATATAGAAAATTGGGAAATGGAAAAAAAAAAAAAAACTAGAAAATATTTTCCATAATTAAACAAGGCCTAAAGATCTCTGAATTGACATGCATCATTAGCTAATGTTCAAAAGGGTACTTCAAAGTGGGAGGGGATCATTTAAAACCCCTTGCCTCAAGATTTTCTTTCTTGTAAGATTTGGGCGCTGGGTTTGCCTTTCTCTTTCTCTTTTTTGCTCATAATGTAAATTTGTATTATTTTATTTCTCCCTAAAATTTTCAATTGAAGGTCAAACTTGGCCATTAGTGTTAGTGTGTATGTATTCCTTTAAATTTTTAATAAGAATGAACTTGTATATGTATTTAGTCATCAGTTTGTGTAAATTGTAAAAGTGTAGGTCTTCGGTTAGGCAAAGAAGGAACCCAAAGGAAACTGCTGATCTTACTAGCATTCAGGAACTTGTTAATGAAGTGGATTGCAACTGTCATTCAGGTATCACTGACCAAATTTGTCACATGGTTGGTATTGAGACCCTATCTCAGAGTCCACTATTTATTACTTTCCGTGATATCTGGTTTTATAGGTCTGCTGGATATTGTACGACAGTGCACATATATTGGAATGGCAGATGATATTTTTGCATTGCTTCAGCATAATACTCATCTATATCTTGCAAATGTAGTGAACTTGAGGTAATAAATTTGTGTTTTAACGTATTTATGTACAGTTGCATATATATATATATATATATTATTTATGTACAGTTGCATATATATATATATATATATATATATATATATATATATATATATGTATGTATGTATATATACGTGTGCGCGCGCGCGCGCATATGCTTCCTTTCCCCCCCCTTCTCTCCCTCTCTCCCCTCCCCCCCCTCCCTCCCCCCCCCCCTCCCACCCCCCTACCCCTATGCCCCTTTCCCTTAAATGACAGCCACCATATAACATATCTTTCTTCTTGGCCTTCCTTTTGGTTTAGTGGCGGCCTATGTCCCAAACTGCAAGCAGGGTCTAGCAACCCTCGTGCTGTAAGATGTGGGCCAAGCCTACTAGGAACAAATTTTATTTTTCTTTCTTCCATCAGTTGTATGACTACTATTTCTATGCTTTTACAGCAAAGAGCTTATGTATCAACAAGTTCTTCGCCGATTTGCACATTTCAATGCTATACAACTTAGTGATCCGGCACCCTTGCAAGAGCTCATCATGTTGGCCTTGAAGGAGGAGGACTTGGATCCAGAATCCAATGAGAATGATGACCTGAAAGAAAAAATTGCAGAAGTAGCTCCTATTCTCTAAACTAATTAGTTCATTTTAAGCTTATTACATTTTTTATTTTTCAATTGCCAAGTGCCTTGATGCTTAAAGAGATTTCATTCTGAAAATTGCAACAGTACTTTATCTCACTTGTTGTAGCTGAACTTGATTTTTAATTTCATTCAGTTAAGCTGGGTTTTGACCAGGTGTACTAGAAATCACAAAGCCCACATGCCAATCAGATCTGGGGTTTTGATGGGGTTAACTCAAAAGCATAACTGATTCTAATGGAACTAATTTATAGGAGTTGGATGAAGAGGAATAAGACAGGACCTTAATTCTAATGAAAGAAAAGAATGCTCAGGAGGATTGCCATTGGTTTATTATTAAGCTTTATTATGAATCTAAAATGTTGGCAATCAATTATTACTGCTTGTAAGGTGAAACATTTTATATAACTGTCTTATGCACATTTTAGTATGTGTCTTGTACTCCTTTTGGTGTTTTGTGCATCATAATGCCCCTTTCAGACTTTCACATTGGACAACTACAATTGCCATGTATTTTAAATTTTTAATCATAATGATGGAACATATTTGAGGTTCTTAAATATGTGTATATCCCTTTTGTTTTAGTAATTGCTGTAATATTTTTCTCCATCTTTCTTTTCTGGATCACAATGATGATGACTCATTTTCTCAAGTTCTTAAAATTGGATAACAAAAGTTTCACTTTTTCAGAAGGTAAAGGGTTTTTGAATTAGTGTAGTTACAAAAAATTTTCTGTTTGCGATTGATAACATCCCTTGATTTTCTTCAGATGAATACCGAGTTGCTCAAGGAAAAGGCTGAAATGCTAGAGGAGTACTTCGGCATTTACGTCGACTCACATGGAAATTTGTCTAGGCTTCCTGTTATACTTGATCAGCACATGCCTGACATGGATCGTATTCCTGAATTGTTGCTTTGTTTGGGCAATGATGTAGGTTCCAGCTTTTAACTATGACATCTTCCTTTATGGCTTCATATTCTAGACCTCATTTCCATGATGTTGGATCTGCACAATACATTGTCAATTGACAACTAAATTTCTTTGGTCGTCCTTCTTGGATTGTTTCTTGGTTTTATTGCCCTTTGTTAAAAATGTATCTATAATGATCATAAGTGTCATATTCTTTTCGCAGGTTTTACTTTTTCTATGAGTTACTTTCTATCAAATTGCTTGTTAAAAAAATCTTTCAGCTCTTTGTGCATGTCTAAGTTTGGAGATGACTTTTGAATTTAATAATTTAGTTTACAATTCCTTGATAAGTATCTAGAAGACAGTTGTTATAGAAAACAAAGATGTTTAAGATATGGGAGACTTGCTGATTCTTAGAATGTGAAATTGTTGGCAAATTTCTGAATTGAGAAGAAAATGGTTTATTAGGTTATACACAGGCATACTCTTATTAGTCACATGGTTTATTAGGTCAATACAGGAAACAAAAAAAAAAAAAAAAATCTCATTCTCATGTAATATGTATGCAAGCGTCTGAAAAGAAGAGCTGTAAAGCGACCAAAATATTGATACACGAAAGGCTTTTTTTTATTTTTTTTTTATGCTATTAAAATATTAGGTTGATTGGGAAGATGAAAGGAACTGCTTTCAAGCCATTGCAGCTGCTCTTGGTAATTTTTATGCTATGCATCCTCCTATGTTGCCCGATCCATCAGGTGATGGTTTGGAATTTTACAAAAGGAGAAAACCCGTAAATAATCTTGAAGATCAAGAAGCTGCCACTGATATAGGTATCTCTACTCTTGGCAATCTTATGCTGCTTCTTAGCATTTGTTTCATTGATTACTTGAGTGACATGTGATATGTATTTCTTAAATTTTACCCTTTTATATGGTATATCATGACTTTTGAGAGTTAAATTCCAATATTCTCAAACCGTTACTTCTTTGATCAAGTTGTGATAAGAGCTGTTCATCATTTAATTGTTGTGGGCAAAAATGATAAAATATTAATATTGCCTGTTCTCCCAAGTATTCTGCTCTATTATTAAAATCTGTACCTTCCCCTGTTCAACTTTAATAGGAGAAGTCATGTCTGAGAATATGGTCATGCCTCGTTTATTATGTTATCCATTGAGGAATTTGTCATTTACAATCTGTAAACTTTACATAAAGTAGTCCTTTTGTTCTTGTTCTGATTGACATATTCACTCTTTTTGGCTCAAAACTTGAATTCTTCTCAATGTCCACAGGGGATGCTTCAACTGAGGATGAAATTGAGCATGAGCTGCTCTCAGAAGCAGAGACTGCATGGGCTCAACGCGAATGGTCAATCCAGCATGTCTTGTTTCCCTCCATGAGACTCTTTTTCAAGCCACCAACTTCAATGGCTACGAATGGAACATTTGTTCAGGTAACGAATAAGGATATGGTAATTGCAACGAGTATTTTTCAACTACTGGTGTTATGCTGATAGTTCCTATCAATTTTTCTGAACTTATAAGAAGTTCAATGAAGTGTTTCTATCAATTTTTCTAAAATTTAAGAACTTCAATAAAGTTCAATGTCTTAAATGCATCCTGGGTTGTCACATTTACCATCTGTAGAGTAGTTGCTCCCTAGTGTCTCATGGTTCATTGAAAGTCAGATGACTGTAGTACATCATATTTTGTCCATTGCAGCAAGATTTTTTTATTCCTTTTGTTTTTGAGAATGATTGTGAAGGGTCTTTACTTATTAATAAAGAACATAAAATAAAGTCATTTCAAGTCTTTATTTACAGGCATTCTCGATTTTCTTCATTAAGAAAATGATAAAATCTTGTTCCCATTACTGAGTCTGCTCATGCTGAGTAGCTTTTTTTTTTTTAGATGCAAGATTTGTTCCTTTATGCCTTTCTAGTATTCGTGTTATAATTGCTTTTTTTTTTATTTTTTATTTTTTTATTTTTTTACACATTTCTGTTAGTATTTTCTGAACAGGATGCCATAGAACCTGATTATCCATATCCATAAGACTCATGCATAATCCTTGTTATCTGCAGGTAGCTTCGTTGGAGAAGCTTTATAAGATTTTTGAGAGATGCTAATTGAAAATGGTTCTCTATGGCAATAATCACTACTGTTCACAGATCACAACTGTTCATTTGTTTCTGGGCTGAGGAATTTGTGCGCTATGATTACTGCAGTACTTTTCGCCTTCATACCAGGGATATATATATATATATATATATATATATATTTTTTTTTTAAATTCTAATTGACTGTATATATGTTTGTAAATAAAGAACCTTCATGCTTTTAGACTGTATCATGTTAGAAGCTTTCGGAACTGAACTTTGTTGTATAGTAGGTTACCCGCAAAAGAACTCAAAGCAAAGTGCTTTCAACTCTTAGATGGATCATGGATTATACATTAATCCAAAGCTCTCTTGGGCTGTAAATGAATTAAGCCGAGTTGAATACTATCATCAGTGTGACATGATCGTAAACCATGTACTGTAAAAGTAAACAAACCCTTTTATATGTGAAAGGAGAAAACACGCTCTTTTAAGTTTTAAACTCAGTTATAAAGCCAGCTCATTAGGAGCTTAAGTAGAAGGCTCACCTTGGTGAAATGGCTCTTGGCCACCAACTAGTCTCACATAGTATTAGGAGAAATTTTTAGATGAATTAGATTCATTGTGTTAGATTATGGATTATATCATATTACATATCCATATTTTATTTACAATTGTGATCTTGTAATTTTGTATTTTTTAGTATGCATTTGAATTTTATAAGCGCTTAGGTTTAGTAAATAGATTTTTAAAAGTTAAAAATGCTAAAAATCTCTGAAATGGGGAAATTAGGAAACAATGTCTTGAGAATTGAAATATATCCCTTTGACTTTTAAATTAGCTTCATATTATCAATAATTAAATAATGAACACAATATAATTGGAATTGCGAAAAATGGACGAGAAACGTGCGAAAACAAGAGAAAATAGGCGAAAATAGATTTTTCTTCACTTTTTGGAATAATCTTATATCGAAAAATTACAAACTCTTCTCCCAATATTTTTATTATATATATAGGCTCTCTAACTCAGTTTTTCATACTTTCTCACCTCTTGATTTGCTTGATTAATTTTTGTATCAAGCGAACGATCACAAGCTTGATCCGTCAAAAAACGAGTTTTTTAGTTAAAGTTTTCTAAAACCCATATGGGTTAAACAAAGTATTTCCTAAAACCCATAAGGGTTAAAAAAAGTATCGTCTATTTTGGGTTTTCATTGTAATTTAATATTTTCATTTACTTTCTTATTCCTTAATTACTATATTGTTGAATGAATGAATGTCATGCATTAATTAAAATGTTCATGCATTATATAAATTATTCATGAAATCAATTCTAATAATTTTGTATTAAATTTGTCAAACTAATCTTTTTTTAAATAAATCAAAAACCTAGTCCGAATTCTCTTTGGTAGTCGAGAACTAGAACACTTTTTATATTGAGTAAAGTTAGAGTCATTTAATTGAATTTTTACCTTAACTTTTTTCTAAATAAAAAAAAAAAAATTAAGGTGGGATTAACAACTTTTCAAAATCAACCTATTTCAATATTAGAGTTCTATCATAATTTCAAATCCAAAGAAGCATTTTAACCCTTTTTAGCATATTGAATTGGTGCTTGAACGAGGCCTTACAACAATACACTTTATAAGTAACGACTAGAGCATCAATTTATTTTTTAAATGCTAGCAGTACTAGCAATGCAGGTATAACAAGTGGTCACATATATTTAATAAATATTCAATTACTAGTACAGCCACTTTAATACATATTAAATATTATTTTGATGTTTAATTTAAGTGTAATATAATATAACTGTTTTATAATTAAAAAATTGAGTTTAATTAAGAGTGATTAGAAAAAGAATAAAATGTATGATGGATTAATTTTGTACCATGAAGAATATCAATGGTCATTCAAGAAGGAAGCTAAGCATTAGAGTAGGTCCCATTTCCCTATACATTTAAAGTGTGATAAGTGTTTTAATAGGCTTTATCTTAGAGGCAAGGGATAAAGGTATTGTGACATGTTTGAATATAGGAAGGTGCGAGTTAATGAAGCGATTGTGAACGAAAGGGAAAGCAATGAAAAAAGTTAAGGAGTTTTCTTTCAATTACAATTCAATGTGGATTTGGTGGTTGATATGCTGATGATAAAATGGACACAACTTGTAGTCGCAGAAAGTGAGATCTTGCAATAATTCCTTGTTTGCATGCAGTGTGTTTTGATGATGAAGATTATATTGATGACTATTATAGTGGGAAGACTTTTTCTAACTCTCTCTTTTCTTCATTTGGAGCACAAAAAAAAAAAAAAAAAAAAAAAAAAAAAAAAAAAAAAAAAAAAACTCTTTTCTTCTTATTGCATAGTTAAGGGAAAAAAAAATATATAATAATAAAAAATTATATCATAGTAGAGTGGTTTTGTGACCTTGAGAAATTTTTATTTACACCATGAATATATTTATACCTTATATATTCATGTAATTTTATAATTTTATAAATCATTTTAGTATAATTAAACTAAAGCTTATCAATAAATATTGAATATAGTGGCACATAATATACCTATATAAACTTTTCAATTTCGACTTTTCAAATATATCATTAAAAAATAAATAAATAAATAGGTATAAAAATTTTCAACAATAAAAATCTTTCAATAGTAAAAAGAAATTGTATTTCATCCTTTTTTTTTTTTTTATATATATAATAATAGTAATAAGTCCGATAATAGTAAAAACAATAGCACTTAATTACTAAAAAAAAAATAGAATTTAACATTTTCGCTTGTTAATTTGGGTTTTTTGATTTTATTTTTAGATTAAATGTTTAGATTTTTTTGATTTTATTTTTCAATTAAACGCCTGTTTGGAACAAATGAATCATATTTAAAAATTTATTTACAAAAGAATTCTGATATTTGAAAAGATACAATTTAAAATATTAAATTTAATTGAATTCGATATTTTTATATTTAGAATAAACCTATAAATAATTTGTTTTTATTCTTATTTCCTAAAATATCTTCAATATAATAAATATAATTAGAAAAAATAAAACAACTAAAAGTAAATATATTTTATATTTATAATTAATATTTAATTTATAAAATATAATAAAAAATTAAAAAAATATTAGAGTGAGTGAGTGGTAAAAGGAGCTAGAGAGAGAAAAAAAAAAGTATAGTATAGAGAGATGGGAGGAAGGAAAAAGAGGAAGGAGAGAGAGAGAGACAAGAATGGATATTTTTATTTATAACATTTATTGTTTTAGTTTCGTGGAATTCATTTAAAAATTTTACTTATTTTAATAAAAAATGATTTAGTTATATTCAATTCTATAAAATTAAATTTGTAAAATTGAAATGAGATTTTTTTAATATTACTTAAACAAAACTTCTAAAAATATGAATATAAAATTAATTTCACAAAATGTATGAAATTTATTTATTTTTGAACGGCCTATAAATATTTTGGTTTTTCAATTTTATTTTTATTTGATGGCTTAATCTCATAAATTTAGCTTCATAGTTTTTTTATTGTTTAAATGTTTTAATTTTTAATAAAATTGAAATTTTATTTTCAAGTTTATTTAAAATTTTAATGTATAAATTAATTTATAATGCGCTCCATTAGCTTAGTTAGATGCCATGTCATTATCTTTTATTGATATATGTGATATATCAATATTATGAAAGTATATTTTAACGGTATTATGACAATAAATTCTATTGTGTTAACGGTTTAAAATATAGATCCATTTTTATCATAAAAAATTCTATAGATTTTAAAGTGAAAATGAATGAAATCACGCGTGTATATATATATATATGTGTGTGTGTGTGTTTGTTTTACTTTTCCTATGTTTTTTGCTCTTTTTCATCAAGACTTAGAGGCAGTTTCTAATTTAGATAACATTATCAAAAAAGTGAATTAAATTATAAAGACCACATAGAATTGCATCAAAAATTAGAATGTGGCAAAGATTATATGACAGGAAAAATAAAAAATAAAAAAAGCCGATCAAAATAGCCTAAAAGATGACATTCTAAATCATGTTAATCCTTTCAAGTGAATTTTGCGTTCTCAAATCATATCATCAATGAAAGCCTTACTGTTACTAGACAATGCAAAAACGCAGAAAGTGCTCTGGAGCAAAATAGAAATAATTACATCATTTACCATTTAATAGCCAAAATGAATATATTTTTACAACTTTATGCATGCATACTTTGCAAATATAGACCCCAATAAGTATCATCTTTAATTCTATAAAAAGAACATTATCACAAAATTTAGTGCACCTTAAGTTAATTTTTTGTTTTCTGGTCAAATAATTAAGTTACGTATTTTATGGTAGAATGGGTTAGTTTTTAAGAAGTCTTTAGCAGAAATATCATGTAAGATTTATTTTAGGTAGTGGCAGAATTTTAGGAGATGTTAGTTAATCATTCTTTGCTTATAAATGTATTCAGTTTTGTTGTTTTATATAGTTTTTCAGAATAAAATAAAATATCACTCATTCTCCAAGATATTCTTCTGCTATTCTATTTTTCATTGCTGCTGTTTTCTTCATTTTCTTTTGTTATATGGTATCAGAGCTTCGCTGAAGCTTAAAAATAAACTTTCTTTCTTCTTGTCTATCAAGTGGTGTTGTCTTGTTGGAGTAGATTGAAAGTTGTGAAAAGAGATGGAGATTGTGAATGGAGGAGGTAGTTCAAACACACAATACGGTGTCGATAAGCTTGTAGGAACAAACTACAAATATTGGAGAATGTGTATGGAGGCATATCTTCAAGGCCAAGACCTGTGGGATTTAGTTGCAGGTGATGATGGTGAAATTCCTGCAGACACTCCAGAAAATTCTGAACCACGAAAAAAATGGAAGATTAAGTGCGGTAAAGCTCTCTTTGCTTTAAGAACTTCGATTAGCAAAGATTTCATTGATTATTTCTGGGACATCAGCTCACCAAAAGAAGTATGGGAGACGCTGGAGAGACTATTTTCCAAAAAGAATACGGCAAGGCTTCAATTGTTGGAAAATGAGTTGGCATCATCAACACAAGGAGGTATGTCTATTTCTGAATATTTCTTACGAGTTAAAAGCCTTTGTGTTGAAATTTCAGAACTAGATGCAGATGAGAAAATTAGTGAAGCCAGGTTACGGTGGTATCTCATTCGAGGTTTGAAGAAGGAGTACACTCCTTTTGTTACCTCCATTCAAGGTTGGGCGAAGCAACCTTCAGTTGAAGAGTTAGAAAGTTTGCTTTCGAATCAAGAGGCCTTAGCAAAGCAAATGGCTAAGAATTACGATACAGATTCTGCTCTGTTCTCAAAAGGGAAACAATTCAAGAAAAACACATCAGCATGGCATAAAAACAATGAAAAGAGGTCAAATGCAAGAAAAGCTACAGATGATGGCTCGCAGAATAACAACTCTTTTAAGTGTTATAGGTGTGGTAAACCTGGGCATATCAAGAAGAATTGTAGAGTCAAACTTTCTAAAGCAAATGTTGCTAGCGAGAATGAAGAACAAGATCAACTTAAATGGGAGCAATGTTTCACTATAGAAGATGTTGGAAGGAGTGACATAAATCCGCACCTACCCAAGCTCTCTTTAGCAATGAAAATTGCAAAAAGGAGTGGATTGTTGATTCGGGTTACTCTCGTCATGTAACCGGGAATGGGTCATTACTCTCAGAAGCACGTCAACACAAAGGAGACCGGGTTATTGTTACAGCAGATAATTCAGCTTATCCAGTGGCAAATGAAGGAGTTGTGGAAGTTGGGTCAGATGACAAAAGCATAATCAAGCTGAATGATGTTTTTCATGTTCCAGGTTTGAAGAGAAATTTAATTTCAGTTTCTTAAATCACAAAATCTGGAAAATATGTTTTATTTGGGCCTGAGGATGTAAAAATTCTTGATAATGTGAAATCTATATCTGCTGATGTTGTTATTTTGGGTGAGAGGAAAGGTTCCTTATTTGTTCTGTCAGCAGGGGAAGCCTATGTAAAGGAGACAAGCCAAATTGAGAGTGCAGCAATTTGGCACGCTCGGTTGGGTCATTTAGGCTACCAACTATTGCAGCAAATCTCCTCAAAGAAGTTGGTAGATGGTATTCCAGCTCTGAAAAATATTCGTGAAGATATAATTTGTCAAGGATGTCAATTTGGCAAGTCACATCGGCTACCGTTCACAAGATCATCAAATCACAGCTCTTCAATGTTTGATTTGGTCCATATAGACCTGATGGGACCAACAAAGACACCAAGTTACAGTGGATATTGCTATGCCATGGTGCTAGTAAATGATTTTTCAAGGTACACTTGGGTGAAATTTATGAAAGAAAAGAGTGAGGCCTTAATAAAGTTTGTTGAATTCAGAGATGCAGTGGAAAAGGAATTTGGGAAGAAGATTAAATGCCTTCAAAGTGACAACGGCGGAGAGTATATGTCTGATGATTTCTTCACATATTGCAATGATAATGGAATTTTGCGATAGATGACATGTCCAAATACGCCTCAACAAAATGGTGTTTCAGAAAGAAAGTTGGCTCATCTTGTTTCTACGAGTCTCTCATGGCTGCATGACAAAAATCTCCCCCGACAGCTTTGGGCTGAAGCTATGCAGTGGGCTTGCCATGTAATCAATCGCTTACCTCTATGGCCAGGTAAAGAGAAGTCTCCTTTTGAAAATTTATATAGTGCCAAGCTAAATGTTAATTACTTTCGGGTGTTTGGTTCAATTTGCTATGTCTATATTCCAAAATCTAACAGAACCAAGCTTGACCCGAAACCGAAAAAGTGTATCTTTATTGGCTATGACCCTTGTAGGAAAGGATGGAGATGTATGGATGCAGAAACAAAGAAATTTGTCACTTCTAGAGATGTTGTTTTCGACGAAGTGTCATCCTATTATCAAGAAGTTATGTGTGATGGTGAGCAGAGAAGCTTACAGCTGCTACCGGAGAACAACATAGAAGCTGTGTGTGATGGTGCTAATGAACTTCCAGTGTTTGATACCCCAAATGTAGAAAGTGATGAGCAAGAAACTCGAAGGAGGTCTACAAGAGAGAAGAGACAGCCGCAACACCTCAAAGATTATGAGGTAAAGATCAACAATTGTTCCACTACTTCATGCTTCTTTATTGGAGCAATGGATGAAGAAGAACCAACTAGCTATGAGGAAGCTAAAGATCAACCAGAATGGCAGGCAGTTATGATGGAAGAAATTGATGCTTTGAACAAAAATCAAACTTGGGAGTTGGTGCCAAAACCAGAGAAGTGTGATCCTGTCACCTGCAAGTGGGTGTATCGCTTGAAGAGAAAACCAGATGGGACTGTTGATAAATACAAAGCTCGGCTTGTCGCACATGGATTTTTCACAAAGCTACGGGTTGGATTATGAGGAAACATTCAGTCCGGTTGCAAAAATGGTAACATTGAGAATAATTTTTTCTCTGGCAGCCTTCAAGAAATGGAAGCTATGGCAGCTTGATGTAAAGAATGCGTTTCTTTATGGAGATCTTGATCGTGAAGTATTTATGGAACAACCTAAGGGCTATGTTTCAAATCAGTATCCTCACAACGTTTGCAGACTCAAGAAAGCATTATACGGCCTTAAGCAAGCACCTCGTGCTTGGCATGGTAAAGTGGCTCAATACTTCATCTTTTGTGGTTTTAAAGTTTCAGATGTAGATTCTAGTTTGTTTGTTAAATTAGAATCAAATCTGCACTTGCTGGTCTTGTTGTATGTGGACGATATGATTATTACAGGAGATAACGAAGCTGAGATTTCTAAGCTGAAAAGTGATATATCAGTTCATTTTGAGATGAAAAGTTTGGGAGAAGTTGGCTGTTTTCTTGGTCTGGAAATTGAAAAATCAGATGATGGATATTTCATTTCCCAAAAGACTTATGCAAAGAAGCTTTTACAGCGATTTAGCATAGGGGAGTCAAAAGAAAAAGCAACTCTAATGGAGCCACATGTCAAGTTAATAAAAGACGAAGGGAAGTTACTGCAAGATGTTACAAAATTTCAGCAACTTGTTGGTAGTTTAATTTATTTAACTATCACAAGACTAGAAATTGCTTACTCTGTCAGTGTGATCTCTCAATTCATGCAGTCTCCAAGAAGTACTCACTTAGATGCAGCAAAGAGAATTTTGCGATATGTAAAAGGTTCTCTTGATTATGGTTTAATGTATGAAAGATGTGAGAAATTTGTGCTGAAAGGATTTACAGATGCAGATTGGGCAGGGGATGCAAATGATAGGCATTCTACTTCAGGCTATTGTTTTAACGTTGGTTCAGCTATTATATCCTGGTGTAGCAAGAAGCAGAATGTGGTGTCTCTATCTAGCACTGAAGCCGAATATGTGGCAGCAACTATGGCTGCACAAGAATGTATGTGGTTGAAGAGTTTGATGAAAGATATGCTGTGCAAAGTTGAGTATGCTGTACAGATTAAGTGTGATAATGAAAGTGCTATCAAACTTGCTTCCAATCCTATTTTTCATGCTCGAATGAAGCATATAGAAGTTTGTCATCACTATATTCGGGAGAAGGTGCTGAATCAAGAAATTGAGTTGAAAGGGATCTCTACAAATAATCAAGTGGCAGAGATTTTTACAAAAGCATTGGGGAAGTCTAAGTTTGAAGAGTTTAGAGTTGCACTTGGTTTGTTAAACTTAAGCATGCACTAAGGCGGAGTATCACAAAATTTAGTGCACCTTAAGTTAATTTTTTGTTTTCTGGTCAAATAATTAAGTTACATATTTTATGGTAGAATGGGTCAGTTTTTAAGAAGTCTTTAGTAGAAATATCAAGTAGGATTTATTTTAGGTAGTGGCAGAATTTTAGGAGATGTTAGTTAGTAATTATTTGCTTATAAATGTATTCAGTTTTGTTGTTTTATATAGTTTTTCAGAATAAAATAAAATATCAGTCATTCTCCAGGATATTTTTCTGCTATTCTATTTTCCATTGCTGCTGTTTTCTTCATTTTCTTTTGTTATATCTTTGTCAGTGATGGAAATATCATGATAATTGAACACTAATCTATTGCTTCCTAGATTGATGAAAATAACTAGCCAAATGAAGTTTTACTACTAGCTAATTATAACGTGAACATTAAAATATCTCAATTAAATATATTCAAACAATCATTTGAAATTATTTTATGAATTTAAATTTAAGTTTCAAGTGAAAAATCAGTAAAAAAATAAAAATAATATCAAATTTCAAATACCGAATCATTAATTTCAAATGATTAGTTATCCAAATATATCGTAACATTTTTCATAAGCATAATTTTATATTATGATTGAATATATATACATATATATATATATATATATATATATATATATATATATATATATATATATATATATATATATATATATATATATATATATATATATATATATATATATATATATATATATATATATATATATATTAATCTTTTATTTTTTTAGAAAAAGTTTTATGACATCTTAAACTTTTGAAACTTCCTATTTAGCATTGTAATAATTTTTATTTTAGACTTATTAAATTAATATATCAATTTTATTTTGTACTTATTAAATATCCTTAATGATGTTAAGGATTTGCTTAAAAAAATACATTATAAAACAAGTAAAGATGGTAAAGAATTAATTATTATATAAAAACAGTATTGTTTTTTATGATGAAACAAAAAAAAAAAAAAAAAAAAAAAAACCCTAAATTTGTATTGCCCAACCGATTGAAACAGAAGAGAAAAAACAAAAGAAGTAATATGCTATTATTTTATTATATGTTAATACCCATTTACACTAGAGGTGTTTAATCGATACGAAAGTAGAGGTTGAAGTGTTTAATAGATTTCAATATAAATTTAAGAAGCCACAAAGGTTTATGATAAAAGTTGAAGGCGAACGGGAAGGCCATTGACAGGTGTGGCATTTGGATTGTAAATGATCTTTTCATTTGGAATTACTTTCTCCCATTGAAATTTAGCGACCAAATTATGGATGAAAATGAGAATCTCAAAGCGAGCATATTCTTTGCCTGGGCACATTTTAGGTCCTCCTCCAAAGGGTGCAAAGGTGTATGGTGGAGGGCCATTCCCTTCAAATCTTGATGGATCAAACTTCTCTGGACTTGGAAAATATTTGGGATTTTTATTCGTTGAATGCACACTACAATGTGTCTGCAATTAATTATTGACAGATCCAATATATATCATTAACATTATTAAGAATCAATTGCACATTAAAAAAATACACTAAAAATACATTGATATATAATGATTTGATTTTGATTAAACTCATTAAAACCCAATCCATTTATGAGCTTAACATATACTCATTTAAGTCATCTTTATCAATTTTTATATTAGAAATTTAATATGATATCAAAGTTTAATCGATTTTCGTACCACCTCATATTCTACCATAAATCAAAAATATTTATTTAATTTCAGTATGTTTTATAAGTCTGTAATTCCCGTGTAGAGTTTTTTTCAAATTTCTTTCAATTTCTTACTCATAAAGTGGAGGGTTTCTTATATTGCCCATAGAGGGTTCTTAGTTTATATCATAAATTACAAGTGTTAATTAGGCTTAATAAAAAATTGTCTTCGTCTAATTGCCACTTAAAGGGGTTATTAAGAATATAATCCCACATTAATTAATTAAAAACATATTAAGTGATTAATATAGAAATAGATTTTCCAACCTTGATAGCTAGCTTTTAAGGTTGATTCGCCTAAATCTGTATTAAAAAATTAATATTGTATCATAGCAAATATGGCCCGGTTTCTCAATTTTTCGGCTTTCTGTCAAAGGGAGAATATCAATTTCAAGTGACAACTGTGCATTAAAATCACATTCCAGTTATACTTGAGAGAAAGTATTAGAGATTTCACATTGCTAAAAAATAAAAAATGTAAACAACTTATAAGTGTTAAGGTTCAACCAACTAATTAGCAAGTGCTATTCATCTTAATATTGGTTGGACTTAAATCCAATTCTATTAGTGAACTTTTCATTCTTTACTCATTCACTTTACCCCCTTTTTCATCAATTCAATTTCTAATAAATATATATAGTAACTAAGCATATCATATATAATTTTTGCTAATAAATAAATAATTTTTGCTGATAAATAAATAAATAAAGGAAATACCTTCCAATATTTGGGAATGGTAAACCTGCATAAGTGAAGTCAGTTACAACCTCTCTGTATGCCCCTTCAACAGGTGGTGATAGCCTCATTGATTCGCAAGTCACACACCAAGTATACTTCATCCTTTGAACATCACTCCAATTCAACAGCTCTCCTGGAGCTTTTGACTTTGCAATCTCCATTTGTTCTGTTTGAGCAAATTGATACATGTTACAAAGAAAAAAAAAAAAAAAAAGCCTATTGGCTTGAACTATTCTGAATTTTTCGACTTTTTATAATTTTATTCTATTCTTTAAAAATAAGTTAATATACCCAAAATTTTTAAAATTGTTAACAATTGCACCCTTTGGTAAAAAGAATTCCTTTGAGTTTTTCTCTCTTCTAGTGGCATATAATATGTATTAAAAATATAAAGGACATATTAATATTTACCTCTCATATTTAGTTTAATATTATTTAGTTAATTATCAAGTTCATCATTCCTTCATGATAAACTAATTAAACGGTCTCTCACATTTTTTTATTTGTTAATAAGATAGTCATTCCGTCTAAAATAATTAAAATTTTCCATATAATGAATGAAAAAAAGATCAAAATATCCTTGTATATTATGTGCTTATAAAATGTAATATACTATTTAGTCATTTCTCATAAATTTAACAGAAAAAAGTACAAAAACTGGATAGAGAGACTAAATAGTCTGATGGAACTAAAATTGAAAGATTAATTAATTAATTTTTCAAAAATAGTAAACAATTAATTAATTAGTTCAAATTTCAGAAACTAAATAATAATTTATTTTGATATATACTGTTGTATATCAACTTTTAGCAACAAAAAGACTTTTCTGCTAAAATTTTTGCTATTATCTACTGTTTATTATAATAAATATAATTTGATTTATTTATATGAAATTACACAATTAACTTTGAAAGTGAAGTCAACAATTTCCTTTATAATAAAAATGATAATATTAGATTAAAAAAAATGATGCATTTGTAACAAACAAGTCTTTAAAATTCATATATATTATATGCATGTATATACCTTTGAAGACCTCCTTATAGACGTTAGGATGGTCAGCAAAACAGTTCACCACAAATGTTATTGAAATACTTGTTGTATCATAGCCAGCAATTAGCAAGGCCAAAATCGTAATAACAAGTTCCTTTTCATTCTGATTTCTGTCTTGCTCATCTAATGCACGGAGCATTTTGGAAAACAAATCTACCCTTTTTGTATCCTCTTTCTCTTCCAATAGGTCCCTATTTCTCTGCTTCACAACCGCCAAAAGCTCATCCCGAATTATTTTGCCTGCTTTCGCAGCTCGATTAAAAGCCGTACCAGGCAAATTTATAGGCAGGGAAAACAACCCAGTAATCAAAACCGCAAAAGGGGCTGAAATTTTTGATATGAGTAAGGGATCTTTGATATTCATAAACAATTTACAAGCTAAGAAAAATGTGTAATTTTTGGTCAATGGAAATACCTTTACTTCTTTATGTGGAAACCAGTATGTTTATAAGTGTTCTTGGGCCATAGAATCCATTACAGGAATGTAATCTTTTAAAGCATCTGCCTTGAGAAATTCACGAAGAAAGCTGCGAACTATACCAGACGATTCCTTTAAAGAGTTTTGAGAGTCAGGGAAGGACGCAACTTGTGTTACTGAGCGTGGCCACCAGGTTGTTAGATGTTGATTTTCATTTGAGAAGAGAAACTTGTTTCCTGAAGCTCCACAGAACACAGCCATGTTTTCCCCAAGAATTGATGTTTTGAAAACATTTGGTGAGTACTTACGCATTCTTTTGTTTACGAACTTCTCTGGATTTCCATGCCTTCCAGCCATGGCAAATTCTACAGTTTCTCCAATGATTGGCCATCCAAATTTTCCGGGAGGCACCTTATTGGAATTGCTTTGTTTTTTCTTATAGATCATGAAGAAGGTGATAAGGAAGAGAGATAAAAAGAAGAGAGCAAAGTGAAAAAAGTATTGTAACAGGTCATTCATTTCCTTGCTATGTATATGGCGCTGAAGATAATAATACTTCGAGATGGGTAAGAGCAATCAGCACACTAACATGGTATGTATTTATAGGGAAAGATTACGTGCACTAGAAGTATATATCTGTTGGACAAAATTTTCCTGATGCGAACAGGAAGTTTCTGCAGCCTGGACTTGGCACAATAAGAAGTTGCAACGTGGCAGGTTGCTTTAAAACCCTTTTTTTTTTTTTTTTTTAGATCAGAAACTCATTAGAAGAATTGAGGATCTGCATTATTTGACAGACATTCTACCACTAGACTATTAACTAAAAAAGCAGTGTAAAAAAAAAAAAAAGAGCGTAGCTTTAAGCTGCATTTTAAAGTTATCAAGTACAGTATGTGGCAGCCTTGAGCCATGTTGCGGCCTGAGGAAAATTTCGTCCACCTAATGTATAATTTTCCCCTAAATATTATTAGTCATTTTCTCTCTTAAACTTGAAAAAGTGTTATTTCCCCATTAAACTTGCCAGACAGTAATTTATTACCTATTGAACGTGTTAGCTGATGGAGAGTGTTAATTAAGCTTGATGACGTGTCAAAATTTTGGCTCTGTCACTTAAAATATATTACATGAACTTTATTGACCAAATAGTTTTTTTTTTTGCCCTTTCAACTTCATTAAAAAAATAATATTTTTAATTATTGCAATAGTTATTTATATTATTCTGTTAATTTTATACTATATATTATTTTTATCTTATATTATTATTTAAAAATTAAAAAATCAAAAGAAAATGAATCGTCAAATGATTCTATTGATATCTTTTTGGTTCAACGGGTTGGGAAGATTGTCTTTAAGTGAAAGGCAAAAATAGTAAAGATTGGCAGTCGAATGTATTTTCATGAGACATGCTCACCCTATTTTTAGGAGTAAGTTATTACGTTTTGTCAAATTTGAGGGAAAAAATTGGCATTTTTATAAATTCAAAGGGAAAAATGGCTAATAGTGCCAAATATAGAGAAAAATATGCATTCTATCAAATTTCGTCCATATAAAAAACTTAAATAAGAGTTATTTTAATGAAAAATCATTCTAAATGGAAAAATGTATTGTGAAACCCTTTTAACTTATTTTGTATTGTCTATTAAGTCCTTCAGATTTTCAATTTTTTACATTGAGCCCCTAATTTTAATTTTTTTCAGATCGATAATTTTTTTTAATGATAAAAATAAAATTGATGATAAATTATGTAATACCAGTTTAAAAACATCTAAACATGTATACTAATTTTTCATTATGAAAATTATTGAAGTTCTAAAAAAGGAAAAACTCATTTCTGCATCCTTAAAATTTTCATATTTAATATATTAAATAGCATGACTCTTTAAAGACAATATAATGATTTAATAATTTATACATTATTGTTAAATAATGTCTCATCCATTTTCTTTTTGCCATGCATGCAACAAATTCTCAATATGAAAAAAAAAAAAAAAAAAAAAGGTTGTTCACAGTCAAGAGCCTTAATACTTAACAGGCTAAGGTAGCACCAGGAGTCATCTTGCTCTTTCATACGAAGTTGACACCCACGTAACCTATCCACCGTCTCCATGCTCATCTTTATCGAGCCTCTGATACTAATAATAGGAACTGGGAGCCTACATAACTTAGAAGATTTTCATAATGGGTCTTAGTGAGAGATATACTTATGAGTTTGACACCGCATTTTAACCCAAAATCTTAAAATATTGAGTTTATGAGTCATTTCCATATATATGTTCCTTTTTAATCCCATTTATTTCTAATGTAGCATTCCACACATTTGAAATCCTAATAATCTCTCTCTCAAGTGTGAACTTTCACATTAGGCTTAGGCTCCTCCTTAAGCGGAAGTCTCAAGTATTATGATAAAGAGCCTTACACTTCACCGACTAAGGATGCAATGGAAGTCACCTTGCTTTTCCATATAGAGGTTACAACTCATGTGACCTAACCACCATCTCCATACTCATCCATGTCCAGCCATTAGCTCTGATACTAATTGTAGTGATCGGGGAGCCTATATAACTTGGGAGATCTTCATAATGGACATTAGTGAGAAACATGCTCATAGACTTGACATCACACTCTGATCCAAAACTTTAAGGCATTAAGTTTATGAGTCTTCCCCATATATGTGTTCCTTCTTAATCCCATCTATTTTCAATGTGAGATTCCACACACTTGAAATCCTAAAAAATAATGATAATATCAATCTTTCATTAAATTATTTGATCGTACTTGACGGCAAATAATAACTACTTTTTGACTATTTTGATGGTTTTTCTGGAAATTATTGTGCAAAATTTGTAAGTGCACAGGTCGTGAACAAGTAATATAATAGTGAAGTAGAGTGTCGATCCACTTAGAAGGACTGACAAGTGCCAAAATTAAAATTTCCTTTATTATTTAGGAAATCAAATAAAATGGAAGAAAACAAGTAAAATTAAATATATATAAGAAAAAGATAAATTCAATATATATGAAAGACCTAGGATTTAAACTTGATCAATTAACTACCTATGACTTCTCTATGTTCTCTAAATTGATTTTTAGTTTATTGGAATTAATGATCAAATTTTCCTAAAGTATATGATGTTCTCTCTCAAGATACAACACAAGTATTTATATTAATCTTATGTCTACTCTCGTTGTTACAAGCAAGTAACACAAACCCGTTAAGTTTTATGTAAATCCTTTTAACAATCACAAAGTAGTGTTCTTATCTCTAAAAATACGTACCCTATGTTTGATATCTCAATGAACTAATATTATGCTTCCACTCTCAGTACTTCACATAATATTTTTAAACATATAAATATTGATCAATTCATAAGCATTAATCCTTAAGATACAAGATTAATTTTAATAATCAAAACCAATTAATCAAACATAGATACTCATAGGCAAATTAAAAGATTACATCTAAATCCTAGAGAAGGATTTTAGTTACTCATATTTAAGAAAAAAGAAGTAATTAAATCAACCAATAATCTAAAATATACATGACATCAAATTATTATTGAATTGAAGTATAAAATTTAGAAAGAACTCTATAACAAATTATGAGAAGAGTCTTTAAGTGTTGATGAATTTCCAAACTTGAATCCCCTCCTTGGAAGCATCTTCAATTAAAACTAAAAAACTAATGTACAAAGAATTTAAGGATAGAAAACTCAATTAAAAACTTAGAAAAAAACTAGATGATCTGGATTTTAAAGGATCTACACTATTTATAAGCTACAAATCTTAGGTTTAGATAGAGTTAGAAACCCTAAGAGACTTAAGAAAATTATAATCCTTGATCTATCTTGAAAGACAAATTGAATAGGAAGCAAAATGGCATTAAAATTGCATATTGGAATCGTTGGATATGACAGGGCTGTGTAATCGGTATACTCTATAGCTATGTAACCAGTCCTCTCAAAATTTAAAATTTTGTTGCACAAATAGACTCATTTTTTATTACACGACTGTGTAACTTGTGAATTACACAACCATGTGATATATTTTACATTTTTTTGAATAGAAAACAATTGAATTAGGCTTTATGGTCTTTTAAGATTGTAGCTCTTTCTCTTAGCTTTTTGATGCATCTTGAATCACCTTTATCTGATATCTGCAACTCGAGTTATGGTCAAAATACCAAAAGGTGTCTGAGCTGTTCATACTCATCAGAAAGTGTTCGGCCATGCATGTTTGCAATCTCTTTTTGCACTCATTTTTCTTCCTATTTGCATCCAACTTTATTTCAATTCATCTCTAAACTTCTGAATCTTATGAAATTGAATAAAATCCATCCAAATAACTCGGAAACTTGAAACAAACTATAAAAATAAAAGTTAACAAAAACAAATAAACAAAACATAAATAACACATTTGATGGATATATCAACAACAAATACTCTATTTATTAATAACATAATTTGCACTTATCACAAATTTGATATGGACACTAATAAATATAGATTCAATGTCAAAAATAAGACTTGCAATTCTAATTAAATTATTGACCAAATAATAAACCAAAAGAAAAAGAACAATCCACCATAAAAGGGATAAAGAAACAAATAAACAATCAAAAAGAAAATAAATATAAAAAAAAATTAATATGAGGAACCCATCATGGTCAAATATAACAAATAAACAAACATATTGTTAGAATATGGCTCAGGGTTTAGACCCAAATCAGGATACCCATGGAGGTTAGACCTAGTTATATAATTAAAAATATTTATTTAAAATTCAAACCTACCTATTATTTGTAAGTGGTTATTAGATAAAAGATATATGATAATGTTATCTATCCTTATGAATTTCAATTGATTTAAAATTCTTTATTTATAGATAGACACAGAGAAGACTATTGATAGAGGGTTTATTTTTTATTTTTTATTTTTTATGTACGTAAAAACTGACTTCTCTCACTATTGAAAAATATACAATATACACTCTCTATTATTGCTTTCATTGTAGAGGAGAATTTTGTATGGTGGAATAGTGATTTGGCTCAAGTAGTTAAATCCGTCATTGACTTATTGAAGAAATGGACCTTGGAATTCTTGTATAGACTCAAAGGTTCGTGAAGCAACCCATTGATCCTTTGCTGTGCATGAGACTACAAGAGGTAGGATCTAAATCTTTTGGGTATGTGCAGTTGAGCTGCAACCTAATGATTATTTATTACAATTAGTATAAGAGCCTTAATAAGTTTTCTAGCCATATAATGGTCTTTTTTCTAATTTATTGCATGATTAAACAATTAAAATGCTATGAGAGCTTAATTACTTGGTTTTTAAGACTTATATGCATATTTTTTGGTTTAATATTCTATTGATTGAATTTTGGCATGAAAATTTTATATGATGTGTGTATTGATATGACAACATGATTTGGAAATTTTTCGTGAAAAACTAATCTGTATACTATGAGAAATTATTTTTTATTTAATTTTTGTTAAATGAAAATTTGACTATGTTATTTTGACTGTTTTTATCTCCTTTGTTTATTATTTTTCTACAAATAATATGTGCTTAAGAAGTTATTGAAATAAGCTTTCCATTGGAGTATTATTTGCTTAATTCGGAATTGTGAGTTAATAGATATGGTCATTTAAAGTTTCTGATGAATAGTATACTTAATTAGAATTTTTCCAGAATTCTAATTAGTCTAGGTTTATACATTTTCATTCTCATCTTAAATATTTGTGGTACAATAAGAGACTTATAAAATTTTAAATTTTTTTTAATAATATCATTAAATAGACAGTGGTTGAACAAAATTTTTGGTACAAAAATTATAAAAAAGGGCCTCGAGAGCAAGTAAATAAAAAATTAATTATTTTGGCAAGACTAGTAGGTTTGTGTGCTAGACTGGGCCCATGCACTATAAGCCTATAATATAGTGTGCTAGACTTGGTCTTGGCCTTGCAAGCTTTGCACGTTGGGCTAGGCTAGTACATAAGGCAGGTATGACAACACTAGGCCCAATATGGCCAGTGAATAGAAAACTATTCACGACCACTCACACTTAGGAGCACGTGTGGGCATGTTAGTAGTACCTTTTTGGATATTTTTGACATAAATTTTTATTGGAATTAATGATATAAATTAATTTTTTACCATATGATATATTTAAAATTTTTTTTGTGCTTCTATTTTTTTTAAATTTTTTTAGAATTAATTTAAATAGCTTTCCTACACGTCTAAAATTTTTAGTGATTGTTTGAATTCAATAAATCCTTTTAAGTTGAAGTTCTTATTGTGAACTACTATATGATGGTGACTTGAGAATTTTTTGCACATTTCTACATTTTTTTTTTTGAATTTTGGCAAGATAATTATTGTTTTAGAAGATAACATAATTATATAAATTGAGCTTGAAACATGTGACCGATACCATTTTTGTTCTTATGATGCTGGCTATGTTTGATACTAATTTGGTGTTTTTTTTTGGCATGTAAATATTTTAATTTTATTTTCTCGAGCATTTGTCTAATTTATTGGTTGCCTTATTAAATTAGTAAAATGTCAAGAAATTTTTTCTAAATTTTTTCCATGTTATATATATGTTTTGAAACATACTTTGGGATGTTCAATTTAGTGGGAGTTTGTAGGTTGAATAAATTTCATGAATTTATTCCCTAGTACTTATAATTTTGCATATGACTAATTAAATTTGACAATAAGGGCATAAGTTTGTGTAATGTGATTATGAACTTTGTGATTTTTCCTTTACATGATTTTATGTCTTATTGTTTTCTTAATTTTTTGAATGCATGTTGCAAAATTGTGCATATATTATATATATAGTGCTTAGAATATTTCTGCGCTTTGTAGTTGACTATGGCCTTAAAGCAAATCATTGCTGACCTTAATAAGGGTGAGAAGCTTGACGGTGATAACATTGACATTTGGCACCGTAAGATTTAGTATGTGCTACATGAATAAGAGGTCATTGAGACTTTGACCAGTGTCATGGAGCAACCAAAAGAGGGTAATACTGCACGACATCGCCGGGAGAATGAAGCCTACTAAAAGAAAGATCGCATTGCTCACATCACGATTCTTAGTAGTGTGCAAAATGATCTCCTTTGCAAGTTTGAGGTGTATGAAAGAGCTCATGATATATGGGAGGCTCTCAAGCTCAAATTTGGTTCTACTTCTGCCATAACACTATGCAAACTCTAAAATTTGACGGCTACCACAAGCTTCCTAATACCACTATGAAACAACATTTGAGGATTATGTCAAATATGATTTATGAGTTGAAAGCTGCAGGGCATGTCTTGAGTGGTGAGCTATAGATTCAGGTTGTTATTCATTCTCTACTAGATTCTTAGGAACATGTGTGTTATAATATGACACACAATGAGAGTGTCAAGATCTTTAAAGATATTAAACAACACTCAGTGTTGAAGGAGGAGTGCCTAGAGGTAGCTAAGCCCCCTCAAGTATATGTTGCTAAATCTAATGGTAGGAATAAGAGAAAGAAGCCTAATCAAGAAAAAGATGGACCTGCATTTATGAAGGAAACAAACAAGAACAAGAAAACAAGAGGAAAAAGAGGTGTTAAGAAAAACAAGTCTAAAATGACAAGACAAGTGTAAGATGACCTGTTACTCATGTGGAAATATAGAGCACTTCGCTCATGAATGTACCAAGTTGAAAAAGGTTAACCCTAATCCTTCTAGTGATTGTTTTGTTACATCCACTATTTTTGTTGCTGAATCTCTCCCTGTATAGATTATAAACTCAGGATTAATAGAGCATGTAACAAAATATCAAACAGGGTATGTTAAGTATCACCGTTTTTCAGTAAGGAGTAAAAATATCTATATAGGAAATGCTACTAGTATGAATGTGCTCAGAGTTAGCACCTACAGGTTGGAAATGTGAAATGATTGCACTTTATTTCTCCATGATGTTCTTTATGCTTTAGAAATAAGGCAAAACTTGTTTTCATTTTCTTTTATGTTTTCCTTAGGTTTTCGATTTGAGCTTGAACATAATTATGTTAAACTTTATCTTGGAACAAATTATTATAGTTGTGGTTCTTTTTCATTGCTACCTTATGTTGATAATTTAAACAATAAATATATGGGATGGCATACTAGACTAGGACACTTACAGAATGACTAAGTTAGTTAGAGAAAGCCTATTAGGCCCACTCATTAAAGTTGTCCTACCCATATGTGATCATTGTTTGGTAGGAAAAAGCAACTAGGAAACCATTTAGAAAGCTAAAAGGCCAGAAATTCCATTGTAATTGAGACATTCTGATGTATGTGGCCCAATGAATGTGAGGGCAAGGCATTATGGTTCTTGTTTCATCAATTTTGTAGATGACCATATGCATTTTGGTCATGTCTATTTGATCTCCCATAAGTCAAAAACAATAGATTGCTTTAGACTATATATTAATAAGGTAAAAAATCAATTAGACAAAAGGATTAAAGTTTTAAGGACTGACTGAGAATGTAAGTATGTCAAATCAATTTGAAGGATTGTGTGAAGAAAAAGGTATTATCAGACAATTAATAATTTCTAGTACTCCACAATAAAATAGTGTAGCAGAGCATATGAATCGAACTTTATGGTGGCACAAGCTAATTTGCCTATCTCCTATTTGAAAGATGCATTGTTAATTGCAGCCTACCTTCTGAATTATATCCCTTCTAAGTCGATTTCTTCCACCCCTTATGAGTTATAGACTAGTAGAAAGCCAGGTTTGAGCTATCTATGTCCGTGGGGTTTAGTATATACATAATGCTTCTTATAAGTATAAGAAGCTTGGCCCAAAAGGGAAAAAGGGTATCTTCATAAGATACCCGAAACACTCAAAAGGGTATTTGCTTATGTGTGAGTAGTCAAATGGAAGTATGTTAGAAATTAAGTTACATGACGTCATTTTTCTAGAGGATGAATTCCCTAGTAGAAATGAGGCATGTGGAGACAATTGTCTCTATGAGATTGAGGATTCAAGTATGCTTACACCTAATAAGTCAGTTGATGATCAAGAGTCAAGTCCTAATCTTTTTGGTGGTAGTGGGAGCAAATTACCACATAGTGGTGCAACATCACTAAGTATTAACCCTCAATTGACTCTTCTAAGGAAGAGTGCATGTGGAAACATTCCTCGTCATTCTTTTGAGATAGAAGAGGAAGCTTTCATGGTAGCCACTCTAGATGATGAAGAGCTAAAGACCTATCAAGAGGCTCTCTTATCAATAATGCTATGAAAGAAGAAATTAAGTCCATGAGGATCAATCATGTCTGGTACTTGGTTGACCTTCCTTCTAGGCATAAGACCATTGGAAACAAATGGGTTTTAAAGGTCAAGCACAAGACAGATGGATCCATTGAGAGATATAAGGCTACAAGTAGCAAGAGGGCATAAATTATGAGGAAACCTTCTCACCTGTAATGAGGCTTGCCTCAATTCATCTAATCCTAGCTCTTATCGCCCATATGGACTTAGAACTCTATCAAATGGATGTTAAAGCTACATTTCTCAATGAAAAACTAGATGAGGAGATCTTTATGGATAAGCCAGTTGGCTTTATTATAGAAGGATAAGAGCACAAAGTTTGCAAGCTCTTATAGTCCATCTATGGTTTGAATTAATCATCTAGACAGTAGTATTTTAGATTTTATCGAGACATGATTTCTAATGGGTTTATTATAATCAAAGAAGACCACCATGTGTATGTTAAATGCAATACGAGAGGTTTCATTATCCTTTCATTGTATGTTGATGACATATTACTTACAAGCAATAACATGGAGCTAGCAATGACATAGAGCTAACAATGCCATTAAGAAGAAGTTGTCCTTAAATTTTAAGATGAAGGACATAGGTGAAGTTAATTGTGTCCTCAGAGTGAAGGTCCTCAAAGATCACTCTAAGAAACTCCTTAGTTTGTCATAAGAAACTTACTTGAGGAAGGTTATTGAGCGATTTCAGATGAACAATTGCAAACCCTTTGATACTCTAGTTGCCAAGAATAAAATTTGAGCCTTGATCAATGTGCCAAAACTCTTCAAGAGAAAAAGAAGATGAATTGCATTCCATATGCCACTACTATAAGCAGCCTTATATATGTAATGATGTGTACTTATCTTGACATATGCTATGTAGTTGGTCTGGTTAGCCAATATCAGTCTAACCCTGGAATTGAGCACTGGAAAGCAATTAAAAGGATATCATTATACATCCAAGGCAAATTGGATTATATGCTATGTTATTAAAGATCTAATTTGCACCTTGTTGACTACACTGATGCTAATTGGGGTGGTGATTTAGATGGATGCAGGTCAACATCTGGATATGCTTTTTTGCTGAGTGATGGTGCCATTTCTTGGAGTAGTAAAAAGCAGACTTGTGTTACATTATCCATTATGGAACTAATTTTATAGTGTGCTCAGTCATAGCTTAGGAGGCAGTTTGGTTGAGTAGGTTCTTGAAGGATCTTGGTGTGGTCACAAATGGGATTGAACTATTTACTCTCCATTGTGACAACATTCTAGCATTGGCCTATAGTAACGATCCTAAGTACCATAGAAGAACCAAACACCTAGACATCAGATATCACTTTGTAAGAGAGGCATTAAAGCAAAATGAAGTGGTCTGATAGCACATTCCTATGACACAGATGGTTGCTGATCCTTTGAGTAAGCCGATTGCTAGAGATATATTTTTGGCTCATGTTAGGAAATTAGGACTTTGTAGGATTTGCTTGTTTTGACCTACTTGTTATTTTTGACTTTTATAATAATAACATGTCATCATATTTCAAATATGAACTGGATTATTTAGGATGAATGTCAGTATATAAGCACACATATATTATACATACTTGAAGCATGTCTTTAGATTAATTGGCTCTCTCACACAAGCAATCACCTTTGGTGCTTAAGGGTAGCAAGCGAAGATGAGACAATTATGTCGCTTTAGTAAAGGCATATTAGATTATATGCTATGCTATTAAAGATCTAATTTGCAACTTATTGGCTACACTGATGGTGATTCGAGTGGTGACTTAGATAGATGCAGGTCAATGTCTAGATATACTTTTTTGCTGAGTGATGGTGCCATTTCTTGATGCAGTAAAAAGCAGACTTGCATTATCCACTTTGGAACTGAGTCTATAGCATGCTCAGAAGGCAGTTTGGTTGAGGAGGTTCTTGAAGGATCTTGGTGTGGTCACAAATGGGATTGAAAGGTTACTATCCATTGTGATAGCATGCTAGCATTGGCTTATAGCAAGGATCCTATGTACCATAGAAGGACCAAACACATAGATATCATATATCACTTTGTAAGAGAGGCATTAGCACAGAAGGAAGTGGTCTTACAGCACATTCCTATGACATAAATGGTTGCTGATCCTTTGACTAAGCTGATTGCTAGAGATATATTTTTGGCTCATGTTAGGGAATTAGGACTTTGTAGGATTTGATTGTTTTGACTACTTATTATTCTTGACTTTTATAATAATAGCATGTCATCATATTTCAAATATAAAATTGATTATTTAGGATGAATGTCAGTATATAAGCATTCATATATTATATATACTTAAAGCATGTCTTTAGATTGATTGGCTTTCTCACACAAGCAATCACCTTTGGTGCTTAAGGGTAGCAAGTGAAGATGAGACAATTGTGTCGCCTTAGTAAAGACTAAGATGTGGTCTAAATGGAAGACCAGAAATAGAAAATTCCCAAATCCATTTTTAAGGGCCTATAATAAAGCTGGATGTGAGTAATTTTTGGGCCCTTGGAATAGTGAACTAAATGTTAACTCAAGTTAGCCACTCATGGAGTGTCTTGACTAAGATCCATACAACATTTAGAGATTGACATACATTTATCTGTTGTAACGTGTATTTCATATGACACATGTTAGATGACCGATCTAAGAAGGTGAATAAAAAGATCTTTGCTTCATTACTGTGTGAGTTCTAGAAGATATTTTTTTGTCTTTATTTTGTACCCTTACTCACTTTCAATTATATTACAAACTTAATGATTGGTGTATGCTATTTTGGTGTATAACCTATGGTGATGAATGATTCGACTTGAAGGGATACTACTAAGAAAGAAATTAATCTTTAACCTAGTAATATGAGTGTGAAAGGAAAACTGTTTTGATGTGCATTACAATGTTATAGCTCATTCGTTGATGAGTAGTTATGTCACTCCTAGGGATGAAAGCATAACTATGTGTATAGTATAATATTGGTAGGTGGTTAAAAGTATCTCTATTGGAGATATCAAAGATGTTTTAACCTTAATGAAAATGGTTTAGGGCACAATGAGTCTATTAGATATTTTTATCTTGAAAGGGTAGATGCCTCTTTGCTAGCTTTAACGAAGCTTTTAGGATAAAGCCCCCACACTACAGGTTGATTCGATGGTCAAACTATTATTAGTCTATATGAATAAAAATGAGAAGCAATTGGAATGTTGAATTGTGTATACCTCCACGTCGTACCTTCATGTGTGAGTGGGAGACGTTTGAATATGGGTCGGGTTTGGACCCAAATTAGGACACCCATAGAGGTTCAATTTAATTAAAATTCAAACTTACCTATTGTCTGATAAAAAATATCTGATAATGTTATCTATCATTATGAAGTTCAACTGACTTGAAATTTTTTTATTATAGATAGACATAAAAAAGACTACAGATAGAGTTTTTTTTTGCACGTAAAAATTGAGTTTTGTCACTATTGAAAAATATACAGTATACATTCTCCATTATTGCTCTCATTGTAGAAGAGACTTTTGTACGATGAAATAGCGATTTGGCTCAAGTAGCTAAATCCGTTGTTGAGGTATTGAAGAAACGTACCTTGGAATTTTCATATAAACTCAAATGTTCATAAAACAACCTACTGATTCTAGAATTGCTGTGCGTGAGACTATAAGAGGTAGGATCTAAATCTTTCAGGTATGTGCACTTCAGCTGCTACGTAGTAATTATTTGTTACACATATAATTAAATTAAAATATAATATATATACATTGTATAAGCAAACATAAATATAAAAACATTAATAATATCAAAAATTTTGATAAAAGATAATGTGATAAAAAAATTTTATGATTAAAGATAAATAAATATATGAAATCTAGTTATTAATTTTATTTTTTACTTAAATTAAAATAATAATTTATATTTTAACTCAAATTAAATATAATAAGTAAATAATTTAAAAATTAAATAGGCTATTAGATATAATTATATATGTACACATATATATGCAGAAGAATTTTCATGGGTTAGTGAGCCAATTGCCCCATTGCCAGTTGCCCTGGAGTTTCTCTCTTTGAAACCTAAAAGAAAAATCCCCAATCCTTTCTAACTCTTTTTTTTTTTTTTTGAAAAAGACTCTATTAATTAAAATATTTTGAGTTCTCATTGTATAACTTTGTTGTAAAAACATATAAATTTTTTCCCTTTTTGAAAATATTTATCATACATTATGGCTTAAGATAAAAAGAATTTATTAAAAACATCCATTGAAAAATCAGTTACACACCTTAATTATGGCTCAATTAGCCAAGACAATAATTCTACTCATGAACACTGACCATATCTAACTAATGCCAGCATTTACTTCCCACAAAAAACAACCAACACCAACTCAAGGACACTTTCAATTTGACACTTTCAAATAAAAAAAATTGGGATAAGAATTCTTTGATGTTAAAATCAACATGACAGATATCTCAATATCATGTATCGTATTAGCCTAATCTCAATTTTTTTTTTTTTTTTCGAAAATGAATCAATTCATTGATTACGAGGATAATGCTCATCTGCTCTTACAATATAGTCCAAATCACTATGAATATTATAAATTCAACTTGAATTATAATAAAGATTATAAACTTTTGAAAGTCAATCCGTTACTTTATTACAATTCCTGTTAACATAATTAAAAGTATAAGAAATAAAATTCCTAACAATCAATTAATTTGATGTCGTCAACTATTAGCTTTATCTCCTATGCGATTTCCTTCTCATAGCCATTTAATAGTTGAAATGGCAACTAAGAAGTCATATTCACAAACAATCTTCTGATCAAACTATAAGTGGTTTACATAACTGATCGCGTCTTGCAGAACACACTTCTGTTACTAGAGCTGAGCCACAAAAAATCTTTCTGGCCTTGCCATCAATAAGATATCCATTACTGCTTCTACCAACAAAAGCCAATTGTGCGCCATACTCGAATGAGAGTCAAATGAAGCATCAGAATTAAATTTGATTATATCTGGTGGAGGGGAGACCACCTATGCATCTCGGTTCTTGAAGCAGCTTCAAATTTGTTTTAAAAAAAACTCAATCATTAATTTTATATTCAATAGTGAAAATTAAATTAACATGATGTATCATAATCATTCTAACCTAAAAGGATTTTAATTCAAAAAATTGACATGATGACATAAATTCACACAAATTTTTTAGAAAAATACAAAAAGTTTCATGTGATATAGACATTTTATTATTACGAGTCTGTAAAATTTTTTTTTAACACAATAGATCTTGTGGTATTATCTATTAGTTCAAGGAGGATAAAAACTTCACACCATTAATAAGTGATTATGTGGCGGCCCAAAATATTGTAATATTAAGGGTCACTATACTTAAAAATTAAAAAATTAATTTTAATTTTTTTGCGGTCTACTCTTAAAAATTGAAAAAAAATAATAAAGGAAATAAAAAAGAATATTAATATTTACAATATAATATTATAATATTTTAAAAACTAAAATAATTAAAAAATAATATTTATATTTTTTTGGACCCAATACACATAAAAAATTTTATAAAAAAAATTTCTTAATTTTTTTTATTTTATAATATTTTATATAAATATTAATGTATATATTTTTATTTTAAGTGTAATGAGCTCAACAAAAATGTAAACATTAATAATATAGTATAGTGGTCAACACCAATTAATAGCGTTAATTTTTTATACCTTTTAAACTAATTAAAAATACCACGAGACCGATTTTATTAAAAGAAAATTCCACATATTTGTAATAATTAAAAATGACATGTCATGAAACAAGACTTTTTCAGCATGCATTAAAAGAGCATATAGAAGATATCAAAACTTAAAGTAATAATACGAAATCGAATGATATAACAAGTTATGTAAATAATAATATTTTTAAACTGTCTATTTTGGATAATTCAATATTCTCTCATTATTGAATAAGAGGGACATTAAATGAATATCTAGGATATGACTAAATTTTATTAATGATTTTTAATTAATTGTATTTTTTGGGCATCTGAAAAGTCTAAAAGTACAATTAATAATAAATTGATGCACACACTAACAAAAATAATAACTATAAAAAAAATTAATGTGCAAAATAATAACATAAATAATAATTTTGCAAAAATAATATACATTAATCAATTAAATACAAGTAAAAACAGAAGAAATTGACAACAAAAACATATAAATAAATTGAAATGCTTGTTTAATTTTTACTCTTTTTTTATATTTTTATTTAATCATAATTTTTGGTAAATTATGAAGTGTTTGCATTTAAAATTACTTATTTTAAGGCACATTTCCGTTTTTTATTAATTATTTTTCATTTTTATTTAATCATAGTTAAAAATAAACTTTACTATTTTGAATAAATTATAAAATGCTTGCATTAAAAATTTTATATTTTGAGGCATATTTATTTTTATTTATCTTCGTATATTTTTATGTAATCATTATTAAAAATAAAGAAGAATATTTTGGGTAAATTATGAAATACTTGTATTTAAAATTTCATATTTTAAGGCATAATTATGTTCTTATTTAACTTTGTATATTTTTATTTAATCATAATATTTGATAAAAAAATATATTTTTGGTAAATTATGAAACAATTGGATTAAATTTTTTTTTTAAGCACTTGGATTAAAATTTTTTTTAAGGCATACTTATCTTTTTTCCTTTTTTCAATATTTTGTAATTAATCATAATGTCATTTCCTAATTATATATAAACTCTAATTATTCAATGTCAATATTTATTGAATATATCGTATTTTCAATATATTATTTAACAGCATCTTTATTTTTCCATTTCTTTTAATATTTATAAATATTTAATAAATATTTTTGATCATCTTTAGTAAATATTTATATATTTGGTTGAACTTTTTGACTATATTTTTAATTAATTTCCATTTAAATTACATCTAAATTTAATTTACTTTTTATTTTATCTTAATCATAAATATTTGATACAAACATCTATTTCCTTAAGCATAGAAAAATAAAAAAAATAAAATACAAAGTAAAATAAATTAAGCTATGAAGTAATTATATATGTCAATAAATTATTATTTACATCATCATTAAATACACATGCCAATAAATCATATTTTACATGCCAATTAATTATAAATTACATATCAAATTATAAAAAGTGATACAAAATAATTTAAATACATATTTATTCAAATTCTAAAATTAAATACAAAATATGTAATATTATATGATTCATAAGTTAATTAAAAAAATTACCTATATACCTCTTGTAGCCTAAAAAAGCAAGCTATCACGTTGTCATAGGGTCAAATTGCCAATTAAACTGAAATTATAAAAATAAATAATTAAAATAATAAATTAATAAACTATAAACTAAAAACATCAAAGTCAACTAAATGCACAATATTATATTACCTATGTACATAAATCGCATTACAACATAATAATTTAATAAAAACTTATATGAATTATATTCAAAAGGCATAAATTTAATTACACGTCAATTTAAAAAATAATGCATACATTCAATAATAAAATACAAAAATTTTATTTTCAAATAAATTAATGAACAATTTATAGAAATAATTTAATATCACTCAAAAATAACTAATATCACTTAAAATAATTTTCATTAAACTAACAAATATTAATTTAATACCACATAATTTTCATAACATAAAAATAAATCAAACCAAAATTTATCATACCACATTATTCAAAAATCATTACATTAAACTAATATTAGAATTTAACTGTAATTTTCATTACACAAAATTAACATAAAAATAATTTTCAACAAAAAACAAATATATAATTTCACAAAATCAATAATATAATACCCAATAAAACAGTAATAATAGAAACAAAATTTAATAAATCAACAAACAAAACATATATATTCCAATAAAACACTACATTTACATAAAAAATTCACAAACTTAAAATTATACACACATATATATACCATAGAAAATATAACAAAAAAATTAATTAAACTAATAAATAAATAAAATAATGTGTACCGATCTGAGGGAAGAAAACGGAGGTAGTTGGCAGCGTGGATTTCGACGAAATGGATGACGGTGGCAGTGTGGCAAGGAGAGCAAGAGAGTAGAGAAGAAAAGGCAGAGAAGAAGAAGAAGAGAGAAGAAAAAGCCAGACTGTCAGTTTATATTTTTTGATTTACCAAGCGAATTTACTGACCGATAAGCGACTATTTTACTAATTTGCTGACCAATGTACCTACTCAGAGCCACGTGACAATCGAAAATCGATCAGTAAATTAGTAAAAATTACCGACCGCTTTATCGACAGATCACTTAAATGCTTGTCAGTAAACCAATCGGTATAGTTTAATGCATTTTGAAATTTGTGCATGTTCTTTGGGCTACAACTCATCAGTAATGAATTGGTAATTTTTTAATATTACTAATTGATTACTAACCGATATTTTGTTAGCGACTACCATTTTGGTTGGCAATATAGTAGCTACATTTTTTCTCACTAAAATTTTGCACCAAGGTTTTGGCTTAGCTTTTGATCGGTATTTGGTGATTAAGTGATCGGTAATTTAGCGCACAAGCTATTGTTGCCACAGTCAGCGACTGAACTTTTGCTGTCGTTAATTTTAGTTTGAGATCAGTCAGTAAACGATCCTTAAATCTTTTTTTTTTTAGTATACGGTTGGTGTTCTATCAGTAATTACTGATTGAATATTTTCAATCGCTAATTTTGGTCAACATATCAGTAATATCTTGTAGTGGTGGGTACTTAAAAGGAAAAAGAAAAATTATAAAGATTAAAATGAGAAATTGAAAAATTAAATTAATTCCCTAGCTCCCAAATCTAAACAAATAAATTGAGAAACATCGATTCCCAAATCTAAGCACAACCTCATTCTCAACCTAGCTATTACATAAGTTCCTATGCATTGTTCTTTATGATAGTGAAAAAGAAGTTAAAAAAAAATTGAAAAGTACTGAGTTGATATTGTAAGATTATGTAAATATATTTATACTTACAGTAGGTTCAATAGAGGCCTAATTAGTTTTCTATTTAGTTTGTTTAGATTGGATCAATCTCATTTCTGTTTTAGTTGTAAGCCTTAGTATAAATAGCTTGTTGACTCAATGTTGTCTTTTGACTTTGATGAAATATACAGAAAGAATGTTTTCTCTCACCTTAACTCAAAGGGCTTTTGTTCATGATATCAAAGCAAATTGATCCAAAGAAAATTTGAATTTATTGAGAGTGAGATTGAGAAAATTGAGATTTAGACCACAAGATTGATATACGATGGAGAAAATCATAATTTGTTGAACCAAAGAACTAAGACTCAGAACTAGCAGAAACACGATGGAGATCCATTGATGTTGCAAAGCTCATATCGTCTAAGAATGATACTTGTTTCTAATCTTTCGACTTGTGGAAATTTCATATCTTGGAGTTTATCAATGAAGATTACTCTAAGAGCAAAATTAAAAGTAGGGTTTGTGAATGGAAAATGCCTTATGCCGTAAGAGGATTTGAATGAATTTGAACAATGGCAGAGGGGGGACTATATAGTCACATCCTAGATTTTGAAGTCAATTTCCAAGGAGTTAGTAGATGCATTACCACATCTAGTGCTACGAAATGTGGTTAGAGTTAAAAGAAAGGTTTGGGGAGAGTAATGGATTACTTTTGTGTTAGGTACAGAAGGAAATAAGCTCAATGGTGCAAGGAAATATGTTTGTTTCTTTGTATTATACAAAGCTTAAAAACTATGGGATGAACAAAGTTGTTTAGCACTTATAGCTGAGTGTACTTGCGGTGGAGTTAGGGAACGGCAGATTTGAATAATCTAAATAAACTCATGTAATTTTTAATGGGGCTGCATGACATATGCAATCACACAAGGAATTAAATACTTTTGATAGATCCATTACCTAATATGAATAAGGCCTATTCTATAGTCTTGAGAATTGAGAAGTAGAGAGAAGTATAGATCCTATCTGTTGGATATGGCAAACAGTGTTGCACTATTGACTAAGGCACAATTAAACTCTAGAGAGTATAACATGGATAGTAATAAGGAATGGAATAGAAGTGGGACTTAGAGAAGGAAGGATTATAGTAAGAAATGTGACCATTGTGGAGTAGCAGGACATACAAAAGATGTTTATTTTAAACTAATAGGGTATCCTAAGTGGTGTGATGAGTTGCAAAAAAGAAAGGAAAGGGGTCAAAACCTAGACTAGTAGCTAATGTTACTGAATCTTCTATGGATGAGGAAGCAACATCTCATGATCATGCAAAGTAAGATGATTGGAGTACAACTATAGTCAATATGGTGTTAAAAGAGATATAAAGTTCATAAAGAGTAAGAAGACAATAGAAGGAGGGTTTACAAACTATCTCAATTGTACAGGTATGACTCAATCTATAGCTTTTAATTGCATTGACTGTGGTTAAGAGGATTTACGGATAGTAGATTCTGGTGTAACCAATCATATGTGTTTTAACATCAATTTTTTAACCAATTTTTCAAAAATTTCTTTCCTTACAACAGTCCAATTACCTAATAAATCATAAAAAACAATTGAACACATAAGAACAATTATTTTAGAATTCACATTAACATTTAAACAAGTATTCATATACCTAGTTTTAAATTTAATCTATTATTTTTAAGCAAATTAACTTAGACTTTGAAAATCAAAGTTTCTTTCTTTGATACCCACTACAAATTTCAAGAATTAATGAATAATGCAACTGTATCAGTGGGGAAGAAGCATCATGGATTATATGTGCTTGATCACTCTTGTTTCTCTATAAATACTATTCAAGAATTTCATAATAAAACTTTTGCTGCTCTTGCAGTTGTACAGACAGAAAAGTATAGTTCTTTTGTAAATCCTTCACATAATAATAAAATTCCATCTATTCCTTTTCCATTACTACATCAAAGATTAGGCCATGCTTCCATTTCTAAACTTAGTCATTTACCTTTATCACTTTTTAATGAAAACAAAGACTAGAATCCTTGTGATGTGTGTCCTCTTTCTAAACAATATAGACTATCATTTTCCATTAGTGAAATTTAAACCTAGAATCCATCTGAATTGATCCTTGTAGACTTATGGAGACCTTATAGAATACCTTCTCTTTCAGGTGCCACTATGTACTAACCCTAATAGGTGATTATAGCAAAGGCACTTGGACCTTTTTGTTAAAAGATAAGAGTCAAACTTTTAGTCATTAAAAACATTTCATGGATTTAGTTCAAAACCATTATGAAACCAAAACTAAAGCTATAAGAAGTGACAATGTTACAGAATTTACCAATCAACAGTGTCAAAACTTATTTTCTAAAGTTGGAATTATACACCAAAATTCTTGCCCTTACACACCCCAACAAAATTAGTAGTAGAAAGGAAATATAAGAGTCTAATCCTTAAGAAAATTTAAGGGTGAATTGATCCTTGTAGCCACCTTTATTATTGATAAACTACTAATAAAACTTCTTAGTTGGAAAAGTCCATTTGAAATACTTAACCATAAAAACACATACTACATAGCCTTAAGATTCTTTGGATGATTGTGCTATGCAACTAACACTGCTCCACATAAGGACAAGTTTGGTGTCAGGGCTCATGAGTAAGTGTTTATAGGTTATGTGGTGGGATAAAAGGCCTATAAGCTGTATAATCTTCAAATCCATAAAATGTTTGTGTCAAGAGATGTCATTTTCATGAAACCATTTCTCCTTTCAAAGATATTACTACTCCTAATGCTTATAAGTCCCTATTCATAGATCTAAACATTGTTTTATCTTTATCTCAAGATATTGATGATTTGTTACATCTTCCACTTCAAATTCTCATTTCATACCATTAATAGATTCTCATTCTAATATTCCTATACTTTTTGAAGTTCCTGTTCCTAAACAACCAATTACATCAAATGCTACTTTTGCTATTCCAAAATCAGTTGTAAACCCTATAACTGATCAACTTTTTTACTTTACCTATTGATAATGGTAATCCTGCCTCTAGCTCTGTATTAGAACCTATCAGACATAGTTAAAGAGTGAGAAACAAACCCTAATGGCTACTAAATTGTGTGACCATGGCTTAATTGAATTTTGACTCATATGCTATTATTGCATAAAAAACAATTAATTCAGCCTACCTTTTACACCTTTTGCCACCATTTTTCTTCATATTGATGTTGAACACTAAACATTTGTTGTAAACATTGCTAATACACATGAACCAGCTAGTTACAATCAGGTAAAAGATCCAAATTGGGAAGTAGCTATGAAAGATGAACTACAGGCTCTTGAAATTAATGATACTTGGGATTTGACTGATTTATCTCCAGGAAAAAAGGCTATAGGCTTTAAGTGGGTGTTTAAAATTAAATATAAACCTGATAGGTCTATAGAAAGGCATAAGGTTAGGTTGGTAGTAAAGGGATATAATCAGATAGTAGGGGAAGATTATATTGATAGTTTTTCACCAGTTACTATTAGGCTATTCTTGGCTGTTGCTACTGCAAAACAATCGGAAATTCACTAAGCTAATATAGATAATGCTTTCTTTTATAAGTTTCTACGTAAGGAACTCTATATGACTCCTCCTGAAAGGTATCCTCTCTCTCATTCTTCTTAAGTCTGTAAACTTGCAATATCAGTTTATGGCCTTAAACAGGCCTCAAGACAGCGGAACATAGAGTTTACAACAAAACTCAAATTGTTTGGGTTACTACAATACTAAGATATATTTTGTAGGGTTTATTACCTTACTCATCTATGTAGATGATATCCTTATAATTGGCACTAGTTCCATAGAAATACAAGTAGTTAAATCCTTCTTACATTCACAGTTTACGGTTAAAGATTTATGACTTATAAAGTACTTTATTGGCCTTGATATTACAAGAATAGAGTCAACGATATATGTCAACCAAAGGAAACACATCTTAGATATCTTGCAAGATGTTGGGCTTACTAGAGCTAAGCCAGCATTGGTTCCTTTAACTTCTAGCTAGAAACTTCAAGAAGAAGGTTCAAAGTTACTTGATAATCAAGAAAACTATAAGAGATTGTAGGTAGACTACTACACCTTAATCTTACCAGGCATAATGTTACTTATGCTTCTCAACAGTTAAGTCAATTCATAACTCATCTTAGGAAGCATAATTTAGAAGCAACCTTACATGCTATTAGATATCTTAAAGGAGGTCCATCAACTGGTTTATTCTTTCCTGCATCTTCTAGCCTCAATCTTGCAGGCTATTGTGATGCAGATTGGGCTCCTGCCCCATTACAAGAAGTATCTCACTAGCTACTACATTTTCTTAAGGACATCCCTTATTTCTTGGAAGACTAAGAAGCATAGTACTATGTCTGGATCATCAGCAAAAGCAGAGTGTAGAAGCATGGCATCAACTATTTGTGAACTCTAATATCTCTCTTATCAGTTGAATGAGTTTCAAATGTTTCCTTCTCTTCCTATACCACCGTATTATAACAATCAAGTTGCCTTATATAGCAGCAAACCTAGTTTTTCATAAGCATACTAAACATTTAAAAATCGATTATCATGTGGTGAGAAACAAATATAAGGAAGGTTTTATTAATCCTATTTCATTCTGGATAAAAGCAAACATTCTGATAGAGATAGAAATAAACTAATTAAATTAAAATTTTTTCTTTGGTCCAATTCTCAAAAAAAAATCCTAATTGTTTCTCTCTCTCTCTCTTTTTTTTTTTTTTTTTTTTGAAATGGAATATTTACGGAATCCCTTGGGTAGTAAAAAGAAAGTGGAATACTGTGTTTCTAGGATTGGATTTCATATTCGAATGAACCTTTCATTTTTATATCTGGTATTTTTGTAGTTGTATTTTCAATCCTTTTGTAGCTAATCATTTATTAAAAATAAATAAATAAGCTTACATCTCCGCCAAAGTGCTGCTTATAGATTTGCTAATCAAGAGTTTGCCTTCCAAGAATCATCATTTGCTCTTGCCTAAGATGGGTTGTTATATAAGCCTGCATCTTGAGGAGGAGATGTAAGATTATGTAAATATATTTATATGTACAGTAGGCCCAATATATGTGCAATTAGTTTTCTGTTTAGTTTGTTTAGATTGGATTAGTTTCATTTCTGTTTTAGTTGTAAGCCTTAGTATAAATAGCTTGTTGACTCAATGTTGTATTTTGAGTTTAATGAAATATACATAAAGAATATTTTCTCTCACCTCTATTCAATTCTGTTAGGGTTCTTAGAACTAAAATTGGGGTTTTATGAAAAATCAAACTGAGAACGCAACAAAGAGAGACTAGGAGGGAACTCGGCTTTTTAAGAGAATAGCAAGATATCTATTATGGGTTTTGTTGTCATAGGAAGTTAATTGCTTTATTAGTGATAGCCTTGCTTGGGCTCTGTCATTTTTCTATTGGTGGCTTATGATCCAATGTCTTTGAGTCGTTTTAACAAAACTCTAGTTTTTAGAGAGGGATTTTGCTTCTTCAGGGATTAATGTTTCTTTAACTGAGGTTATGAAGAGATTGATGAAGATAAAGTGTCAAATTTGATTTGCCTACTGTGATGCAAATCAATGGAACTGGAGGTAGTGACTAATTCTTATAATGATGTTGCAAAATTTGTTTTGGGGTTTTGATTTTTGTAAATTTTGTGCATTTTTCTATTTTTTTTTTTTAGATTAAACGTTTGAGTTTTACATTTGGGTTTTCCTATTTTATTTTTAGATTAAATGTTTGGGTTTTTCAATTTTATTTTTAGATTAATCACCATTTAGAAAAAATAAATTACAAATGTGAAATTCATTTATAAATGAATTCCAAGTAGTATTCATTTGCAAATCAATTCTCATATTTGGAAAGACCCAACTTAAAAAATGAAATTCAATTGAATTCTATAAATGAGTAGTTTTTATTTTTATTTCCTAAAGTGCCTTAAATGTAATTAATATAATTAGAAAAATAAAATAACTAAAAATAAACATAGTTTATATTTAATTTGTAAAATATATTAAAGAATTAGTTGGCAAAATAAAAGAAAAATGTTTGAGAGAGAGAGATATAAAGAAAATGTATAAAGAGAGATGAGTGAGAGATGAGAGAGATAAAAGAGAAGAGAAGAAAGAGAGAGATTAAAGAAGAAGAGGAGAGAGAGGAAAGAAAAGGAAGAGATGAGAAAAAGAAAGGGTATTTTTGTTTATAATAATTATTTTATTAAATTTGTGAAATTTATTTGAAAATTCTACCCATTTTAATGGAATTTAATTTAGTTATTTGAATTCCATGGAATTATATTCATAGATTTGAAATGAATATTTTTTTTAATATTCCTAACTAAAACTTTCAAAAATAAGAAATTTGAAATGACTTTCACAAAATTTTATGAAATTCTTTAAACAGCCTGTAAATATTTTAATTTTATTTTTAATTAATAGCCTAATATCAGAAATTTAGCTTTATTTTTTTTAGATGTTTTAATTTTTAATAAAATTTGAAATTTTATTTTCTACTTTATTTAAAATTTTAATATATATTATTCCCTTCATTATAAAAAAAGTGGCAAATAACTAAAAATCATAATTTTTAAAGTAATAATAATTTTGTAATAAATTGTTAAAAAGACTCTTATTAATTACAATATAAATTTGAAAAATATCTCTTATACTTGGGAAATAATAGGGTAAATTAGCCATTTTATCATTTTTTTTATTGGATTATTAAATGAGCACTTATTTATGAATAAAACCTGCTTTTTTAATAGTTATTTTTTTCAGAATGGAGAGAGTAATTTATATCAGACCCCATTGGCTTAGTTGGATGCCATGTCATTAACTTTTTATAAATATATGCGAAACATCAATGCTATTTAAGTATACTTAAGGCCCGTTTGCATTTGAGTTTGAAAAAAAAAATAATTTTCAATAAAATTTTATATATATATATATATATATATATATATATATATATATATTTTAAAATTACTTTTAAGGAATGTAGATAAATTGATATTTTTTTTAAAAATGTGTTTGAAAAAAAGTTTATAAAAAATAATAAAAATAATCAATTAAATTAAAAAAATTCTAAAAATATTTTTTTAACTCCTAATAATAATTCTAAATACATTCTTAATGGTATTATGACAATAGATCCTATTTTTTTAACCATTTAAAATACATATTTCTTTTTGTGAAAAAGAAAATAAAAAATTCTCAAATTTTAAAGTGAAAATGATTAAAACCACAAGACACTTTTTTTATATATATATTTTCCCAAATACTTTTTGCTATTTTTCATCAAGGCTTAGAATCGGTTTCTAATATGTAGATAACAATATCAAAAAGTAATTTAAACTACAGAGACCACATAATATACTATAAATTTTATTTTGTGCTTATTACATATATATCCTTATTGATGTTAACAATATGCATAAAAAAAAAAATTATAAACTAAACACTGTATTGCTTTTTATTATGAAAGTCCTCAACCGATTGAAACAGAAGAGGAAAAACAAAAGAAGTGATATGCTATTATTTTATTATATGCTAACACGCATTTACGCTAGAGTCTAGAGGTGTTTAATAGGTACGAAAGCAGAAGTTGAAGTTTAAGGCGATGCAAGGGGCTGAAGGCGAACGGGAAGGCCATTGACAGGTGTGGCAAGTGGATTGTAAATGATCTTTTCATTTGGAATTACTTTCTCCCATTGAAATTTAGTGACCAAATTATGGATGAAAATGAGAATCTCAAAGCGAGCATATTCTTTGCCTGGGCACATTCGAGGTCCTCCTCCAAAGGGTACAAAGGTGTATGGTGGAGGGCCATTCCCTTCTTCAAATCTTGACGGATCAAACTTTTCTGGATTTGGAAAATATTTGGGATTTTTATGTGTTGAATGCACACTCCAATGTGCCTGCAAGTATTGACAGATGGTAAAATAGTGTAATTGATACTCATATAATAAACAAACCTGATTAATAAATCAAGCAAAAACATACTTGTATTTGTGGTACCGTTAGATTCATTTTCATTTTATTCTAAAAACTTTTAATGGTAGAGATTAACTTAGATAAGAGAGAGAGGGTATATCAGTATATGGTTTATATTTATATGAGAATCTAACTAAAATTTTTTCATCATAATCCTGACAGGAATAAAAAATTCATATAGAATTTAGATCAAATTTAAATCTAAAATACATACTATAATATTTAAATCTAATCCACCTAATATTTTATGATCACTAGCTAATAGTGAATAATATAATATTTTGGATTATTGTATTAATCAAAATTTTAAATAATATAAAATTTAATCAACAAGTTCAATCTCATATTGACAGGGTGTATATGAGATGGAGTCACATATTAGGTTGTAGGATTGGGAGAAATTGTTGAGTATAATATATAAACTAAGATAAGGTGCAATTTACATTTATAAATATATACTCCATCAATTTCAAAATATTTGTCATTTTATAGGTTTTCTTTTGTTTCAAAATATTTTTCATTTTAAAATTTCAAGAAAGTATTTATTATTTTTTTCAATTTTATCCTCTTTTTATTCTTTTACTAAACATTTGTATTAATTATTTTTATTTCTTTACATCAAAGTTAAAAAAAATAATTTTGGACAATACTAGGTGATACAAATTGTGCCAAAAAATTTGATGCAAACCAAGAAATTTGAATACATCATATAGTAAAAAATTAATATATTATAATTACTTTTAAATACATCATCAATTATGTCAAAAAATTACATAATTACTTTTATTGTATTAGACGCAATTACATTATTTAGAATTATCTTTTAATTTTTTTCTTTAGAATTATGATAATTTAATAATTTTTATTCATGTACTGAAATTTTAAATAACAAATATTTTTGAAATAAAAACAATAAAACCGACTTAAAATCATTGTTTTACAAATTGGATTGAATTGGCCGGTCCAATCGGTTGAACTGAAAACTGGAGGCTAGTCCAATATGATTATTTCTAAATAACTAGATTTTTTATTAAACTGAATTGAATCGGCAGAACTGGAAAAAATCGGTGAACTAGTCCAATTTTGAAAATTATTAAAAAAATTAAACTTCTATTGTATTTTTTTTCTTAGGTGTATTTAAATTTGGCATTTAATTAATGACATTTTTTTTAAGATATGTTTTCTTTTTATAAAATAGTTATAATTTAATATATTGTATTAATCACATAAAAATATTAAAAATATATAAAATATAAGCATTTTACAATAAAATTGTTGAATCAATCAGACCGATCAGACTGAAAACTAATGACCCGACCGATTTGATTACTAATTCGATTTTTAAATCATTACTTATAAAATGGAACTCTATATTTATATGAGGACAAATTATTAAAATGTATTGGAGCACTAAAAAATAGCACACCCTCATTCACAAATAAATTTATGTGACCGAGAATGTATTGTAGGTGTACTCAATAATTTGCCTAGAGAATGAATGTACATTACCTTTAGGTGCTGTATAATTTTCTACCACATGGATTGTACTTTTTGCTAAAAAATAAAGGAAATACCTTCCAATCTTTGGGAATGGTAAAACCTGCGTAACTGATATCAATTGCAGCCTCCCGGTATCCCCCTTCAGCAGGTGGTGTTAGCCTTAATGATTCGCAAGTCACACACCAGGTATACTTCATCTTTTGAAGATCACTCCAATTCAACAGCTCTCCTGGAGTTTTTGACTTTGCAATCTCCATTTGCTCTGTTTAAGCAAATTAATACGTGTTACAAGTACGCCAATTGGCTTGAAAATATCTGAATTTTTGGATTTTTATAATTTCATAATAATCTTTAAAAATAAATTATTATATCTTAAATTTTTAAAATTATTAACAATTATATCTTTTGCTCAAAATCATTTCTTTAAACTTTTTTCTCTCCATAATAGTATACGACATGAATTAAAAATATAAAAGACATACTACTGTTGAATCCTCCATATTTAGTTTAATTAACAAGTTAATTCCTCATTTTTAATAAACTAATTAAATAGTTTCCTATATTTAATTTTATTAATAAAATATCCCTTCTACAAAAAATAATTAAAATTTTCCATATAGGGAATGAAAAAATATCAAAATACCTTTATATATATATTATGTGGTCATAAAACCTAGTATACTATTGTCTCTATTATTTTTATTTCTTTTTTAATAAAAACTCAAATTATATATATATATATATATATATATATATATATATATATATATATATATATATATATATATATATATATATATATATATATATATATATTGAATTTTTCACCTAATTGTTCTAAAAAATATTATTCTATATATTTTAAGTAATAAAAATATTTTTTATTATAAATGACAAAAAAAATTCTACGCTATTAAAAAATATATAATCTTTCATTTTAATTATTTTGAAATATATATAATTTTTTTACTTAAAATATAATTTTTATATTATTAGAATATATAATTTTTTTTAAATGTTTAAAAGAAAATTAAATTCTTTGGACTAAAAACTAAAAGAAAATATTATCTTAATTATCTACTAAAATTAATTTTAGATCTAAATAGACAAATTGAAAAAATATCATAATCAATTTGAATTTTTTTTTTTACTTATAATCAAAAGTATTTTAGTACTTTAATATTAAATTTTCCTTTGAATGCTAAAAATATTTTGAATAACAATAAAATACTATTTTTGCTAACAAAAAAAAAAAAAAAAAAGATGAACTATTTAATTAGTTTTTCAAGAAAGAAGAATGAAATTATTAATTAGACTAAATATAAGAGACTAAATAGTAGTATACCTTTTATATTTTTAATTCACTACAAAAAAAGTGCTAAATACCGACTAAATTTTTTGTCAATAAACATAGAAAATTAGTCGGTATTTATAAATACCGACCATATACCGACAATAATATTTAGTCGGTATTTTCATTGTCGGTAAAAAAAATACCGACTGAATACAATATAGTCGTAAATACCGACAGATATTTTTGTCGGTATATTGTCTTATTTTTGTCGGTAAATTTGTAAAGAATAGTCGGCTCAACAAATTACCGACTAAAAATATAGTCGGTAAAATATAATTTTGGTCGGTAAATTAGTAAATTATTTTGTCGCTATGTTTTTCCGACTATATTTTCCGTCGGTAATTGATAAGTTTGGGTCGGTAAATATATAAAATATTGGCAGAAAAACACTTTTACCAACTAATATTTAGTTGGTAATTCATCGGTAAAGTTTAAATAAATATTTTTCAAAAGTAAATATTTTATCGGTAATTTTGTAAATTAATTTTTAAAAAATAAAATATTTTATCGGTAATCCGTCGGTAAAATTTTATTTTTTTTAAAAATACATATTCTTCAAAAAATAAGAATAATAATTTAAAAAATTAAAATTTTTAGAGTGAACATGAAAAATAAGTAATAAAAAGTTATAAAATAAATTAGGAAGCTTAAAGAATATAAAAAATGACTAAATTAAAAAAACTAAATTAAAATTATATTTCAAAACTATAAAAAGAATGAAATGAAGCTAAAATTAAGAGAGAAAATAATAAGAGTAAAAACGAAAAGATAAGATAAATAATTTATTAAATTCATTTTTTGTTTACTAAATTTATATAAAAATTTAATAAAAAAATAAATTTAAGATAGCAAATAATTATTTTTTAAAAAATCACATTAACACTTTTTTATGTTATAAACAATTTAAGAAATATAAATAATAAATTATAAAAACTTAAAAAAAATTAAAATAAATTTAGTAGATTTTTTGTATTGAAGGGTTTGAAATTTAAGAAATAAAATAGAAAAAAAAAAGAATATGAAACAAAAAGTATATAAGTATTAAAGAGTATGAAAATATTAAGTGATGAAAAAAAAAATAAAGAAATAGTTAAAAGAGAAAGAAAAAAAAAAAAGAAATTTTATTTGTGAGAAATAGAGAGAAGAAATTGAGAGAAAGATAAGAAAAAAGAAAGATAAGAAAAAGGAAAGAGAAGAAGTGTGAGAAAAAAATGATGATGATGAGCCTTTTTATACTTTTTTTTTATGCCATTTACCGACTAATTACCGACTAAATTTCCGTCAGTAAATTTTTCAAATGAAAATTTGGAGGGAAATTTCCCTCCAAAATTTTTCATTTACCGACAGATTACTGACTAAATTTCTTTCGGTAATTTTTTTTATTTTTTAAAAATCAAATGAAAATTTTGGAGGAAAATTTCCCTCCAAAATTTTCATTTACCGACTGATTACCGACTAAATTTCTGTCGGTAATTTTTTTTGAACATCAAATGAAAATTTGGAGGGAAATTTCCCTCCAAAATTTTTATTTACCGACAGATTATTTTGTCGGTAAATTAAAACAAATTCTTTATAATTTACCAACTGAAATTTTAGTCGGTAAATTTAGTGACAAAAATTTTTGTCGGTAAATAGGAAAGCTTTTAATTAAATCAAAGAAAATTTTGCTTTTTAATTTACCGACTAAAATTTTTTGTTGGTAAATTAACAAATATTTTATTTTTCAATTTACCGACTGAATAATATTGTCGGTAAATTAGAAAACTTTTGTAATTGAATTAAAGAAAAGTTTTGCGTTTTAATTTACCGACTAAAATTTTGGTCAGTAAATTTACCGACCAAAATTTTAGTCGGAAATTTCAAAAATTTTTTAGACAAATATTTTATTTTCTAATTTACCGACTGAAAAATTGATCGGTAAATTTACCGACGGAATAATATGGTCGGTAAATTAGAAAGTTTTTGTAATTGAATTAAATAAAGTTTTGCGTTTTAATTTACCGACTAAAATTTTGGTCGGTAAATTTACCGACCAAAATTTCAGTCGGTAATTTCAAAAAAAATTTTCGACAAATATTTTGTTTTCTAATTTACCCACTGAAAAATTGGTCGGTAAATTTACCGACTAAAATTTTAGTCGGTAAATTAGAAAGTTTTTGTAATTGAATTAAAGAAAAGTTTTGCGTTTTAATTTACCAACTAAAATTTTGGTCAGTAAATTTACCGACCAAAATTTTAGTCGGTAATTTCAAAAAAATTTCGACAAATATTTTGTTTTCTAATTTACCGACTGAAAAATTGGTCGGTAAATTTACTGACTAAAATTTTAGTCGGTAAATTAGAAAGCTTTTGTAATTGAATTAAAGAAAATTTTTGCGTTTTAATTTACTGACTAAAATTTTGGTCGGTAAATTTACCGACCAAAATTTTAGTCGGTAATTTCAAAAAATTTTCTACAAATATTTTGTTTTCTAATTTACCGACTGAAAAATTGGTTGGTAAATTTACCGACTAAAATTTTAGTCGGTAAATTAGAAAGCTTTTGTAATTGAATTAAAGAAAAGTTTTGCATTTTAATTTACCGACTAAAATTTTTGTCGGTAAATTTACCGACCAAAATTTTAGTCGGTAATTTCAAAAAAATTTTAGACAAATATTTTGTTTTCTAATTTACCGACTGAAAAATTGGTCGGTAAATTTACCGACTAAAATTTTAGTCGGTAAATTAGAAAACTTTTGTAATTGAATTAAAGAAAAGTTTTGAGTTTCAATTTACCGACTAAAATTTTGGTCGGTAAATTTACCGACCAAAATTTTAGTCGGTAATTTCAAAAAATTTTCGACAAATATTTTGTTTTCTAATTTACCGACTGAAAAATTGGTCGGTAAATTTACTGACTAAAATTTTAGTCGGTAAATTAGAAAGCTTTTGTAATTGAATTAAAGAAAATTTTTGCGTTTTAATTTACCGACTAAAATTTTGGTCGGTAAATTTACTGACCAAAATTTTAGTCGGTAATTTCAAAAAATTTTATACAAATATTTTGTTTTCTAATTTACTGACTGAAAAATTGGTCGGTAAATTTACCGACTAAAATTTTAGTCGGTAAATTAGAAAGTTTTTGTAATTGAATTAAAGAAAAGTTTTGCGTTTTAATTTACCGACTAAAATTTTGGTCGGTAAATTTACCGACCAAAATTTTAGTCGGTAATTTCAAAAAAATTTTAGACAAATATTTTATTTTCTAATTTACCGACTGAAAAATTGGTCGGTAAATTTACCGACTAAAATTTTAGTCGGTAAATTAGAAAGCTTTTGTAATTGAATTAAAGAAAAGTTTTGCGTTTCAATTTACCGACTAAAATTTTGGTCGGTAAATTTACCAACCAAAATTTTAGTCGGTAATTTCAAAAAAATTTCGACAAATATTTTGTTTTCTAATTTACCGACTGAAAAATTGGTCGGTAAATTTACTGACTAAAATTTTAGTCGGTAAATTAGAAAGCTTTTGTAATTGAATTAAAGAAAATTTTTGCGTTTTAATTTACTGACTAAAATTTTGGTCGGTAAATTTACTGACCAAAATTTTAGTCAGTAATTTCAAAAAATTTTCGACAAATATTTTGTTTTCTAATTTACTGACTGAAAAATTGGTCGGTAAATTTACCGACTAAAATTTTAGTCGGTAAATTAGAAAGCTTTTGTAATTGAATTAAAGAAAAGTTTTGCGTTTTAATTTACCGACTAAAATTTTGGTCGGTAAATTTACCGACCAAAATTTTAGTCGGTAAATTGTTGCTAACTTTTTGCGCCATTTTTTTGCACCTTATTTAGCAACAAAATTTTATAGTCGGTAATTTATTGTTAGTAAACCGTCATTAGTTTGTTGGTAATTAAAAAAAAAGAAAATTTTCATGTGTCGTGGGTATTCTGTCGGTAATTTAATAAATTTATTAACGAAATTATTTCTGTCGGTAAATTTTGTCGATAAACCGTGATTTTCTTGTAGTGATTAATGTTATATGCCCCTACGAGAGAAAAAACTCAAAATAATAACTTTGGGTAAGAAGTATAATTATGGACAATTCTAAAAGTTTAGGGACATAATAAATATTTTTAAAAAATGTGATAAAATTATAAAAAATCGAAAAGTTCAGTATATTTTAGATCAATAGGCCTTACAAATATTAAAATATAGGTAATTTTCACTCGTAGCTAGTCTTTAATTAGACACTAAATTCTATTATAGCCAAAAAAAGAAAATTACAATTAAGACACTTCAATAATTTAATTTTTAGTTTAGTAATTTAATTTAGCTAATTGTGAAGACCAATAAATTGTGGTAAATTTAAAATTCAAAATTCAAAATTATAAATGATCAACAGAAAAAATACTATATTATAAAAATTATAGCTATAAGTTTAAGACAGTAAAATAAGTTTTTGTATCATACATTTAAAAAGTTGAAGTCATAGATATTTTGTAGCAAAATTTGCTTTGTTGTTAAAAAAATTATCAACAACGAAAAAAATTTTCAGTAAAAAATTTGTATAATCTATTTAAAATTATTTAACATACAAAATAATATAATATACACAAATTCAATCTTACTATTTTGGCAAAAAAAAAAATTCAATCTTATATATACATATATATATATATATATATATATATATATATATTAGTCTTTCTATAATACTCATATGGGCATTATAAAAGTAGAATTTTGATATTAATTAACTACTATTTATTATAATGTTTATAATTTGATTTAATTATATGAAATTACACAATTAACTTTGAAAGTGAAGTCAACAATTTCCTTTATAATACATATGATAATATGGAATTCAAAAAATGATGCATTTGCAGCAAACAAGTCTTTAAAACACATTTTTATGCAAAACTCTAGTCAAGTAAAGAGATATATATTATATTCATATATGTACCTCTCAAGACCTCCTTATAGACGTTAGGATAGTCAGCAAGATAGCTCACGACAGACGCTATCGAAATACTTGTTGTATCATAGCTAGCAATTAGGAAGGCCATAATCCTGATAACAATTTCCTTTTCATTCAGATTTCTGTCTTGCTCATTTAATGCAAGGAGCAATTTGGACAAAATATCCACACTTTTTGTATCCTCTTTATTTTCTGATAGCTCCCTGTTTCTCTGCCTGACAATCGCCAGAAGCTCATTCCGAAATATTTTGGCTGCTTTCACCGCTCGATTATAAGCTGTACCAGGTAAATTTATGGGCATAGAAAACAACCCAGCAACCATGACAGCTAAAGAGGCTGAAATTTTTGATACAAGTAAGGGATCTTTGATATTCATAAACAAATTACAAGCTAAGGAAATTGTGAAATTTTTGATCAATGGAAACACCTTTACTTCTTTATGTGGAAACCAGCATGTTTTCAAGTGTTCCTGGATCATAGAATCCATTACAGGAATGTGTTTTTTTAAAGCATCTGCCTTGAGAAATTCACGAAGAAAGCTACGAATTATACCAATCTCTTCCTTGAAAGAGAATTGAGTCTCAGGGAAGAGCAAAACTTTTCGAAATGTATTTGGCCACCAGGTTGTTAGATACTGATTTTCACTTGAGAAGAGAAACTTGTTCCCTGAAGCGCCACAGAACACAGCTATGTTTTCCCCAAGCATTGATGTTTTGAAAACATTTGTTGAGTAATTATGCATTCTTTTATTTACGAACTTCTCTGGATTTCCATCCATTCCAGCCGTGGAAAATTCTAAAGCTTCTCCAATGATTGGCCATCCAAATTTTCCAGGAGGAAACTTATTGGAATTGGATTGTTTTTGGTTATAGAACACGAAAAAGATGACAAGGAGCAGAGATAAAAAGAAAAGAGCAAAGTGAAAGAAGTATTGGAAGAGTTCATTCATTTTTGCTATGTGTATGGTAGGGAAGATGTGTAATTATTCTGTGAGCAATTGAGGACACTAAAATGGTATGTATTTATAGGCAAAGAATATCGTTGCCCCAGGGGCGGTACCAGGTGGGAGCTTGGGGTGCATGCGCCCTCAACCTTCCCAAAATTATTTTTTATACCCATATATTTTTAATATATTTTTAAAAATATATTATATTAGCCCCAAAATTTTAAAATATATGCATTTGGGCCCTCCAAAATTTTAATTTTTTTTTTAAATTTTATACATTTATCCTCTTTAAATTTTTAGAATTTTATGCATTACATGTATAATTATTTTTTAATGTATTACATGTATAATTATTTTTTTATTTTCATTTTCATCACTTAATATTTTCATACTTTTTAATACTCGAATACTCTTTCTTTCTTGTTTTTTTTTCTATTTTATTTCTTAAATTTCAAACCCTTCAATACAAAAATCCTATTAAATTTATTTCAATTTCTTTATTTTTTAGTTTTTACAATTTATTATTTATATTTCTTAAATTGTTTTATAGTATAAAAAAAGTATTAATGTGATTTTTAAAAAATTAATTATTTGCTATCTCAAATTTAATTTTTTGATTAAAATTTTTATTTAAATTTAGTAAACTAAAAAATTAATTTAATAAATTATTTATCTTACCTTTTCTTTTTTACTCTTATTATTTTCTCTCTTAATTTTAGATTCATTTCATTCTTTTTGTAGTTTTGAAATATAATTTTAATTTAGTTTTTTTAACTTTGTCATTTTTTATATTCTTTAAGCTACCTAATTTATTTTATAACTTTTTATTTCTTAATTTTCATGTTCATTCTAAAAATTTTAACTTTTTAAATTATTATTCTTATTTTTTGAAGAATATGTATTTTTAAAAAAAAAATAGAATTTTACCAACAGATTACTGATAAAATATTTTTTTTAAAATTAATTTACAAAATTACCAACGTATTACTGACAAAATACTTACGTTAGAAAAATATTTATTTAAACTTTACTGAGACTATATTTTATTTTTAAAAAAATAAAAATTTACCAATAAATTATCGACTAAAAATTTAGTCGATAAATTGTCTTCCTACAAAACTTTCGACAATATAAATTATTTTACTAATAATATAAAAATAATTTGCTGACTAAAATTTCATCGGTAATTACTAACAGTGTTGTATTCAGTCAATAAATTATGTTACTGACAATTTAAATACCTACTAATTTTTTTTGTCAGTAAATCATTGGTATATATATTACCAACTAAAAAAATATAATTTACTAGCAAAATTTTTAGTCAATAAATTGTATTTTTTTGTAGTGGTATATTTTATATTTTTTCCTTAATATATATATAGATTGCCCTAAATTTTCTAAGATTTTATTTATTATCTATGTAATATTATATGTATATATAAATAAATATTTTATAATATAATAATAGTACTAAAAATTTTAAAATTTTTTACATTAACCTAATAAACTTGAATTTTTTTTTTTATCCATAACTTTTTTTTGCCCTCAAACTTTGAATTCTAGTTTCTGGCAAAAAAAAAAAAAAAAAACTTTGAATTCTAGTCGTTGCCTGCAGTTGAAGCATACATCAATTAAAATGGGATAATAACCTATGAAATATAGAAGTTATTAATATGTTTAAATTGAGAATGTAAATCACATTAATTAGTTTTAATTGTTAGTAAAAGTCAACGTTATTTAGTATATAGCAGTTAGCTTGTTAGTTGGAGTAGTATTGTAAGCTGGCAATGCAGATGGCTATTAGCTACATAGCTATTATAAATGAAAAATTCTTACGTACTCCGCCATAATTTTCTGACAAGTGCACTTCTCATGAGCTATACTTTTCGCGAAGATTGTGTTAAAAATGTTTGGTTTATTTGTAAATTATTTGGAAAGTATAATTTTAGTTATTGTTAATCTTAAATTAATTCTAGATGAATTAATTAAGATTAACATCTTTAGATTGTTTTAATTAGGAATCTTTTATTTTAATTGTATCAAATATTAGATTAATGAAACGGCACAATTTATTTAACATAATCTATGGTAAGTGTCACAACATGATTTTTCGTAATTTTTTAAATTTTTATTTTAATAAAAAATATGATTATTTTTCGATAAATTTAAAGGATGAAAATATTTTAAGAAACTAAGTATTAAAAAATTTTTGGTTTAATATCATATAGTTAATTTAAAAATGAGTTTAAAAAAAATGAAAATATTATTAATAAAGATATTTGTGAAAAAGAATAATAAAACATAATTTAAGGAAATATTTTCATATAAATTTGAATTTTTTTTTTAATTTTGAAAGTATTATGAAAAAAAAATGCTATGTTGTTTTGTTTATAATAATAATAACAATAATAATAATAATAAAGATGGTAATGATAATATTAATTATAGTAAAAATGATTATAGAATATATTTTGTAAATTGTTAAGGATTTATATATATAAAATGAGAAAAAATATATGTATATGTGTATAAACAGAAAAAGGAAAAAAAAAAAAAAAGGAAAAGAGAAAGAAGAAGCAGCAGACAAAGGATAGGGAGAGAGGAGGAGAAAACCGAGAGAGAGAGGGAGATGTAGTGGTGGAATGGCTAGCCTTTGGCGAGAACGGGTACCACTATCATCTTCCTCTTCCTTCGACGAGCTTAAGGACACCGATGATGATGAGAACTGTCAACGATAGCGGCAATAAAGAAGAGAGAGAAATAATCGCTGGCCACCACTTTCAAGGCTGATTCCACACAATTCTAGTTGCGAATGGAGGTGATTTTGGTGGCCATAGAACAGTCTCTATATGGGCTTCAGTTTGATACTAGTCTTGCCACCTAACTCTCACTGGAGCGCCAAATCGAAGAATTGGAGAATGAAGCTTTTTGGTCATTTTTCGGCAAAATGGTGGCGAGTGAGAGACAATGAGGTGCATATTCAAGTTCTTGATGTCGAGACAAACAAAATGGCATCAATTCAACCTCTGTCCGCCACCTTCAGTAGCGGCATGTCACCGACCTGTGGACGATGACAGAGATGCTCCAGCGAGTCATTCTTCACGTATAAGATTTGATTCCGAAGCTAGATTGTGAGGATTTGATTTCAGTGAGCCTAGAACGCCTTTCCATTAAGTTGATTATAGAATTTAAATGCTTAAAAAATTATTAATTTGTCTATATTTAGTTATTTTTAGTACTAATTTGATAAATAAAAATCATTACAAAATTGTACACAATGATTTAAAATGAAATTAAATCATTGATTATTTTCTTTTAATTATATAGTTGGTTATTAGTAAGTTTTATGAATTTTCTTTCAAATTATAAGTAAATATATATATAGTTAATTATTACATATATAATATTAAAATAATTTTATTAAGCAAGTGAAAATAATATTGTATGATTTTTATGAATTTATTTAGACCAATTTTATATGATTTGATTGACAGATTTCATTAAATATCAAACAAATTATTTAAATAATTCTTTTAATGTAATTATATACATATATGATTATGATAAATTAAATTGATTTTTAATAGAGTTTTAATTATTTAAATTATCCTCTTTTGATATATGTAAGTATATAACTCATATAATTTTCAAGTTCATAGTTAATTTAATTCAAATATTCTCATGAGTATTATTATAAGCAAATAATTAATGTGAAATACAAATTATTATAATTAATGAATTTCTCTATAAGTTATAAGTTTATATTTTACATGAATTTTAAGTTATTTTAACTGAATACTAAAAAAAATATTTTTATAAAGATTTCAATAATTTTATTATTTTAAGTAATAAATGAAATTAAGTTATGAACAAGATGGCAGATGTGATTAATTGATATATTGGAGGTCCGGGCTAGACAATTGAATTGTGATATTTGTTGGGTTAGGATGTTTGTTGGTATTCAAGGGGGAGTTAGTTCAGTTTTAGGGAAAATACTGCCGAATTTTCATTAGAGTTGTAGGAAGTGTATAAGAATAATTTATAAAGGATTTAATTGATAAAGATTCCATGAATAAATTATAAGAATAACAAATAAAGGATTGAATCATAGTTAATATGTGATTCAGGATTTTATGTGTAGGCGGAAATAAGTCAAGGAAAAGATGAGTTGCGTGCAAATTGAGATGGGTTGAACTTAGCTAGAAGAATATAACGAGAAAATGTGAGTAATTACTATCTTATTATCTATCATGAATTTGAAATTTAAAACCGTATTCATTGTTAAACTTTTCCCTATTAAAATTTCCATATGTCCAAAAATTGATAATTATTTCATTTGATTGATGAAGTCATGCCAAAATACTTGTTTGAATATTATTATTATTTATTTAGTTAAAAGTTTAAGTGATAAGGTTTTGATAACTCATCACTTGTGTTTATTGAAACTTATTATATGTTCATTATGATTTTATAAGTTCTAAAAGTGTTTGTCAAAAATCTTATATGTATTATTTGAAAAGTTACATGTGTTCATCGATATTGGTTACGAGTTATATTATTGATTTTACTATGATTTGGTTGAATTTATTTTATAAGTTCTTAAAATTTAGTTAAGCTCTATATATGTATATGTTGAGGTTTTTATTTATGAAATATTGAAGTTTTTATATGAAAGATTATAATTGTTTATATGGAAGTTTTTGATTCATTGTAATTTCTTATATGGGAACTTAGAAGCTACTGTAGTACTTTGTGTTATATATTTATAAATTACTTTTATTTAAAATCTTGAATTTTTAACCAGAGATCTCCTTATCCGGTGTGGGGAACACCAGATAGTGGACACTGTATCGACTCCAACTGGGAGGAGGAATTATCCTAGCCGCTTAACTTGGCCTCTTGGTGTAAAAAGTATGATATTACTCTATAAGAAAGGCCTCTACCATTATTGTAGTTCTGTTGAGATGCATGGATCAAATCCGCATCTATCTATTGTAGACCAAATTTCTGCCAATTATATGATTTTATATTATTTTATGAATAATGTTTTAAAAGATAGTACAAGATGTGTGTGGCAAAAGCTCTGCAAGAAGAGCTACCATTATTATAGTATTGATGAGAAAATAAGGATAAAATCTTTTTTATCTATTGTAAAAGTATTTTTAAGATAATACGAGATAATTGCTAGATAAAAGAAGTTTTAAAACATATTTTATTAGTTGTATTTATAATTGTATTTGAATTGATTTCAAATTATTAGTTGTTTAAAGAAAATATTTAAAATATCTTATCAATTATATGAAATTATATTTGAAATGTGTTACTATCTATTTGAAAGTATATTCGAAACTATGATTAGTTGCTTGAATTTGTATTGAAGTGTATTGCTATTTATTCATATTTAAATAAAAAGTTTCAAGTTTATTAAAATATTTATTATATGGACTCGACTTTCAAAAGTATAGTGAGCTATTGATATTTGATAATTAATTTCAAGAACAATATACGTTATATGCTATTCAACATAAAGATTTAAATATGTTATTGATATTTGATTTAAATTTCCAAAAGTATTATTGATAATCATTATCAACCATCTTCTCTATCAACTAATATGTTACCACCCACACCCCCCCCCCCCCCCCCCCCTGGGCCATTCGCAAATTTTTCTACAAGAAATTAAGGAGTGACCAGTCCAAACTTAAGCATGAGTTTCGCCTAAAGACGACATAGATGTTAAAGTAAAAGTTTCTTTAAAGATGCTTGTTATGTTATTTATATGCAAGTACATGTATGTTCAATTTAGTTACTCCGTAGAAATTGATGTTTTAGTTGTATTATTATATAATATAATTTGTTCATATAAGACATCATTAGATTTTTTATTATACATCAAGAATGATGGTTTACATAGGAAAAATTAATACTTAATGATGTGAAAGGATATTTAATGTTATAGATGAAAATAGTGTACTGGAAGCAAATGGTCTATAAAAATATATTACAATGTAACGATAAGAAATATATATGAATTAATTGATAAATATTATTAATAATCATTAAGAATAATGCATATAGAATTATGAGATGGTCAATGTAATTCAAGTTATGATCTTGGGCATTGTTGATGTGATAATTGCAGTTTAATTTGCTTGATACCATAATGGATTTGATAGCATGTAGGGGGTTCTATGGTTTTTTGGTGGCCATGCCCTAGGATTGTCAATCCTAAAATTGGGATTTGATAGTATGTAGGCGTTAGAGCACCACCAACTATCAATTAGTGATCCATGCAAGAAAAGTGATTTGACTTTCTAGTATATAAGCAGCCAGCATTGTCAACTTCTAATCATAGGTATGATATGTAGGCTGAAAGAACCATTAATCAAGTATGGATATAGAGGCTGAGCTATCAATTCTAAAGTGAATATTTAGGTTGTAAGAAACCATCAATTTAAAAGAATTATTACACAAATCTAGAGCAAGAAGTGTTTTATTGGAGTGATGAAATCCATAAATGAATTTACAGCCATATTTATAGGAGTTCTTAAAGAGATAAATTAGTAATTACAGAAAGAAAGTAAAAAACCCTAATATATTCAGGCAATTTACAAGAGAACTAGGCTCACTACGTGCATTTGAGCCTATTGCTATAATTTTGAGTTTACTGCAAATCAAGGCTTTTACAAGAATTTGGGTCCAACTGTGATTTTTTGGGGCAGAGTTTTCAATGCCACGTACAACCCTTTTCCTCGAAAAGGGCTAAAATCTGTACAATGAATTTACAGCCATATTTGTAGAAGCTCTTAAAGAGATAACTTAATAATTAGAAAAATAAAGTAAAAAAACCCTAATCTATTTAGACGATTTACAGGAGAACTAGGCTAACTATGTGCATTTGAGCGCATTGCTATAAGTTTGAGTTTATTTACAAGGGTTACTCCAAATCAAGGCCTTTACAAGAATTTCGACCCAACTACCATTTTTGGGCCAGCATTAACAATGTCTTCTACAACTCTTTTCCTTAGAAAGGTAAAGTGTTGCACCTTCTTGCATGGATCATTACAGACAGTTAGAATAATTTTGAATTTTGAGGAAGTCAGAGGGTTGTGACTTTTCATCTTCTCAAGGCTTATAAATAGTGAAGTATCCTATTCCATTTTTTTACTTTTACTCTCGAAGTGAAAAACCCTTTACTTCTCTTTCTAGATTTTTTCTCTCTCTAGAATTTTCTTTTCAAGATCCTCATGTGTTCTTTAACATTCAAGTAAGAGTTCAAACTTTTCTTCAATCATTCCACTTTTGATTCTGTTTTAAGCTAAAATTTTACTTGTTCCTGTTTGCATGATTTGGTTAGAATGACTAAATCAAAAGGAAAAAAAAAATTGCCAGTTCGAATATTTCCATAGAAAACTTTCTCTTCAATGATCGAGACTACAAATTTGGTCTCCATCAAGTGCTGATACTTTATTTTGAATATCAATTTATTCTAAGGCAGGTAGTAACTGCTCAAGATGCCCCTTTTGCACATTTTCTATATGAAAAAAGCTCCCCAACTCAGTTTAGGATTAAAAATTATTACCTTCACTCTTGGATTTAAAAAACTTCTTGCTCCTAGCTAGCCATTCATGACAAGTATCGCTTGGTATGATAAACTAAAACCTTCCTTTTCTAGCAAACGGATTTCTTTAGGTATCTCCAAACTTATATCCTTTTCAATTTTCAAAATTCCTTTTGTTAGGCACCTTCTCTTTCCCCCTTTGTTGTTTTGGTCATCTAGTGCAAATGTATTCATGTTCTGATTCAGCCCTATGTCTATTAATTTTTTTGACTTGGTTGCTCTCTTTAGCATTCCCATAACTAAGAAGAATGTTGATACAACCTTAAATTCAAAAGATGCTATTGACTTTTTTTTTTGGGCCAAATAAGTAAATCTCATTAAAAGGTTAAGTGCCCAAGGCAATACAAATATACATTATAATATCCAGGGAGACCTAATTAGGAAACACAAATATGAACTTAAAAGTTAGGAATAAATTTGCCCAAAAAAAAGGGTCTTAACAATAGGCTTTAAGCCCAAGTATAACACAATGCAATAGCCTATAGAAATTATAAAATTTCAGTACACTCCATGCTCTTCTTTCTCCCTTCCAGAACGCTCTTCTTTTCCCACCATCGTCACGAGTGATTGAAGGAAGTAGAAAAACATATAGAAGCATAGGGTTATAGTTGAACTAAACCAAAATATCTTACATTACTAGAGCCAAAATTAAGCACACTCATATCTACAAATTTGTAAATTGGCCAAGGTCTATAAGGAAACACCATCCGCAACTAGATCTGCCTATTCGAAGAGAAAAAAGACCTTTATCCTTGGTAGAGGAGCTAAAAAAAAAAAGAGGATTACAACTTTGATTGCAAAGATCTTTCGGCCATATAGGATACAAACAGAGGGAGAATCGAACAATACCTGGTTCCTCCATTGTAGATCAGTTATCAAAATAGATCAAAGGCTAAAGATCAAAAGAACAAGCCCCATGATAGGGGAGACAAAAAGAATCCTAAGACCCTAGCCAAATTATTGGAAAAACTAAACGTAAGAAGAGTAAAAAAAAGAGAGAAAAAATGGAAATTCCTTTTTGTGGTCGGAGCCACCGAAGGGTAACCCTAACAAAAATTAAAAGGAGTAAATAATTCTAGAGAGAAAGGAGGGAAAGAAATAGGGATGGCAATGGTAGGGTATGGGTATGGTAGTATAATACCCTTACCCATACCCAAAGAGGTGCATGTCTACCCATACCCATTTGGGGTAATAAATTTAAAACTCGTCCCCATACCCGTAGGATTTTAGATAACCTGCAGATAACCCATTACCCAAATAATTACCAAATTATTTTTAAATATGTGTAAATTTAGAATATTTGATAAAATAAAATGAATTTATAATAAAGAACATAGTGATTTGGAATAATTGAATACTTGATATTTAAGATATTTGATTTGATTACTTGATATGAAGTTATAAATACTAAAATTTCAAAGATATAGTATAATAATTAGTTGTTGAATTTAGTCAGATGATATTAAGATATGTATCTAAACAATTATTTTATATAAGGAAAAGTAAAGATAAAATGGAGTGAATTAATATTAATAAAGAAAAAGAATAATTGTCATAAATAATATCAACTTCAAATATAACAAGTATGAAATATCTAAATAGTATATACATTTCAAGCACATGAAAATATTAACTTCAAATATAACAAGTATGAAATATCTAAATAGTATATACATTTCAAGCACATGAAAATATTAACTTCAAATATAATAAACATGAAATATCTAAATAGTATATGCATCTAAAGTACACAAAAGTGACTATTTACTTTGCCATTTTTACACTCAAAATTATGAGAAGTAAGAAGAAAAACTATAGAACAATATTAATTTAAAGAAAACTTTTTTCATTATAAAACCAAATAGAGAAGAATATCCACAAAAAAAAAAATTCAGAGAAAAAAAAAAAAAAGAAAATCCAAAGAGAAAAGAGCAAGAGATCTAAAGAGTTTGAAAATGAAAATTTTGCAAAGAGTTTGAAGAGAGCAATTCTATGGAAAAAAGAAATGGAGATCCAAAAAAGAGAAAACTAATGAAAGAGAAGGAAAAAAAAATGACAAAATGAGAACACGAGAGAAATTTAGGGTAATACCCAAGGTTTCTCTAACTTATTAGAGTTAGGAATAGAGGCACCATAATATTTATGTACTATGCCATTCAGGGCCTCCCTAGCACATCAAAAACCATAAGAACATCATAAGAAGCAAATTCTAAATGAATAATGTGACAATGAGTGAATAATGTAATTGATTTCGATAAGCACTTTTATGATAAAATTAAAGTCAAACCAAGTTTGACTTAATGTAACTATGTTAATAATTTATTTGAATATGAATCTAAAGTGCTAGTAAATGAGCACTAGCATCTCCTAAATCATTAGGAGATAATAATAATGACATGAAAAGTTGATTTCAATCAAAGTTACAATGGTACAATGAAAGTCAAACTTAGTTTGACCAAGTGAGTCTATATGACTTATATACATGAACAATGCTAATGAAAAGCTAGGAAATGTATACTATAAAGAAAACAAGATTTATCTAGAAATTTCTAAAGTGTGTAGTGATAGTGGAAGGTAGAAATATATATATGAAAGTGAAAGAAATAAAATGAAAAATGTATTAAGTACCAAGTTTGAAACGTGCATATAAGGATTCGTTAATGGGTTTTTAGACTCAAAAGCCTAAGCCCATTGAATGGCCAGCCACAAGGTCCAAAGACGGATGAACATACACTTAACTAGAGTTAGAAATAGCTAAATAAGGTTAAGTTTGATATTAGAAAAGCTAGCCATTAATTTTGACTTGGAAACAACCATTTTTAACTAAGTCAATTTCTTTTCCAACTTGAACTCTCACTTCATCCACACCAAAGTTTACATTCATTTTTGCTACTTCCAAAACCATATGATGAACATCACAATTGTAGAGAAAATCTAAGCAATCCAACTTGATCAAATCATAACCATCCATCAAGATTAAATCTTAGCCATTAGATCAAGCTTGATCAAATCTTCACTATTCAACCCATCATATATATATATATGCAAACTTTATGTTGTAAACATCATTTTTCCTATCTCTGCACCAAAGTTTCACAATAACAAAAGAAGCTCTCTCTTTCTCTACATCAATAGCAACAAGAACCTTAGCAAACCAAAGCTAACTACTTGTTCATCTTCTCTTTTCTATTTTCTAAGGTTGATTTTAGTATTTTAGTTGCATAAAATCCTTCCTACACCATAAGAAAAATTTGGCCCACAATAGTGAATGAACAAGAAAGTGTTTTAAATTCTAATTGGATACATCTATAGTTATTTTAGATAAAGAAAAATGATATAGAAGTGTTAAAATGAATTTTGGAAACTTGATTCAAAACTTGAAAATCTTAGAGGCATAAATATAGATAAAAGGGGAACTTGGTGTTTTGATATTATATTATGATAATTGAGTAATCATATATGTTTTATATTGTGTTAATTTCATATTTCCATAACTAATTTGAAGTTTTGATGAGGAATCATAAGTTTTCCCAAATTTGACCTAAGTGAGACAAGTTAGGATTCATATCAATAAGAGTGAATTAACTCAAGATAATTAGTAGGAAGTGACTATCTAGGTGTTAATTTGATGAATCTATGGTTAATTTGAGTTAAGCTTTGGGAAATTGATAATTTTCTCCAAATTCTAGGGTTTTTGGAAAATTTGAGAATTTTGAAATTTGAACTTGAAGTCATGAAATTGAATGAGGAATCTAGCTTGGAAATGATCAGGAATAAGAATAGATATAAAAATGTATATGACTCTATTGATACATATCCCTTATGAGTTGAAGTAATAAAACAAGTATAAGGTATAATTAATAATATCATTAGTTACTAATTAATATGTAATTGAAATGCAAATATGTAGAATTTAAAGACAAGGATAAGGATATTGTCTAAGAGTGCAAGAAGCACCACTTACATCAAGTTAAATGTAAATAGGAGCAAAGGAGTCCAAGATGAGTACTTAATAATATGATTGCTTGAACCATTGCTTGAATTACCATTCATTGACATGTACTTGAAATGACATTTGATATATAGTTGCCTATTGATTATTGAACCCTTTGGGAATCCATATCTTCCTTATATAATATTGACCATGATGAGCCTTTTGCTTTGGTCCTATATTTTGCTCAATGACGAGAATGATTAATATGCCAAACCATTTTCCATTGAATTCCTATTATAGACCTTGGATATGTCTTTCATTAAAACCCATGAATAAGTAGAAATCCTCTTTGGTGTGAGGAAATACACCAGACCTTATGCACTTGATATAAGCCTCTGGGTAGGATGAGAATACCCAACCTATATTAAAGGGGAACGCCTAACCGTAATACCTTATTAGTCTTACGTAATGTGATGCATGTGAGTGAGTAAAGTTTAGGCTACCACTCTTTAATTTATATATGTGGAAAGCATTCTGCTTCCAAGAAAAATATTATTTCTGCTAAAGATGTTGTTTCCATCTTAAATGAAAAATTAAACCATAATGACAACATTAATTGAAATCGTTCCATTGCTATAAAGAGCCCTTCCTGAAAATGGTCTTTGTACTCATCCTATATATATTGTATTATTATGTACTCATTGAAATTTGTCTCATTCCTTAGTTGTTTAAAATTTTTAGGTAAGATTGACGAGTCAGGAACGTAAATTCCAAGCCCTACTTGTCTGCTTGGAAGCTGTTTTGCTAATTTCAAGAGTTATAATTCTTGACTATGATGACCATTGTTTTAGAGCTCCATGGATACCAAAGATTTAGCAATAATATGATATGGGATTGGTATGTACTAAGAACTATAATGTGATTATATTTATGTTGGTGTAATTAGTAATGAACATATGTAAATGAGATGAATGTCATAATGATATAATGAATATTTGGCTATATGTAGATGACAAAATAGAAGTTGGTAATAATGCAGTTGGGTTCCAATCTTGGAAAAAGGTTCAACGTGATGAATGGTAAAGGATTATAAGTTACACGGGGTTTTACAGGTTTAAGTGACTTTATATCTCCCTGTGCCGTAGGACCGTCACGGCTTAATGAGTGGATCGTGACATTTAGGGTTAGGTTTAACATTATATATCGAGGATACAAAATAACTTTTTTATCCTCAATAAAATAATAAGGTATAATAAATTATTTAACTATACTAAAAGGCATTCTAATAATCTCAATGAAATTGTTAAATTACTAAAAATCTATTTTTAAAACAATGTAGTTTTAATGACTGGAATATAAATTACTTAAGGACACTTAGGTCAATTCAAATGTATTTTTATATTTAAAAAAAAATACAAGAATTATTTTAGATAGTAAAATATTAAAAACTTTATATTAAATATATAAAGTTTTATGTAAAATATATAAACCCGATAGTTCGAGTAGGGTATGGATACAAGAATGGGTATGGTACTACACTATCTGTATCCTACCCAAACCCAATGCTATTTTCTCAGGTATGGGTCTACCCATACTTATTGCCCAGTCAACTCGGGTATTACTCGCTTTGACCGGGTAAAGTTTGGGTGGATACTCATGAGTAAGGTATAAATTGCCATCCCTAGAAAGAAAGAAGTATTTATTGTTGGAGAATGATCAACAATGACTTCTTGCTAAAAGCAATTATTAAAGCAACATGTGAATAAAGAGGTGAAGTGGAGAAGTGATAGTTACTAACTAACTAGTAGCTATGAAAGAAAGAACAGAAGACAGGAGCACACCCAAAACATGAATCAATCAAACCTCTCAACAAGCAAATCAATCAACCAAACCTCTCAGTGAGCAAATCAAATCTTTTAAAGTAATCATTACAAATACTTGTAATTTTCTAAAGCTCAGTGTTTACAACTTCTTATACTTACACACACTATGTATAAGAAAACAATTTGTAATTCCTCAATAATTACAACCTTTTCCAAGCAATGAGACATCCTCTTACTTGCAAATATATGTGTATATATGTATATTATTGATTCTAGTAAAGTTTTTGGAGTGGAGTTATGAAATATAATAGCTTGTTTGGGAACAAGAGAAAACACGGGAAAGAAAGTTGGAATGGAAAGAGAGTTGGTATGGAAAGGGAGAATCACCTATTTGGAAGAGATAAAGAAAGAGGAGGGAATAGATTAATAGCAGTAAAACTTTATATAGGCCCACCATTTTGCATTCTCTCCAAATTGGAGAGGAATGCTAGGGAAAACACAAATTTCAATGCATTTTAAGCTTTATATTACCTTTGTACTCTTTCTTCTCTTCTTCTAACCTTTTATTTCTCATGGTAATAATTGTAATTTTATTTTTTTCTCCATCTTTTCTTTCCCCTTTGTTCTATGCCTTTCCAAATAAGGTAGGGAAAACAACTTTTTTTACTATTTATATTCTTTTCCTTACCTTTCTTTTCTACTCTTTCTTTTCCTATCTAACTTTTTTCCCAAACATAACATAAAAGGAAGGTTCAAATCCCTATAAACCTTGCATAATCATCTTACAAGAAGTTAAATTCAGATATTTCATACTTATGGCATGCCAAAAATTTTCTCACATACTTAAATGGCCAAAATTATAGCAAACAACTTCATATCTACATATCATGTTAGTAATTTTTTATTTAATTTTAATATAAAATTGTAAATATTTAAAAGTTATTGCATGAAATTCTCAAAATAAAAAATATAGTAAAATTATATAAAAAAAACTATAGTTTTCTTTTTGTCATTATCTTTTCTAGAAATTTTATTAGATATGATGTATTTTCATCAACAGAATAAATTAGAAATAAATTTTTCGATACGTTTTTCTCCTTCGTATCAAGATTTAACTTGCTACGGCTAAATATTCTGACAATGCAGTACATGACATACCAAATCCGGCAAGCAGATTTGCTTCTTAATGGAAAATTTATTCTCATCTAAGTCAAAGTGATTTAACGATAATATATCCTTTTCCTCTCGTTTATTTACCTTTTTTGGGAAGTTGCATATGTAATATAATTCAATTAAATGAAATAATTTAGATAAAAATTAGAAATTTTAATAAGCATTTAAAACGGTAGTAATGTTATGATATATTATAGGATTTGATTGATACCTTTCCATATACGTGAATACTCTAGTTTCCATATTAGTATTAATTGTATTTTCCTCATTAGAAAAGCTTCCTATTTCTTGATTGTATTTTCCTTAGTAGAAAAGTTTTCGATTTCTTTCTCTTCTATACTCTATACAAAGGGCTTAATACTATTGAATAGATGATCTATAAAAACTATTCTCTCCTCTATATTTTTTGTTCTTGTTCTTCTCCATTATATTTATAATACGTTATCAACACGAATTTGTTCTACCATTTTTTTTTTACCCAAGGTATTGTTTTTTTTCCTCATCTCGAATAACATGTGAATCACATATGTTCTCAAAAATACATATGCCTATGGCTTAATACACATATATGTTTGAGATGGTGTATATATATATATATATATATATATATATATATATATATATATATATATATATATATATATATATATATATATATATATATATATATATATATATATATATATATATATATTTAAATCATAACTATAAAATCAATTTTTTTTTATTTTAAGGATGTAAATCATTTTTTTATATGAAACAATTGTAAAATCGTTTTTTTTTAACTATATAAAATCGTTTTTTTTTTTTAAGTTACATAATCATTTTTTTTTTGTTTTGTTTGTTTTATATACATGACCATCATTTTTATGAAATTTTTTTTATTATTATTTGATATTATTTAATTTTCATTAAGTATATTCTAGTTCATGAAAAACTAGCACTATATTTTAAATTCTAGTTTTTGAAGAACTAACACTGTATTCAAATTTTAGTACCTAAAGAAACTAGTATTATTTATAGTTCCTGAAGAACTAATTAAACAAATAATTAAGAAATAAATTTCAAAAAGAATTTTTGGCTCTAAGTTCTTGAAGAACTAAATATCCATGAACCTAGTATTCCAATTTATTGAATAATTGATATTTTATATTCCTGAAAAACTAATTGCATTGTCTATTAAGTCTTTAAAAGACTAATTTTATTTATGATACTAATGCACATTATTTCTTTTTGTATAGGCAATGTTGAACATGACAAAACTCGAATTCATGGCCCTCGATCTTTCGGGTAAGAATTACTTATCATGGATACTGGATGCTAAGATACATTTAGATGCTAAGGGCCTTGGCAATACGATCAAAGATGGAAATCAGGAATTTCAATAGGATCACGCCAAGGCGATGATTTTCTTTCGTCACCATCTTGATGAAGGATTGAAACTTGAGTATTTGACTATTAAAGATCCATTAGTCCTTTGGAACAACTTGAAAGAAAGATTTAATCATCATAAGTCTGTCATACTTCCAAAGGCTTGTTATGAGTGGATACACTTACAATTTCAAGATTTTAAAACTGTAAGTGAATATAATTCTGCTATTTGTAGAATTACCTCCAAACTGAAATTATGTGGAGAAAATATTATTGACAATGATATGTTAGAGAAGACATTCACTATATTCCATGCCTCGAATATGCTCCTACAGTAACAATATCGAGAAAAGGTTTTAAAAAATATTCTGAATTAATTGAATGTCATCTTGTTACTAAGCAAAATAATGAACTCTTATTGAAAAATCACGAAACTCGTCCAACTAGTTCTGCTCCATTCCCTTAAGTGAATGAGACAACACACAACAATGTTAGACAAGGATGAGGAAGAGGAAGGAGGAACAATCATGGTCGAGGACGTGGCAGAGGTCATGGTAGAAATCATAACAATGGAAATTGTGGTGCTAAAAATAATAATGCACCATCCCACTAGAAGTGGAAAGAGAATAATGGATCAAAGAATAATTCAAGAAATCATCGCTATCGATGTGGCGTAAAAGGGCATTGTTCTCGTACCTGTCGCACACAAAAGCATCTTGTCAATCTTTATCAAGAGTCCTTAAAGAAAGGTAAAAATATTGAAGTAAATTTGGCAGAAAATAATAATGTCCTTGGTGATGATCCTATTGATGTTACACATTTACATGTGATAGATTTCTTTGAGCATCCTGAAGGAAAGATTGATCATTTGATTGGTAATGGCAATGCGAATGCCTAAATTGATATGTTTCTCTTTTAGTTTTCTTAATTTGGTTTGTATTTTGGGATCTAAACACTAGTTTTTATGAATAATTTATTTTTTTAAAGTACTTTTGGATTAAGTTTTAATCAATAATTATTGAGTTATTATGTTTCTTATAAGTACATTTTGTTTTGGTAAAGATATTATGGATCCTATTCAAGTATTAGTGGGATCAAGAATAAATGATGTAAATTTATGTCTTACTAACAGTGCAACCACGCACACCATTTTAAAAGATATGAAGTATTTTTCTCATCTAACAAAGAGAGATTCTTATGTTAATACAATAGCTGGTAGTAAAAAAATTATTGAAGACTCCGAAAGAGCTAATATATTACTACCTGGAGGAACTTATTTCTTTATTCAAAATGCATTATTCTCTCAAAAATCTCGCAAAAATTTATTAAGTTTTAAAGATATCCGCCGAAATGGATATCATATTGAGACCACTAATGTTGAAAACATTGAGTATCTCTATATTACAACCATTATAATGGGTAAGAAATGCATATTAGAAAAATTACCTGCTTTATCCTCTAGATTATATTACTCATATATGTGCACAAGTGAAACAAATATGGTAGTAAACCAGAAGTTTACTGACCCTAATTCTTTTATTGTTTGGCATGATCGATTAGGTCATTCCGGATCAACAATGATGCGTAAAATTATTGAGAGTTCAAATGGTCATCCATTGAAGAACCAAAAGATTCTTCAATGTAATGAATTTTCACGTGCGGCTTGCTCTCAAGGACAGTTGATTATTAAACCTTCACTAAGCAAAATTCAACATGAATCACCTAAATTTCTGGAACGGATACAAGGTGATATTTGTGGACCAATTCATCCACTATGTGGACCATTCAAGCATTTTATGGTGTTGATAGATGTATCAATAAGATGGTCACATGTATGCTTATTATCAACTCAAAATTTAGTATTTGCTAGATTACTTGCTCAAATAATTCGATTAACAGCACAATTTTCAGATTATGCTATTAAGACAATTCACCTGATAATGCTGGTGAATTCACATCTAAGGCTTTTAATGATTATTGCATTTCAATTGGAATAACTGTTGAACATCCTGTAGCTCATGTTCACACTCAAAATGGTCTAGCAAAGTCTTTTATTAAATGTCTTCAATTGATAGCTAAACCAATACTTATGAAAACAAACCTCCCAATTTCTGTTTGGGGATATGCAATTTTACATGTAGCAACTCTTGTACGCATCAGGCCAACTAATTATCATACATTTTCACCATTACAGTTGGTGACTGGCCAAGAGCCAAATATATCCCATTTGAGAATTTTTGGGTGTGTCGTTTATGTCCCAATCAACCCACACACAAAAATGGGACCACAAAGGAGATTGGGTATATACATTGGATATGAATCCCCCTCTATTATCAAATATCTTAAACCATTAACTGTGGATGTATTTACTGTGAGATTTAATGATTATCATTTTAATGAAGCTTTGTTTCCCAAATTGGGGGGAGAGATTAAGCAATTAGAGAAACAAATTGTTTGGAATGAGCCCTCATTAAATCATCTTGATCCTTATATAAAAGAATGTGAACTAGAAGTTCAAAAGATCATTCACTTGCAAAGTATAGCAAACCAATTACAGATGCATTATGTGATCGAAAAAGAGTTACTAAATCTCACATTCCAACTGAAAATGCTCCAATAAGAATTGATGTCCCAGTAGGACAACATGTTAATAATATAGCAAATGAGTCCATGATACACCAAAAGCGTGGTAGGTCACTTGGTTCCGAGGATAAAAATCCAATAAAGAAAAAGGAACAAAATCCCAAAAATGTTAATGCTCCTGAAGAGCTTATAACTGAAATTGACATAGATGAACAAATAACCCCATAAGTGGTTCAGGTACCTGAAAATTATCAAAATGAAGAGATCTCAATCAACTATGTCAATTCAGGAAAAAGATGGGACCAAAATGAAATCATTGTCAATAGTGTATTTGCATATGCAGTTGCAGTTGATATTGCAAAAGAAAATGAGGATATTAAACCAAAGTCCGTGAATGAATGTCGACATAGAGATGATTAGCGAAATTGGAAAGATGCAATCCAGGCAGAATTAAGTTCATTAGAAAAATACCATGTCTTCAGTCCCATTGTTTTAATGCCTAAAAATGTTAAGCCAGTAGGCTATAAATGAGTTTTTGTGCTTAAGCGAAATGAGAAAAATGAAATTGTGAGATACAAAGCTTGACTTGTGGCACAAGATTTTTCACAAAGACCTGGCATTGATTATGAGGAGACTTATTCTCTAGTTATGGATGCAATTACATTAAGATTCTTAATTAGCCTAGCAAGTATAGAAGGACTCCATATGCAACTAATAGATGTCGTTATAGCTTATTTGTATGGATCACTTGATAATGACATTTATATGAAAGTCCCTGAAGGACTGAAAATGCCTGAACCATGTAGCTCAAAACCACGAGAAATGTATTCAATTAAGTTACAAAGGTCCTTGTATGGATTAAAACAATCTGGACGAATGTAGTATAACTGCCTTAGTGAATATCTTTTGAAAGAAGGCTACACTAATAATACAATTTGTCCATGTGTCTTTGTCAAGAAAACAAAGTTTGATTTTGCTATAATTGTTGTGTATGTTGATGATTTAAACATCATTGGGACTTTTGAAGAGATGACTGAGACAATAAATTATTTGAAAAATGAATTTGAAATGAAAGATTTGGGATAAAAAAAATTTTGTCTTGGCTTGCAAATTGAAAATTTATGTAGAGGGATTTTCATTCATCAGTCAACTTATATCGAAAAGATATTAAAACATTTTAATATGGATAAATCCCATCCAATGAGTTCTCCTATGATGGTTCGATCCCTTGATATAAAAAAGGATCTGTTTCGTCCTCGAGAAGATAGTGAAGAAATACTTAGTCCAGAAGTACCATATCTTAGTGCAATTGGTACATTAATATATCTTGCTAATTATACAAGACCTGATATAACATTCTCTATAAGTTTACTAGCAAGATATAGTTCTTCACCCACTCGAAGACATTGGAATGGTGTGAAACAAGTATTCCATTATTTACGTGGAACATCATATATGAGCTTATTTTATCCACGTGACTCGAAGTCAAAATTAATTGGATATGCTGATACTGGATATTTATCTGATCCACATAAAGCTAGATCACAAACGGGTTACTTGTTTACATATGATGGCATTGCCATTTCTTGGCGTTCTACTAAACAAACTTTAACTGCCACATCATCAAATCATTTTGAAATATTGGCAATACATGAGGCTAGTAGAGAATGTGTATGGTTGAGATCTATGGTCCATCATATCAAGAAAACATGTGATATTAAACTTGACAAAGGAAGTCCAACAGTATTATATGAAGATAATGCTGCTTGCATAGCACAACTCAAAGGAGGATATATCAAAGGAGATAGAACCAAGCATATTTCGCCAAAGTTTTTTCACACATGAGCTTCAGAAGCAAGGAGTTTTGGATGTTCATCAAATTCGATCAATTGATAATCTGGCAGACTTGTTTACTAAAGCACTCCTTACAACCATTTTTGAGAAGTTGGTCAACAAAATTGGTATGTGCCAACTAAGAGATCTTTGATAAAATCATGTTTTCATGAGGGGGAGATTTTAGTACAATGTACTCTTTTTCCCTTAGCTTAGGTTTTGTCCCATTGGGTTTTCCTAGCAAGGTTTTTTATGAGGCAGTGTTATGGCATAAATCTCTACAAGAATAATGTACTCTTTTTCCCTTCACTAAGATTTTTTTCCCACAAGGTTTTTTCTTAGTAAGATTTTAACGAGGCATATTTTTTGTAAAAGACATCAAGGGGAGTGTTATGATATATTATAGGATTTGATTGATGTCTTTCCGTATACATGAATACTCTAGTTTGCATATTAGTATTGATTGTATTTTCCTCATTAGAAAAGCTTCTTATTTCTTGATTGTATTTTCCTTACTAGAAAGCTTCCTATTTATTTCTCTTCTGTACTTTATATAAAGTGTCTAATACTATTGAATAGAGGATCTAGAAAAACTATTCTCTCCTCTATATTTTTTGTTCTTATTTTTCTCCATTATATTTATAACAAATAATTATTATTAAATACAAGTCTTCCACATTTGTATTTGTTTAGTGATTGGTGACATCTTGTCTTATTCAATTAATTTCCATTTAGGTAAGGGTATTAGAAATCAAGGATTTACTTCAGTTCTAAAGTCAAATTAAGTAATTTAAGCTTGGATTGAGCATATTTGAAAAAATTTAAATATTCAAAAATCTCTAAAATCCAACTTAATTTTAAAGATTTTTAAAATAAATCTTTGAAACTAAACCGTAATTATCTCAATTTTTTGAGACAGAGATTTGGATTTAATAAGATGGTTTGATAAACGAAGATTTTAAGATTTTCTATTTTTAAATAATCAAAAATACATATTTTTAGCTTGAACCTAAAATTAAATCAGTACATATAATAAAAAAAAATCAAACTATATAGTACATAATTAAAGAAATTTATTTATAATCTACCAGGTTAAAATAAAAATCAAATTAAGTATATAATTAAATTTTACTTACATATTATTAAATTTTTATGCTGATATATATAAATATATATATATATATATATATATATATATATATATATATATATATATATATATATATATATATATATATATATATATATATATATATATATATATATATATATATATATATATATCGGTTTTAGTTTTGATTCTTTGGTTTGGGACAGTTCGATATGGTTCTAAGTATAGATAACTACAAATATCCAAAATCGTACAAAAAAAAAAAAAAAAAAAAGACAGATCGATTTGGAAAAATTCAAATGATAAACAGATATTTTTCAATTATGAAGATTTTTAGTTTAGATTTCGACAGGATTTGGTATTTCCGAATCATATGTTCAGCCTTAATTTAAACTAATGGAAAAAGAAAAACTTTTGCTTTAACTAAGTTTTAGAAAGTACATTTCTTAAAACAAAAAAAAAAAATTTAGGGACTACATTTGAAATTCCATTTTCATAGTAGCTTTTTTCTTTATTACTATTCCATTATGTTAGCAAATTAATCAAAATTAGGAGAAGAGGGTATAAACACGGCTTAAATTATATATATACTTATTATTAAATTGTCTTGATGTAAGTTATAGTCATATTTTGTCTATTAAATTAATATGTTTAAAAATATTTAACATGTTGATATTTTACATAATAATGGTAAAAAAACGTGAAAAAACAAAATGTAGCTAACAAAAAAAAAAAATCCAGGAGAAAAATTAGAGCATGGAAAAGGTTATTACATCTATGAAAATAATGAATACGTATATAAAATTCTAATTACTTTTGAAGAACTAAAAAAAAAAAAAAGTCAAACGCTTATTAATAAAGTTTTAATTATTTTCTTCTTAAATAAGAGTTGGCAAAATTTTATTATTAAATTTAATTTAAAAAAATCGGATAGTTGACTTCATTCAAATCAATTTTAACTCCATATCAAAACAGAAGACATGATGGTGACAATTTTTCTCCTTAACAATCTTTAAAGAATTAATAAATTTTTTTTTAATACATATAAACTTAATAGAATTTTAATAATTATATTTTCTTCTTAAATATAAATTAGATAAGAGTTGTAAAATTTTATTTTAAATTTAATTTAAAAAATTGAATAGTTGATATAATTTTATCTGAAATTAATTTTAAATTTATTATCAAAATCTAATCAATAAGGGATACAAATGGCTCATTAGTTTAATAGACATTTAGGATGGCAACTCACATATACTCTAAGCCCAGAGGTTTGGGATGAGAGGTCGAAACCCACTAACAAAAGTCCAATTGGTGACAAGTCATGATTGCCCATTCACTTCCGGTGATAGTGAAGGTCTCTACTTTGCTTCAGCCACAATTAACTTCCTTAGCAAGCCATTCTTTGTGTGGTTGAAAGCTTCTAATACAAACGTTATATCGGCTATGAAAAAGACTTCTTTCAGGCGGCTTGCTTTATATTTTGGCACAATCCCTTACCTAACACATCCTTAAAGACAAGATAAATGCCCATGCGCCCACCATATTTGTACTTACCTCACTAATAAGAAAGACTCATTGTTAAAAAATACTTTCTCTTCTATAAAAAGGTGCCAACTTTGTTCCATGTAAAGTCATACAAAAGAGAGAAATCAACGCATATTTCAGGTAAATTGAACTCTACACTATCTCACCTCCTTTCTCTCTAAAAATCTCATTAGCTAGAGAAGAGTAAGTCTCTCCTTCGTTCACTAACGAAGTATATTACTAACTTGAGCGTCGGAGGCCTTTAAACAGGAACGAGGCCTGACCCCTCTTGACCATCGCTCTTTCTTTGCAGGCCATATTTTCAAGGCTTATCTCATAAGCTTCTATTTAGTAAATCTTATTTGATCAAACACCGATCACTAATATCTCATAGTGGTAAATTTTCGCCTTAATAATTTATTCATTCATTTTATATATATATAGATTTCTTTTGCTAACTAGTTCATTAAATTATTTCTTTTTCTAACTAATTCAATAGCGTACTCCTAAACTCGAATTACACATTCGCAAATTATGATCTACTGTAGCATGTAAATTCTAACAATTATATCTTAATTTTTCTAGGAAATAAAAAATAATCTTAAATAACAAAGTAAGAAAGAAAATCATTATATCAAATGAGCTGATTAACCTTTCTAAAATTATGTTTATGCTAAAGGGGTGAATTAAATAAGGAAAATTAGAAAATTTTGATTGAAATATTCAATAACAACTTTTAAAGATTTCATAAAAGTTTAGGGATATTCAATAATGAGTTTTTAAATATTTTAAAAAAGCCTATAAAAATTATGAAGTATTCAATTACAATTTTTTGTAAAGTCTATAAAAGTAAATATATATTCAAAAAGTTATTTACTTTTATAAATAATAGATTTTTTTTTTTATATTTTCACTGACTTTTTTTATGTAGAAGTATAAATAAAAAATTTTAATAATTTTCTTTTACTTTTTCTCAAAATTTCAATCTACTTTTTTTTACCTCATTCTTCATCTCCCTCTCAAACCCTAGCCTCTACAATCTCGCCAATACTAGAGGAGGTCCTATTTAAATATTCAATAATTTTTCATTTATCTATCTTTGTTTGCATTTACCAACTAATAATTTTTCTATACTCTGTTTATTTTGTCATTCTACCAGCACTAAAGGAAACTAGACCTGCTCATGGATTGGATTTGAATTTGAAAAATATTCAATTTTCTAGAAATCCGAGTCACTTGGTCTGAAATTTTTTTCACTAATTAAGATTTGTAGCCGACTCACGAACAAATGTAGAGGAAGCCAAGCTCTGCTTTCTGTTTCATCTTTCAAAAAAAAGTTCAATATCAATGGAAACCTATATATATATATTTTTTTGAATTATTACATCAACTAAATTTTCATCTTACTGTTCTTCGAAACAAGGTTCATATCTATGTACATGACATTTTTTAGTTTCACCTGGGCGACAACGCTTACTGTTTTTCTATTTGATTTAGAATCCATCTTGCAATATTAGCAATTGCACTATTGTTTGGATGGCTAATCATGATTTTCCTGTTAATGGAAAAATTCAAGATTCTTGCTTCAAGAAACAGGGAATCTTGCATTAAGAGATGGCAGGAATACTACAATTGCTTAGATGAACATTCAGATATTAGTTGTATTATTCATATTTAAAATCAAAATTAGTTATGTTATTTTATTATAGAAACATTTGGTATTATTGAGTATTTATTGTATTTCTTTTTTTGTTAATATATATATAGATTGTAGATTCGTAATTTTTAATGTCTATAAAAGTTTATTATTGTCTATTAAAACTTTTTTAAAATAAAATTTTTAAAAGTCATTTATAAATTTATAAATTCTTTAAAAATAATTAAAAATTCATAAACTTTACAAAAATCATTCACTTAAAAATATTTTTAAATATTTTTAAAAGTTTTAATTGAATATACCCTTAAGTATTTCAAAATTACATCTGTTATATAATCTAAATACTAAATAATTAAAATTGCGTCAAATCCATCCCATAATATTATTGAAAAAGAAAAAACACCTTATTTACTAGTTCAAACTGAAATTATTAGTCTTCAAATTAATGGCCATATCACATATCTTTGAACTACTCATTTATTTTATATCTTTGTACTTTCAAATTGATAATGCTAATTGAATTTATTTTTCTTTTTATTTGCGCTATTTTACAACTTAAATAAAAATATTCGTGAATAAAAATGAAATGAAACAAAAATGGGAAATTGACTTAACATTTGGAACACACTAGAAATAAGCTAGTATTACATTTTATTTTAGTAAATTTAGTTTTGATAATAAGTACTTGAATTTGAATTTTTTTTTTTCATCGTTTGAGATAATTTATGTGTAAAAAATTAATTTAATTAGATTCATTAATGGCAGAATGAAGATTTCTATAGGACTAAATAAAAATAATTTTAACAAGTGGAAGAGAAGAAAACAATTGTTATTTAATTATTTTTCTAGTTGAAGATTTTTTTTAATTGATGATATGAGATGAAATGAATACATGTATTTATATATAATTGAATACTAAAAATAAACATTCTAATATAGTAAAACGATTTCAAACCACAAACTTAAAACTAAGTTTTAACAACCTATTAAAATTAGCCTAAAATATTTATCACTAATTAATTAGTAATGATATTTTAACACTCTCCCTTTTCTTCTTAAAATCATCTTCAGTTGCTTTCAAAATTTTTCCAACTTCTCATTGTTAACTCCTTTCTTGAAAATATCTGCTAGTTGATCATTTGTCTTTATTTGAAGCACTTTGATTTCTCTTGCTAGAGACTTCTATAGTATAAAGTGATATTACACTTCTATATGCTTCGTCCTTGTATGAAAGACTGGATTTTCAATAAACAAGTTGTTGACTGATTATCACCATATAACGGAACTGGGTAATTTACTGGTTAGTGCAAATTCTCCATCAACTGTGTTAACCAAGTACTTTTTTATGCTACCATTGTCGCTGCTCGATATTCTACCTCAATTGTTGAAAGTGATACTATTGGTTGCCTTTTACTACACCAAATAACAACTCTAAAATCTAAATTGAACACATAACCAGTAGTTGACTACGTGTGTCATAATCACCAGCACAGTTAGCATCACAATATCCTTCTAATTTGTAAGATATTCCAGTCTTGTAGAATAAACCGAGATCAAGTGTTCCTTTGACGTATTTTAAAATTCTCCTAACTGTCTCTAGGTGAGGCTTTTTAGGATTTTGCATAACTCAGCTAACAATTCCAACTACAAATGCAATATCTAACCTTATAAGTGTTAGATAAATTAAACTACCAATTATTTGCCTATACATTGTAAAATCCTTCAAATATTTCCCTTCTTTCATACTCAGTTTGGAGTTCACCTCTATTACAAGAGTAAGAGGTTTACAATCAAGCATACCATATTTTTGGAGGAGATCTTTGGCATACTTTTGTTGGCATAAGAAAATCCCTTCATCTATGTGTTTAATTTTCAATCCTAGAAAGTGATTCAACTCTCTAAGTTCTTTCATTTAGAAGCGAATTGACATTTCTCTTTTATCTACTGGATTTCTTCCTTATCATCTCTAGTTATGATAAGATCATCCACATAGACTAGGACTATTGCTAGCACTCCTTCTTGAGCTTTAACAAATAAGCTCAATTCTGCTGGTGTAATCGTACAATCACTATGAATGAGAAACTCAACAATCTTGCCATACCAAGCTCTAGGGGCTTGTTTTAACCCATACAATGCCTTTTTTAATTTGCAAATATAACCAGGATAGAGCTTGTTCTCAAATCCTTTTGGTTACTCTATGAACACTTCTTGATCAAGCACTCCATGAACACTTCTTGATCAAGCTCTCCATTCAGAAAGGCATTTTTCACATCTATTTGCCATAAGTTCCATGACTTGCTTGTTGCAAGTGCGTGCAACATATGAACTATTGTTATCTTGTCTACTGGACTAAATGTGTTATCATAGTATAATCCATAGTGCTGTAGCTGAGCTTTAAATCTTTCAATTAATTCAACCGGACGAGTCTTGATTTTATACACCCACTTGTAGGATATGGGTTTCACATATTTGGGTTTTGGGACTAAGTCCCAAGTTTGATTTTCAATAAGAGCTATAATCTCTTCTTCCATGGCCTTTCTCTATTATACCTTCCATGATGCCTTTTTATAGGATATGGGCTCTCTTTCTTCTTCCACTAGTGTAATATTGGCATACTTAGGATTTGGATTTTTAGGCCTAGTTGATATTCTCAATTACGGTGGTTGTTCTTCTAACATCTCTTCTACTGGTTTACTCTCTGTTTTCTGATAAACACCCGTTTGCCATGGTGTCTCTTGAGATTGTGACTATATTGCAATCTATGGACTCTATTGGACCTTTTTCACCTTCTATTTTTTTTGAAATTGTTCTACTTCTTTTGATTGAGGAAGTGCAACATATTCTGGTGTCCACCAAGCTGATGTCTAATTAAGCACAATGTTTCGTGAGATATGACACCTACCAGTTGTAAGATCATAACATCTCTACCCTTTTCTCTTTTCATCATAGCCTACGAAAATACACTCGATAGGCTTCTTATCAAATTCACAATATAGATGATTAGGAAAAAATATGTAGCAGACATAACCAAATACTTTGAAGGGGCTAACTGTAGGTTTGAACTTCCAAAGCTTCTTAAAAGGAGAGATGAATCCCATCTTTGGTTGAGGAAGTCTTTTGATTATGTGGGCTGATGTTCTCATGCATTCCGCACAAAATCTGCTAAGAATACTTTTAGCATGCAACATGTTTTAGCAAGTTTTTACAAGATGCTTGTTCTTCCTTTTTGCAACACCATTTTGCTATGGTGTGTTTGGACAAGTCAACTGCCATCTAATTTTACAATGAAGAAGATAATTAGAGAATTCATCTGACATGTTTTCTCTCTTGTTATCAGTATGTAGACATTAAATTTTCATTCCAACTTCTCATTTAACTATCAGCCTAAACTCTTTAAATTTGGCAAAAGTTTCTGATTTTTCTTTCATAAAGTACACCTAGATGTACCTTGAATAGTCATCAATGAATGTCAACATATAGTGCATACCATTGACTGACGATTGCTTTACCTTCCCAAATACATCTGAGTGGATCAATTCTAACAGTCGCTTAACTTTAAAAAATGACTCCTTATATGAAAATTGATGTGCCTTTCCATATTGACATCCAGCACAAACTATGTCAATGTGAATATTAAGATTAGGTAGTCCTCTTAATAAAGACTTGTTCATCATTATCTTCAGCTTGTGATAATTAACATGTCCTAACCGTGATGCCATAAATTAGTTGTCTCATTGCATCTTACATTGTCAACATAAGCCTGCTCTGCTATCATGATATACATAGAGTCTATCTTTTGTCCTTCCATTATTGGCTTGTCAACTATTTTGACTTATTGACAAACTTTAACATAATTTGGGCCAAAATACAACAAACATGCTAGTATTTGTAAGTTGTGAAACTGATACAAGATTCTTTTTCATTCCTAATACTCTATAAACATCATCTAACTTTACTTGCTTCTGACTTGAATCAATCACTGTGTCTCCAACATGAGTGATCGGTAATCATGAGTTATTTGCAGTCACCACAACTTGCTTACCTTTGTACTATGAAATATTATAGAGCTTCTCCCAATCTCCTATCATATGACTGGAATATCTAAAATAAAAAATCTAATCCTTCTTATAATTAATTCTAGAAGATGTAGAAGTATTAGAGACCTGCTCTTCTCCTTCTTCTATTGTAATTGCTATGAAACTAGGAACTTTTATAACTTCTGAATTAGTATATTTCTCCTCTTGCATTATTTCTAAGGTTACGAACAACGCTTCGGCATCCCATTCAGGCTCAACTTGGTGATGATCGCTTATTGTTGCTGAATTACTTTCAATTTTCTTCTTAGACCAGCAATCCCTTGCGCAATGTCCCTTCTTGCCACAATTGAAACACTCGCCATTTTGACGTCTAAAATATTTAGATTGTCCATTGTGTTGGTATTGCTTTTGTTATGCTCCCCCTAGTTGTGGATTCCCTCATATCTTCCCTTTGTTCTGATCACGAGGTTGATTCTTTCTTCCGTTGGCAAAGAGTGTAACTTCTTTAGTATTTAAAGACACTTTAGCTATTTGTTTTGCTAGAGTTTCTTGACTAGCCAATAAATTTTCTAATTCTTTAATTAAAGGTTGTGTGGGCTAACCTTGAACTGCAGCAATAAATCCCCTATACCCGAGATGCAAGCCACATATGATAATTTGCCTCATTTTTTCGCTGACAATTTTGGATGCCTCATCCAACTCAGTAATTTCTCTATATAGAGATTTCACTTTGGTGAAATATTGACTAATTGTCATATCCCCATTGTGAGATAGATATTAGTTCATTTTCTAATAATTAAAGTCTTACATCATTTCTTTTTTTAAACAGCGAAGCAAGAGAATCCCAAGCTTGCTTAGGTGTGACAGCTTCCCTAATGTACTCCATCATTTCCTCTTCTATAGTAATCTTAATTGTGAACATGGCTTTCCTAACTTTAATTTTCATTTTCTAAGACTATCGCTATCATCTTCTGGCGGGGGTGCAACCTCTATCCTACCAACAACTTCTCACAGATCTTGACCTTACAAGTATGATTCCATGCAAGTCCTCCACATGCTATAATTATTATCATTTAATTTTTTTAACAACACTGACATTAATATTCTGCCATCATAACTTGGTTTGAGCAACATCACAATTGACCAAGTAAGTATGGTTCCAAACCAATAAAACTGCACAGTTTCAAACTGTGAATGACATTTTTTTTTCGTACAACTAATTTGTACACAAATGCCAAAAAATACAATCCACGATTGAGTGGCTCTAATACCAATTGAAGATTTTAATAGGACTAAATAATAACAATGTTAACAAATAGAAGAGAAGAAAACAATTGTTATTTAATTGTTTTTCTGCTTGATGATTTTTTTTAATTGATGATATGAGATGAAATTAATACATGTATTTATACATAATTGAATTCTAAAAATAAACATTCTAATATCGTAAAACTATTTGAAAACACTAACTTGAAACTAAGTTTTAACAACCTGTTAAAATTAGCTTAAAAAATTTATCTCTAATTAATTAGTAATGATATTTTAACATAGAATTCATGACTAACAGTTCAGCCTAAGATTGACTTTAAACAATTTTCTTTATAAGGGTTAATTCGATCTAAAATGATTAACCCAAATTATTTAGATAGTACTAAGTCATTGGGCCTATATAAACCATTTCCATTTCTCATCCCTAGCCAATGTGGGATTGATTCCTACTTCTTGATGTGTTAGTTTAACCTAATACTTCAACCTCTCAACACTTTTAGTGTAAGTCCTTACATTCAACCCTTATTTGAAATGCGATATCCTTATTGCAACTTAGTTGGTTTATGTTCCTTGGATATTGTGGTTTATTAGTACTCCTAGGTGGCTCCATTTCATTTGCAATTGCTCAATCATTTCATTTATAACTGTTCAGTTCGAAACTAACTCCAAATAATTTGTTGTTTTTAAGGCTCAACCTTAACCTAAAATGGTTAACTCAAGTTATTTAGAAAGTACTAAGTCGACTTATATAAATCACTTCCATTTCTCATTCCTAGTTGATGTTAGATCGACTCCTGCTCATTGACATGCTAGTTTAACTTAACATCTTAACTTGGCATGTCAAGCTCACAGTTCTCTTAGTACGAACCTTATATCATGTGTTTAAAAAAAATTATTAAAAAAAAATTAAGTGTTGAATATTCTATTATTTAAAATAATTAAAATGTTAAAAAAGTAATTATTTTCTCATTTTTCTCTTATGTAGGAAAAGCTATGTTTGGTTTAAATAAAAGTATTTTGTGTTTTTAATAATAAATTTCATTAAATAAACTGAATTTTTGAAAAAACATTCCTATTGAAGAGAGAAAGCTCAAGAACACTCAAGAAAACTGATGAAATCCCTCTCTCAAATTTTCATCAAATAGAGGCTGCCTTTTTATGTAATCTTACAATGTACAAGTCAAAATAAACCTAACTAACCCATCAATTTATCTAGATATTTCCCTAAAAACATGGATATTCATTTATTTTCAACTAACACCAATTATTACAGAGTATTACATCACAATATCAAAAATAAATCTGAAACAAAATATTTATAATGTGATAGCAAATTGCCACAACATCAACACTCCTCCTTGGCACATTTGCTAGAAATTCTTTTGAACAACTTCAAATAAATTCAGTCTCCTCTTTTGAATCAACTCTTCTCATTAAGAACTTTTCAAATATCATAATTAATTTTCAGCTTCTTCTTTAATCACAACAATAATAACTTTTTAGCTGCTTCTTCTTCAATAACAAGAACAACACCAAGTTCTTCATTTTGAATAAAAATTTCAAATAGGAATTCCTCTCAAACTCTCTCTCTCTCTAATTTTCACTCTCTTCTTCATAAATTATAGTAGCAACATCCTCTTTTTATAGGAAGGGAAGACTTTTTTTTTTTTTTCAACAACTCTTAACTATTTGGCTTAATGCATATTTTTTCTCTGAACTCAGCACCATCAGTAACTTTTGTCTCTTGACTTTTTATTTTAACCATTTTAGCTCTCTAACTTGCCAAATCATGTCTTCTAACAAATTGGGCACTGGAGAATGCTACTTTTACAATCAATCTAGATGTATTTTCTAGGCATGGAAACATATAAATTAATAGAGTTGTTGATAAAAGAAAGAGATGTTGCATATGAATGATAGTGTATGAATTCAATTCTTGCTTGTCATATTTTTTTCTTCTTTTATTCTATGTAAGATCAATCCATATTGATTGACTGTCTCTATTATGTCATGATCTAGCATATACAAAATGAAAACATCATTATCAATTCTACGAGAATTTTTAAGAAAACCTTTCATTTGCTTCTCTTGGATAGAAGTTTCCCAACAATGATTTCCATATAAAGGACATGCCAAGTATAAATGCTTTTGTTAACTTCTATTCTAATAGATTGAGCAGCTTTCATAAGAAATTTGGACTCTAATTGTCTATCAGTGTAGTGAGTGTTTTCTATGATTGTTTTGTTTTTAAATAAAGTAACCTACATTATTGAGAAAAAATATATATATATTTTTATAAAAAATCATAATTTTATTTATATTTTTTTATAAATTAAACTTTTTTCACAATTTTACTTAATTGCAAAAAAAGTTCTAATTTTATAAAAATATAATTTGTTTTGTAATATGATTTATTCTATATAAAACAATAATTTTATGATAAAAAATAATTTTATAATTATGAAAAAATGTTATCCTTTTTTTAAAAAAAAATCACAATTTTTTTTTATAAAAGGTATCGTATAGGTAAATTTTTATATTACATTGTTTTAAAACAAAATATAAAATTTTATTTTTTACGGCTAATAAGATAGTTATAAATAATAAATATAATTAAAATATCTAAAGTATTATAATTAAATTAATATATTATTACATTTCACTAATTAAAAATGAGAAATGTTAGAATAATTAAGATAGTATTTTAAATTTATATATCTATAAATTTTATAAAAAAAAAGTATAATTTATAAAAAAATATAATAAGATTATTTTTTTTAAAAGACAACATTTTTTTGTTCATGATGTTATTGTTCTTTTTCGTAAAATTGTTGTTTTGCAAAAAAAAAAAAAGTCATATTTTCGTAAAATTAAAAGTTTTTTTGTAACTAAAAAAAATTACGAAAAAATATTTTAATTTACCAAAACAATAAATAAAATTCTAATTTTTCGTAAAAAACTATTTTTTTAACAAACAAAATAGGTTATTTTGTTTAAAAATAAAATAACCATAGAATACACCCAGTATAGTGTGTGTTATTCACGCGTTTTAAGGTGAATTCATGTTAGACTTATAGGCTTCTTTTTTTTTTTTTTTTTTTTTTTTTTTTTTTTTATACATGGAAAATTGAATAATTATTTTAACTTAAAAATACTAAAATTACCATAATAATCCCTAAATTTTATCTCCATCGCTCTCTCACACACACGCTCCGATCAGCTCTCTTTCTCTCTCACATACACGCTCCGAAATGCTCTCTCTTTCTCTCTCTCTCTCTCTCTCTCTCTCAAGCTTTGATCTTCTCTCTCTTAGATAAATAAATAATAGTAGTGGAATTAAATGAAGACCTTGAAGACTACAATGTTGAAATCGATTTCTGTACGATTATCCACCATTGATATGCTATTTTGGGATGAGGATGGAGATGATTATCTGTTCCTCTATTTTTTTTTTTGTTGATTTGAAATGTTATTTGATTTCTCTCTTGAAATTTTTAGCTGCTTAATTTGAAATGTTGTTCGACCATTGCTAGTCTAGTAGAGAATGATAACCAAGCATGCGTTAGACTCTGCCAAGACTTTAGCCATAGGCTTTTTCTCCAATCACTACTAGCAGTCGATCTGCTGGCCTTTGATTCCTAGGTGCTTCTTCTCCAGCGCTGGTTCTTGTATTTTTTTTTTTTTTGCGAGAATCAGTGACCATTGCTGATCTTCATCCAGGAAAGTCCTTGATTCTCGGCTTCCTACAATTTTCATTTGCTTTGTTTTCCATTCTTTCCAAATTTCATTTTTTTTTAATTTTTCCATTTTTTCAGTTACTATGAAAAAAAGGAACTACTTATCAATTCTCAATTTCCTCAGTCTTTATACTGACAATGAAATTCTTTTTTGGAAATTAAATTTCTGAATATGGATTTTCGAACCGAGTAGAACATCTAGGAGAAGCAATTTTGCTTTTTCTTATCTTAATCTTTCGAGTCTTTTCTTTATCTACAATCTTGAAAAGACCTCCATTGCTTTGTAAGCTTACCCTCTTTGCATGTTTGTGAGGCCAATGATTCTTGAGGATTTCAGGAAGAAAGGGGCAGATAATAAAACCACTAGTTCTAGGAAGGAATTAGGGATTTAAAAATGAATTGTGGATTTTAAGGAGAAAGTTCGCTGCCTTAACAAAACACGATGTTTTACTATGGGTAAAACTGGTTTTTAACAATTGCGTAATTACTCCTGTGTCCTCAGCTAGCACTCTAAAAATTCACCCAAAAATGCCGTTTGACATGGGGTATTTCTGGCATTTCGCTCCAAACTCTATAGCTCATAATTACCTTTATGTCCTCATTCTTGCACATTGAGCTGCCTAAAACGACGTAGTTTTGGTAAGGGTTCCATTGTAATTTAACAATAACACAAACTCTAACAGAAGCTCAGTCCTCTTTCTTGCATTTAGGCGTATTATAGATATAACAGAGGTGATATTTCAAGGAAGTTTAATAACATAACAGGGATTTAATTTACCTCTCCTAAATTATGGTTGTAACAGTTATCCAGTTATCTAATCATGCTAAACTTGCATAGGTGCGTCCCGTAATACCACACAAAGCGCTTTTTTTTTTTTTTTTTTTTTCCCTCACAGTATTTGATATAAACCCATACTAAAAAATTTATTTTAGTTGCAAATAAATTAACAAAATATTTATAAATAAATTTTTATATTTGAATTAATTTCAAATAATAAGTTTTATTGGTTTGCATAGAAATAGATATGAAAAGGTAAGAATCCCAGTCAAGTTCTTTTACAAGGTGTGTGTTTGTGTGTATATATATTTATAATGACACAAATAGAAAACAAAACGATGTCCAAGAAATTAAGAATTATTATAATTTTATTATCATGCCATGCCTTGTTTATCATTAAGCAGAAAAAGAAAATGAAAAAATCTATTGTGTTAACAGAGTAAAGCAATAATCTATATACATCAGTTCTCATAAAATTCTAGTGGTCTGAACAGGCCAATTTCCCCCTGTACATCTCTCTCTCTCTCTCTCCATTTGGGTAAAACTAGCAACTTAGAATCATCCCATCACTTTAGCATACCAAGATGATTTGACCATTGATAAGGTTTGAAATCACCAACCCTCTTTTATAAGCTCTACTCTTTTCTATTACTAAGTAATAGATTAAATTCCTAGATTAGTTATCAGAAACCAATTGATCCATGACTGATAAAGCCTATTTTCATTCAGATCAACTTACAAAATTTGTACTCAGGTTACATGTAAATATACTTCTAGCTATTTTTCATCAAGGCTTAGAAGCAGTTTGTAATTAGATAACACTTTCAAAAAGTAAATTAAATTACAGCGACCACATAGAAGTGCAGCAAAATTAGAATGTGATAAAGACGGTAATATATGATAGAAAAAATAGCCAACCAAAAGAGAATAGTCCAATAGATGACACTCTAAATCATGTTAATCCTTCAAGTAAATTTGGCATTAAAAGAAGAGTAGCTAATATGGCATTCTCAAATCAGATCATCAATGAAAACTTTCCTGTTACTAGACAATGTAAAAGGCAGAAAGTGTTCTGGAGCAAAATAGAAATAATGATATCATTTACCACTCGAAGGACAGCGCTTCCATAAATGAACTCTTGATTGTTGTATTCCTGACAAAGAGCAAACTCAGTTGCCGTGTGCAGCCCATAATCAAAGATACTTCAGCTGCAATTAGAAGATACATTGTGTTGAAGCCTTCATTTAGTGACGTCTTCCAAATGTCCAAAGTTCTCAGTGAGCAAAAACAGTGTCATTTCGCCTAGGAGGTCTGTCGGGAATTGATCCTGGCTTGAATTTCGAAGCCTCATGTTTAGCCAACTCAGGAGGCACATGACTGTTACTCTGAATAAGCATCTGCTTGAGATCATAAAACACCTCGTTGTCATGGAGAGTCAGGAATGTTGTAGCCACACCTGACTTTCCAGCACGGCCTGTTCGTCCAATACGATGTGTGTACATTTCAATATTCCCAGGCATATCATAATTAATGACATGAGCCACATCAGGTATATCTATCCCACGACCAGCAACATCAGTAGCAACAAGGACATTATATCTCTTGGTCCTAAAACCTTCGAGGCTAATTTCCCTCTGTTCCTGGGACTTCCCACCATGTAGAGTTGTCACACGGTATCCTGCCTTATCCAGATTCTTGGCAACAGTGTCTGCGTTCTTTTTAGTGTTAACAAACACAATTGCTGTCTTATCTCCAAGTTCATCAAGCAATCTCTGTAACTTGGGAAATTTCTCTGATTCCTTCATCATGATCACATGCTGAGATATTAGGTCTGTTGCCTTTCCAGCAGTACCAATGTTGACCACAACAGGGTTTCTTAAGTACTTCCTTGCAAGGCGCTCCACAGCAGGTGGCATTGTAGCACTGAACATATAAGTGGTTCGGTAAATCTTTTTCTCATCAAGCTCTTCATCTTCATTTTCTGGTTTTAAATTGCTAGAAGGCATTGCATCCAATACTCCCATAACCTGGGGTTCAAAACCCATATCTATCATACGATCAGCCTCATCAAGAACAACATAATTGCACTGATTCAAGACAGCGTATCGCCTTTCCAAGCAATCAAGCAAACGACCTGGGGTAGCAATAACAACCTCACACCCTTGCCTAATCCTAAAACCTTGCTCCTCAATGGACTGTCCACCAACAATGGAAACCACTTTGATTCCCAAGTAATGAGCAAACTTCACAGTTTCATCCTCAATCTGCTGTGCCAATTCACGAGTAGGGGCCATAACAACAGCATAAGGTCCCTCTGCCTCATTCTCCTCACTCATGGGAGGCAACCTAGATATATAAGTTAACATAGGCAAAACAAAGGCTGCAGTCTTACCAGAACCAGTCTCTGCAATTCCAATCACATCACGCTGTTGCAGTCCTAGTGGAATAGCTGCCATCTGAATAGGAGATGGTTTCTTGTAACCAGCCCTCTCAACAGCCTTCAACAGCTCTGCACTGAGTTTACTCTCACTCCAACTTCTCATAGGCCGGGGAATTTTCGATCCCTTATAGGAAATATTGAAATCCTCTCTAAAAATCCTCCAATCTCTCTCAGTCATTTCTTCGAGCTTCTTATCAGACCAATGTCTATCGACTCTCATATCAAAAGTATCATACAAATCAGCAGCTTCTTCTTTAAGTTTCCGGGCAGCAGCTTCCTCAGGCTTCTCCTCGACACCCTCCTTCCGGCGAATCTCTTCTCTCATCTCCTTCTCATTCTTGGCAGCAAGTTTCTTCTGCTCCCTGCGATCCATACCAGCACGAAACCCTCGACCAAACAAAAGCTGAGCTTCATGAGGGTTTTGATACAAAGAATTCATATCTCTAGACGTATCCTCGGTATTTTCCCAATCGAATGAGAATCGAAACTTCTCGCTAGGCTTGATCACCCTCTTCTTAGGTTTTTTAGACCCTAGATATTGCTCCTTAATCGATTCCAGCTCCTTCTCACGCTCTCTCTCCGCCAATTTCTCCAATCGAGCACGTTCTCTAACCTTAGCCTCCTCTTCACGCTCGCGTTCACGGTCACGTTCGCGGTCACGGCGAGAGGAACGTTCTCTCTCACGGTCACGGTCACGGTCACGGTCACGGTCTCTATCCCGATCCCTATCGCGGTCACGGCGCTCAGAATCAGAAGGCTTGTGATTACCACTGTTAGGGTCAGAAGGTCGAATTTGGGAGAGAAGCTGTTGCTGCCGAAGTTTCTGCTGTTGGATTTCTTCTTGGCGACGCTCGAGCGCCAACTGCTCGCGTTGGGCTTTGGTTAAGAAAACGGGTTTCGAAGCATTTTTGTTGCTGTTGTTGTTGGCGCTAAGGTCATCGACTGAGCGTTTCATGTTGAGTGGTGTTTGGAGGAAAAGAAAAGAAAGGAAAAGGAACGGAATCGCTTAGTTTATTGCAGGAGGGGAAAAAAACCAGAGGGAAATCCGAAAAAATTAAAAAAAAAAAAAAAAAGGTCACAATTCAAAGAGAGAGATGAGCGATGCTAACTTTGTGCTTCTTGCGGTTTGGGTGTAGTGGTGATATGGGGAAATTGGCCAATTGGTGCTTTCTGCGGTTAATCAAAAGTTGAGTTGTGATTTTTATTGGAGTCATTAGCTAACTAATGTAATGACATTACTTTCTTCAAATTATAACGAGATGTATGTATACGTACAAGTTATTTATATGAGTAATAACAAATATGAAATAATATATTTTTTGCTTTGACAACATAATTATCATATGCATTTTATTTATTTTATGAGGATAAAATTTGTTAAAAAAATTTATTATTAAAAAATAAAATATTTGCTCCTCAATTTGTAAAATAAATCACAACTCAATTGCACATTTGGTAATAATAAAAATCCTCCAAATGCATTAAAATTTTGGCCTATGATTTCTTATTGTGTAAAAATGTCAATTACTAAAGAAAAGTATTTTTTTTTCACTATTTAGTTGTTAGAGTACAATTATAAGTAAGTTTTCAAATTAAAGTAAAATTATCTAAAAATTAAAAATATAATCCAATTGTAAAGAGATGTACAATCATCATATGTGTACATATACATAAAGTATTTCTTTTATATATATATATATCATTTCTTAACTTAGAATCAGAAAATCTAGCTTTCAAAACCATCCAAGAAGTTTGCTATATATGTTACATCCCACATTATAAGATCTCAGATATATATATATATATTTTTTATCAATTTAATATTCATATTTATTTAAATGTTAGGTCATAATTTTTAAACGATTTTAATATCATTGGATTAAATTTTTTTTATTGATGTTAATAGTAAAAGTGAAATTTCAAACATCTTAAATTTTATTCCATCAATTTTAAAATATTTGTTATTTAAGAGGAATTTTTTTTATTCATTTTAACATTTTAAGAATGTATTTATTATTTTTTTTTTACTTTTAATCTTTTAAGATTTCAAAAATGTATTTATTATTTTTTTTAATTTTAACTTTCATTTATTCTTCCCTTAAATATTTGCATTAATTATTTTTCTTTCTCTACATAAAAATTAATAAAGAGCATTTTATTTTTTTATCTTAAAATTATAATAATTTAATAATTTTCTCAATTTATGTGTTGAAAATTTAAATCACAAATATTTTAGAATAAAGAGAGTAATATTTTAAATGGTTTCAAGCTAATACCCTCAAGCAAAGTCAAAGGGCAATATGCCGATAATTTCATATTTGAATCTTTCTAAATGCTTAAAAAAACAGAAATGAGATAGAAATGAAAACTTATAGTAGAAATCTGAATGAATTCAGGTTGGACATCATATGAGGTCCGCTTTATTAGACTGGGCTAAGTTGGGCTAATTGAATATTTTTCAGTCCAATTTATGCTGTGGTTGAACTCCATCAGGCCCAGTGAATGTCCCCGCCAAAGCACGAGTGTCTCTGTGTCAGTACGGACCGCCAAATTTTATCCAGACATGGAAGCAGTAGTAGCGACCGTTAAAACGCTGTATCGCCATATTTAACTGCTCTCTCCCTCTTCCTCTTTACATAGAAATAGAATTTATTTATTTTTTCTCGATGAATTGCGGAACAATTCTCAGTCTCTCAGTCCCAAACCCTAAATTCTGTACTCGAATTCTATGTCCATTATCTCGCTTCTCCCCATTTCAAGTGAATCATCAGCTTAGTGTTATCAGACGACGCCATTTGTCTCCAAAAGCTACCTCTCTTGAACTGCCGCTTCTTCCTTTTACTATGAATGAGGTTTCCTTTGCTTTTCATTTCAATAAATTTGGGCAATTTTACTTTCGCCTTTTGTTTTGCATCATTTATTTCTGTTTTTCAGATTGAATTATCTTGTTTAAGTGAAATTTTTGTATAATCGTCTCATATGGACAGGTTCTGGTTCCATCAGAGAGTAAGGTTCTGCATTTATATGAAGCTCGATATCTAGCTCTGCTTGAAGAGGTATTAGATTTCTTGCATGCTGCTTTTGTTTAGTAATTTTTTTAATATTTTATTTGTGGGGGAAAGCGAGAGTTTTTGTTTAAATTCTGAAGCCTGAATGGCTCGAACGCAGCTTTGTTGGATTGGAAGGGTTGAATTCTTTGTCTCATAACTACTGTGCAGTGTTTCTCTTGCCTTCATTATTGCAGTCTTTATCGAGAAAGAAGAAGCTTTTTGTGCATTTTGTGTTGGATCCCATTCTTATTAGCAGCTCAGGAACTGAAGCATCATTTGCAGCCAGATATGGCTGTTTGGTTACTATAGAAAATGTAAGGTTCTCAAAATTTTAAAATTGAAACTCAAAAATTTGATATGTTTCTTCAAACTAAATTTTGTTTTTAGTGCTCTGCAGGTTGAGCGTCTAGATGTTGGAGCATTAGTTTCCATAAGGGGAATTGGTCGTGTCAAGATCGTGAAATTTTTACAGGTAAGTACGCTGTGACTGGCTTCAAAAGATTAACCCGAGATTAAATTAGGCATAATGACATCATTAAAGACTAAACCAGTTGTGTTCACAACTACAAAAAATGTTGATTTTAGTTTTTGTAGAAAGAGTTGTATATCTTTTGAAGACAACTCAACCCATTTTAGAAATCTCTCTCTCTCTCTCTTTTCGCTAGTACAGACAATCTTCCTCCTGTAGCTTTGAGAAAAATTGGCTTGCAGATGTGGATTGTGCAGTCCATGCATGTTGCTGGCTATAATGTTAAGTTTACAACTGCTGGAGGAAAGACCGTGAGATTTAGGAGGCAATAATTAAATGTTCATAAGCATATCATTGAAGCATGTATATGTCTTCAAAGTTATGAAATTGTCATTGCCACTTTTCACTTCCTTTTTCCCCTTTATATTTACCTTTGTTCCTGGTTGCCATATCAAAGCTCCTCTTTTTCCCCCTCTCTGTTTCTTCTTCTTCTTTTTTTATTTTTTATTTTTTTTTTTATTTTTTTATTTTTTATATTTAAATGTCATTTTAGATGTGTATCTTGTTATGTTGTGCTCAGTTTTTCAAAGGCGACTAATCTGTCTTTATAATTCCAAGTTGCAGTCAGAACCTTACTTGATAGGTGAAGTCATACCAATACAGGACTGGATTATTTTTGACAATGCAAGTAATATAAACTCCAAAGTAGCAGCAGTAAAGGAGGCTCTTTACAGTTTGAATAGCTTAGAAATTAAATTAAAGGTAACGTCTCTCTTTCTTTGTGTCTTAACTGTGTGCATGAGAGTGCATGGGCGTGTACGTGCACTTATGGATGTATGCATATGTGAAGGAATGCTACTATTGTGCATGCGATATTTCTTCATTAATGCTATTTCTGGATGGAAGGATTTGGATATGATTTTAGTTTAAATTGTTTGAATGAAATTTGGATGAACTACAACTATAGATCAGTGTTGTGTTTAGTGCTCATATTATTGACTGAAATAATACCTCAATTACATACTATCAATGCACGATTCACCATTACTACCTCACATTTGTGTACAGCAGTCATCTTCTAATTTATTTTAACAGGCTTCCAAAGAGGCATTGTTGCAGACTCGTATTGCAAACTCTTTAACATGGGCTGAAAAGGAACATTCTTTGAAATGTGACGAAGCTTTCATTCCATCTCTGGCAGAGCGTATATCCTTCACATCCCTCCAACCTATTTCAGGCAAATACTTCTTTCTTTTATCCAGCATTTGAATAAGATATATTGGGTAATGCCATAAAGGAATAAAGTCATGTGATATGATTACTCTGATCAATGGGATTGATAAGTTTGATCCTTCTCTGTAGTCTAATAATTTCCTTGCAAATGTGTGGCTTAGTTTCTCTTGCTCGTTTTGATATACAGATAGCGTTATGCAATTTGCTATGAGAATGAGAGACTTACAGGCAAGTTTGTGTAGTTCCCCTGCATAAGCTTTAATTGAACCAGCTGTTACATGCATGTGTTTGACTTTTGAACATTGAGAAAGACAAGAAAATCAACAAGGTAGGCTATTTATGTATGCCATGGAGGTCAAATTGTCCACTCCAGTCCAATGTCAAGGGCATGTGCGGGTCTTATTAGATGTGTATTAAATATTGTCCTTGTAAATAATAGAACAGGCCAAAAGTCACATCTCCATTGAATGAAGTGCTCTCCTTTGCTTGACAAGTTTATTTTTCATGTTATCTAATAAGAGATGGAAATGCAGATGGATGTGCTGCCACAAACAGGGATTCTATGTTTTTCATATTACTAACTCCAAAAAATTTGTATTGCAAAGTGGTGTCAAGGTTGTTCAGATGCTCATGTATCCCTATGATGCAGAAAAGTATGCAAGGTTGAGTGAACTAGACATATAAGTGCTGATTGCATAAAATTTACAAATCCAGGCTTTTGCCTGGAATTTAGGTTATGACTTTATGAAATGCTGTGGCTTTTCAAATTTTTTTTTTTTAATTTTTTTACATTAAAACTTTTGTTACTATCAAATAAGTCACCTGGGATTGGGGAAAAAAATTATTTGAGACACTGAAAAGAATGAAAGGTATCATTACATGGAATTGAGTATAGAGGCTTGTGTTTTCAGGTCAAGTGTTTTCTATCTGTGTTATTTCATATAAATCATTCATATTTCTGCTTCTGATTTGAATTGAAGGAATGTTCAAGGATAAGGCATACTTGCATGAGCGAATAAGTGACCTTTAAATTATGCTTTTTGTCGTATGTATGTGGTGATATACCATGTGCTCCTTTTAATTTAACTTCAACATTCAAGCACAACACAGTTATCTGAAATCCTCTAACATGTTAGACTTTCTAGTGCATCTTGACTCTTGAACAGAAACCAGTTGGTGCGAAAACTACAACAATAGTTCTGCTAAGATGTTTGTAAATTAAATCATGTAACATGTCATGAATTTGTTCTGTCTATCTCCATACACACCCCAAGTTCATTGAGCTTGTAGATGCCAGTACTTAAGTAGCAACAAAGTACACATTCCTATCTATTAGACAAGAAAGTAGTAAAAAAGCTTTATTTTTGAGGACTCATGCATTGTTATTTGGGAAGGAAAATTACTTGGCAACAATTGAACGATCTGGATGTGTTGCTTTTGACAGGTTCTACTCAATCAGAAATGCTTAAGTTGCAGCAACAGAAGCTAAGAGCAATGGATGTGAAAGACACACTAGAAAGGCTAAACAATTCCTTAGAACTAATTAATGAGAATATTTCCATTGTTGCAGCCAAGCTTGCTATCCAATCATTAGAAATGCAGTAAAGCAAGCAATCATTAGAAATGCGGTAGCTGTGAATATTTTAGGTGATGTTTTATGGTATGAAGAGATAGACTCACACAGTAAATTACAGCTCACATTGATGAAAATAGAAAGCGGGAAAAACTGTTATTCCGTTAATATTGTAATTGTGTGTAATTTTTTCTTTTGCTTGATGTGCAGGCCAAACAACTAAAAATTACTGTGATTATCCTAATATCATAAACCAGGATTTTGTAATTTCATTTGTACCTGATTAAGGACATGAATGGATGTTCTGTGAACTTAGCTATACGTCATTTGGCAAAAAAAAAAAAAAAAAAAAAAAACCAAACAAATTAGCATTGCAGGAGAATTATGATGCCCAATTTAAAGTCAACTGACATTGATTTTTATTGGAGGTAAGTTTTGTAATAAATGAATATATATATATATATATATATATATATATATATATATATATATATATAGTGCAAAATTAAATCAAAATTCATAAAGTTTAATAAATAAAAAAAATTATAATTATTAATTTTAACCTTGTTATAAAAAAAAAAAAAAAAAAAAAAAAAAAAAAAAAAAGAGAGAGAGAGAGGTCAGATTTTAACTATAGCAATTAAATCCTTATAATTTGACTTGTACCTCCAATTCAAAGTGGAATTCAGAAAAGGACTAATGCCAGGTCACACGCGGCAATTTGAGAAAGTTCAACTTCAACACAATGCCCGGGGAAGGATTATTTATGGTTGGGTTTCTTCCCAGTCAAAAAAATGGATTTTCAGTTCTTGATTCTCACCTCTCTCCCTCTCTCTCTCTCTCTTCTACAAGAAAGAGAAAGATCAACAAGTCATCAATGGGGATTTGCTGGGGTTCTCCAGCTGATGAGCCTAATCCACACCAGCTACATATACCAACAACCACCACTACCATTGACCATCTGAATCAAGGTATGCCCCAATATTAATTACATGAACGATTTGTTCTCTAGTGCTGTGGCTTAAAACTTAAATTTGTTTATTGTTTTATGTTGGCAGATACATCATTTTTTGGTGACAGCAGCTGGCAATCTGTAGCAAGCACCAATATCACATGGGTATCTCTACCTCAAGCAACTTTTAGAGCCAATAATCCCTTTGGTATAACCCAATCCTCCAGTGGTGAGGCTCTTTCTAGTAGGGGAATCATATCTAATGAAAATTTAAGAGCTTTCACATATGCACAACTGAAAGCTGCTACCCACAATTTTAGAAGTGATATGGTGGTGGGAAGGGGGGGTTTTGGGAAAGTTTTTAAAGGTGGTCTTAAGGAGAAGGTGCCATCTGAGGGTATAAAGGAATTAGTTTTTGCTGTCAGGCAGAAAGTTTTTAAAAGTGGTCTTAAGGAGAAGGTGTCATCTGAGGGTACAAGGAAATTGGTTTTTGCTGTCAAGAAATTGGCTACTTCAAGTAAACAAGGGTTGAATGAGTCGCTGGTATGTCTTTTGAATTCGCTTTATTGATTATAAGTTTGTGTTACTTTATTTTTCTTTGTGCACTGAAAATAGATTGAAATATAATCCCACATTCTGTTTTTTTATTTATTTTTATTTTTATTTTTAATGTTTTTGTTTTATAATGGCAATGGGACTTAATTTACCATGCTTCTTTTGAAAACTACAACAATATTAATAATTAAAAACAGAAGAACAAATAACATCTCTAGTTTCATAAAAATTTTTGCAAGTTCTTTATCATCTCATTTATTATTAGGAGAAGATGAAGTGATAAATTACGGGGAGTATTTAATTATGATTTTTAAAGACATTTGTAGACTTTTTTTAAATGAATGACTTTTGTGGAGTTTGTATACTTTTAATGACTTTTATAAAGTTTATGAATTTGTTAATAACTTTTATAGATTTTATTTTAAAAAACTTTTATAGATATTTATAGACTTTTATAGACATTAATCAACTTTTATTGATTTTGATTTAATTAATAAATATATATATTGATGTAATAAATTTATATTTCTCATGTGATAAAACAAAAATACTTAAAAAATTTTAATTTCAATTAATATTAAATAATGACAATTACTTGAAATCATAATTAAAATTAATGTTGATTAATTTATTTTTATACATAGTCTTAATAACAAGTCGTGAATTAATATTTAATGATAGAAATCATTTATGATCAATGTTATCTCCATCGGTGCTGAAGTATTTTTTTCCACTGTTGCACCTTTATATTATTTAAATAATAAATAATTTTTAATATATTTTATTTTTTACATGCTTTGAATTTTATGTAAAAGTAAATAAATAAATGACTAATGTTAAAATTAATATTGATTAATCTATTTTTATACATAGAAATCGTGAATCAATATTCAATAATAGAAATCGTTTATGACCAATAATAAAATTATAATTTAACAATAGAAAATCAAGATATTTATTATCATAAGAAAAATTAATCAAGAAAATAATATCACGTTAGAGAAATACCAGTCGTTACTCTTCAAAGTTCAATGTCGCTTTCTTCTTCTTCTTTTTTTTTTTTTTCTCTGCGATTAATACTTCAATACCTATAAAAGAAAGTCTGTTGAAATCTTGAGAGAGAGTGAAAGAAAATATTTGAGATTTTATATTTATACTATCACACAAAAAGTCATTAAAAGTATTTAAAAGTCCATTGTTTATAAAAGTTTATGACTTTTTGAATATCACCTTACTTTTATAGACTTTATCAAAATTTTAATTGAATACCTATTCAATTTTGAATACTTTTTTAAAGTATTTAAAAGTTATTATTGAATACCCCCTCACTTTTATAGAGTTTTTAAAAGTTTTTATTGAATACCACCTAACTTTTCAAATCCATCAAAATCTTTAAAAGTCCTAATTCAATACACCCCCTTTAATTTGAGGTTGAAATTATTGAAAACCTATGAAACTGATGTTAGCTCTGTTGCTGAGATCATGAAGATCTACCAACGCAGCCACGCAATGGCTTCCATCAGATTCTAGCATGTTAATTCATAACTAAACTTGCATTCTCTAAGGAGTTAGTTACTTGTTAAGAAAAAGTTCTGTTAAATTATTTGATTGGCTTCTTGGTGTCAGATTATCAAAAGAGTGCTTTGTTAACCTTAAGGTTCATTTGGATAGGTGTATGTTTGAAATGATTGAATATTTGGATTTGTTTTTTTCATGTAAAATCATATAAAAACCAACATGACCCCAAATCCAAATACTTAATTATTTCAAATGACCATCTATCCAAATGGACACAGTCCCTTTTGGTCATTTTCTAATAAACAACTTACAGAGTTCCAGTTCCTCGTATTGCCAACTTCCTAGTATTCCTTATGTAAATTATTTCCTTTTCAAGTTGCATTATCAAGACAAGTACATGGCTGATGACTCATAATTCTTCATTTTTATTTGGATCCCTTTTTTATTTCTAACTTGGAGTGGAGAATCATGGACATCAAACTTAGCAACATATTGTTTTAATATGGCTAAAATTAGAACGATGTGTTCTATTGGTGTATCCTGCTTGAATAGCTAATTGGGAATTCGACTTTAGATGATTGTGTGTTGCTGCAATAAATATCCCTAGGATTGATGTTAGATATAACATATTATTATATATCTAACTATTTGAGATCACTAACATTTTTATTCATACTGATTATGGTTAGGTAATTCTGAGTTAATGATGAGCTATGGCATTATTTTTTAATTGTTCAACAAGTTGTCGTTTGTGCATTCTGCACTAAGGCTTATTCTTTGTCTATGATGTTACTGCAGACAGAGGTGAATATTTTGGGAACGCTTTCTCACCCTAACCTTGTAAAGTTATTGGGTTACAGTTTCGATAATGGAATCTTCCTTGTGTATGAATTCATGCCAAATGGCAGCCTAAATTACCATCTATTTGGAAGTAAGTGCTGGTACCCATTTTTTAAATATTCCACCAAATAGAATGAGAATTTGCCTACAAAGCATATGTATGTTTCATTTCTTACAAGTGAAAATTCATTTGATTCATTGTATACTAACTCTGTCTACTTTGCAGAGCACTCAGTTCAGCCACTTCCTTGGGATATAAGGTTTAAGGTTGCTCTAGGAACGGCTCAAGGATTGGCTTACCTGCACACACACCATCCAACAGTAATTCATAGAGATTTCAAGTCTTCAAATGTACTTCTTGATAAGGTATGCTGCCCAGAAAGAATTTTATTACCTGATCTGATGATAAATATTTCATCTCCATTTTCTTCCCTTTGGAATATGTCTTTTCGCCTTTTCATCTGATGATCCATAGGAGGAAGTTTCTTCCAATATCTGACCTTCTGTATCACTTCAGATATATAATGCAAAAATTTCAGACTTTGGTTTGGCATCTTTGAGTTCTTCAGCTGATTCGCATGTCCAAACACGTTTAATGGGCACAATGGGTTATCTTGCTCCAGAGGTTATGCTCAATGGTAATTAATTTCTTTTGTTCTCTTGGAACTACTTAATATAAGCTTTGCTTTTAAGCTTTTCCATGATATTGATGTTATGCTTATTGAACAGGACATGTGTCTGTAAGGAGCGATGTGTACAGTTATGGAGTTGTTTTGCTTGAGATGCTAACAGGTTTACGTGCGTTTGATAAAAGACGTCCTTTGGAGCAGCAGGCACTTGTGGACTGGGTTAAACCACATCTATCAAATAGAAGAGAGTTGAAAACGATAATGGATTCTCGGTTAGAGGGGAAGTATCCCTTCAAGGAAGCTTCACAAATAGCTCAGATTGCTGTCAGATGTGTTCATATTGATCCCCGATTACGGCCATCAATGACAGAAATTGCTGAGACATTGGAGCAAATTGAAGCACGCCAACATAAAACATAGAGAACCTACGATTAATTCTTCTCATTCTATTGCCTATCACCATTTCCAGTTGCATTGGCACTCAAACAAATGCAGAAACGTTGAGCACACTGTTGTGGAATTCGGGTTAATTTCCACCAATAACAACAATATTCACCTTGAGAACTATTATCCAGGTGACTAGAGTGTGAACGATTGAACTAAAAATCACCCAAAGGAAAAATTCTCAGGTAAGTGGTGAGGTCACAACGGTCCAACTTAAAAACCACTTTCTTAGACAGAATTTAACCAATACAAGTAATTTTAATAGCACAATAATTTACTACAACTATACCCGACAATAGCTATTAAATAGACACAAAATAATATAAAGAGAGCACCAGAAATTTAACGAGATTCGGCCAATTTTGCCTACGTCCTCGGATACTACCAAAATAATATTTCACTAATTGAATAAATATTACAAAAGAGAGAAAGAAGAAAATTGCCTAAATATAGGAAAGGGCAATTTTGGGATGAGAAAAACTAAATGGATGAGGAGTCTATTTATAACTAAAAACTCCTCCCATTTTTCTTCAAATTCCCGATGTGAGAATTTTACAAAACCAACAAATCTCCACCTTGGAAAATTCCAAACAATTCTCTTACAAATTCAAATTTCAGTAGTGTCATCTAATGCGCTTTGAAGCGCCAATTTTTAAATTCTGATAACATTAATGAAGTCCAAACAGCGGTGGAATTTAATAGCTGTAACTACTTTTGTCAACATATCAGCAGGATTCTTAGTGGTCCGGATCTTCTGGATTATGACTCCACCTTCTTCTAGAATCTCTCGTACAAAGTGATATCGAACATCAATGTGCTTCGTCCTTGCATGATAAATCTGGTTCTTTGCTAAGTGAATAGCACTCTAACTATCACAATGCACTTTGATGTGCTTCTGTTCAATTCCCAGTTCACCAAGTATCCCTTGAAGCCAAATTGCTTCCTTCACAGCTTTTGTAACTGCCATATACTCTGCTTTTGTAGTAGACAAAGCCACTGTTGACTGTAAAGTGGACTTCCAACTAACTGGTGCCTTTGCAAAAGTAAACACATAACCAGTAGTTGATCGACGTTTGTCCAAATCACCTGCGTAGTCAGAATCACAATACCCAACTACGTACTGACCTTCTTGCTTGTCCTACTGAAATACCAAACCAACATCTACGGTGTTCAGAATATACCGTAGAATCCATTTCACAGCTTGCCAATGCTCCTTTCTAGGATCATGCATATACCTGCTTACAACCCCAACTGCTTGTGAAATATCAGGCCTCGTACACACCATTGCATACATCAAACTACCAACAGCATTTGCATACGGTACTTTTGACATGTATTCCCGTTCTGCATCATTCTTTGGTGACATGGATGCACTAAGCTTGAAATGAGAAGCAAGTGGTGTACTGACTGGTTTTGACTTCTCATTCATGCCAAAACTTCCTTAAATATTCCTTTTGAGACAAACAAAGCCTCCCCAATTTCCTATCTCTTGAAATTTCCATGCCGAGAATCTTCTTTGCTTCACCAAGATCCTTCATCTCAAACTCCCTATTCAATTGAGTCTTTAATTTCTCAATTTCTGTCTGACTCTTGGAAGCTATCAACATATCATCAACATAAAGAAGAAGATATATATAGGATCCGTCTTGTAGCTTGCGTAAATACACACAATGATCATATTTGCTTCTCGTATAATTCTGCCCTATCATAAACTTATCAAATCGCTTGTACCACTGCCTTGGAGATTGCTTCAATCCATACAACGATTTTTCCAATTTGCATACCATCTTTTCCTTTCCAGCAACTTTGAATCCATCTGGCTGAGTCATGTAGATTTCCTCATCCAAGTCTCCATGTAAAAGTGCAGTTTTTACATCCATCTGAACTAGTTCCAAATCCAACTGTGCTACCAAAGCCAACAAGATTCTGATGGAGGAATGCTTTACAACTGGAGAAAATACTTCATTATAATCAACTCCCTCTGTCTGAGCGTAGCCTTTAGCCACCAATCTTGCTTTGTAGCGAACATTATTCTTGTAAGGAAATCCATCTTTCTTTGCATATACCCATTTGCACCCAATTGCCTTCTTTCCCTTCGGAAGACTAGCTAGTTTCCATGTCTGATTCTTTTGAAAGGACTGCATTTCTTCATTCATGGCGATCTTCCACTTTTTTTGTTCTGAACTTTGAATTGCTTCATTAAAAGTGGTAGGAACATCATCGATTGCAATTGGTGATGCAAAAGAGACCATATCAGCATAACGAGCAGGTTGTCTAATGGTCCTCTTTCCTTTTCTTAGTGCAATTGATTCATGTTGCTGTGGAGGTTCTTAGGTCTGAACCTCTTCTTCATTTGACTCTTCTTCTACCATAGGAGAGTCAACATCAGTTTCTTTATTGGCTGGGATAATTCTGTTACTATCAAACTCCACCTGTTTGGAAATACCCTCCACCTGCTGTGGAGTACTATCTGTCTGTTCATCAGTTACCTTTCTCAACATGGTAGATTCATCAAAGGTAACATCCCTGCTGAAGATTACTTTCTTTGTCTCTGGACACCAAAGACGATAGCCTTTTACACCATATGTGATCCCCATAAATATTGCCTTCTTTGCTCTTAGATCCAGCTTTGACTCCTTAATATGATAATATACAGTGGAACCAAATACATGTAAGGAATCATAATCTGTAGCAGGTTTTCCAAACCATTTCTCTAATGGTGTCTTACCACCGATAGCAGTCGATGGTAAACGGTTGACAAGGTGACAAGCATATACCAAAGCCTCAGCCCAAAATTCTTTACCCAACCTAGCATTAGACAACATACACCGAACCTTCTCCAGCAATGTCCGGTTCATACGCTCAGCCATCCCATTCTATTGTGGTGTATTTCTGACGGTGAAGTGCTTGACAATACCTTCATCTTCACAGACTTTCAAAAAAGGATCATTTTTGAACTCTCCACCATTGTCTGTTCGTAGACGTTTGACTTTTCTACCTGTTTGAGTCTCTATCATCTTTTTCCATTTAAGGAAAATTCCCAACACCTCATCCTTCGTCTTCATCGTATACACCCAAACTCTTCGGGAAAAATCATCAACAAAGGTAACATAATAGTGTTTTCCTCCCAAAGAAGTTGTCTTGGAAGGCCCCCATACATCTGAATGAACATAATCCAAAATACCCTCAGTATCATGGATTGCTGTTCCAAATTTCACCCTTGTCTTCTTCCCTTTGATGCAATGCTCACAAAAATTCAATTTGCAAGCCCGTGCTCCTTTCAATAATCCTTGATCTGTTAGTAATCTCAAGGATTTTTCTCCAGCATGCCCCAAACGCATATGTCATAACCTGGTTGCTTCTGACTCCTGATCATTAGTAGAAGCTGTTACTGCTGCTGTCCCAACAACTGTACTACCCAGAAAGTAATACACATTGTTTCTCTTTCGAATTCCTTTCATTATCACAAGTGCTCCAGAGATAATCCTCATTATCCCATCCTTCGCTCTTACTTCTAAACCTTTTGACTCTAAGGTTCTCACAAAGATGAGATTTCTCATTAAATCTGGCACATAATGAACACCTGTTAAGGTTCTGATTGATCCATCCTGATTCCTCAAGCGAATTGAACCAATCCCATGTGTGTCAAGAGGGGAATTATTTGCTGTGTAGACAACTCCACCTTTTAGTTCTTTAAAATCAAAGAACCATTCTCTATTTGGGGTCATATGGTGGCTATAAGCTGAATCTAGCAACCATGAGCTAGAACTACTGGTTGATGGTGTAGTAGCACATGAAAAATCTGAATCTGCTTCATCATACTCAGCTACATTTGACTCTGATCTCCCTCTCCTTCCTTTATTCTGGCTCTGCAAACGGCCTCTAACAACAAGAGCTTCAGCTTCTACACTTGTATTTTCTTGCTTTTCTTTCTTTCTCAATTCATAACTATACAAGGCAGCAGTTACTTCACTGAGAGACACAGCAACCTTCCCGTGAAGTAGAGTAGTTTCAAGGTACTCAAACTCATCAGGAAGCGATCCCACCAACATCAGAGCCAGATCTTCATCATTAAAAGTCACATCCATATTTATCAAATCAGTCACCAGCTGATTAAAGCTGGTAATGTGATCATTCATACTGGTACCGGGTACATAATTAAAGCGGAACAATCTCTTCTTCATATAGAGTTTGTTCTGACTACTTTTCTTTAAGAACTTCTCCTCCAGTGCCTTCCACAATTTATTTGCAGAAATTTCTTTCGAAAATGCATACTTCTGCTCTCTAGAAAGACACGATCGAATTGTACCACATGCCAATCTATTAATAGTCTTCCATTCTTTCTCCTCAACTTCCTCTGGTTTCTCTTCTTCAATGGCAATATCTAGACCTTGCTGAAAAAGAGCATCTAGAACCTCACTTTGCCACATGCTGAAATGACCAGTGCCATCAAAAATTTTCACTGCAAATATGGCATTTGTTATAGTAGTTCTTGCCAAAATTGACGATGATGAAGATGTGGATGCTTTTGTACTATCTACCATTTCTGCTGCAAATTCTATTTAATAGCTGTTAATGCGGAATGCCAATTAGCCCAAGGAAATTTTTTATGATGTGGAAGATTAGCCTAAGCCGCAACCACAGAGCATACTAAAATAAACCAAGAGCTCTGATACCAATTGTTGTGGAATTCGGGTTAATTTCCACCAATAACAACAATATTCACCTTGAGAACTATTATCCAGGTGACTAGAGTGTGAACGATTGAACTAAAAATCACCCAAAGGAAAAATTCCCAGGTAAGTGGTGAGGTCACAACGGTCCAACTTAAAAACCACTTTCCTAGACTGAATTTAACCAATACAAGTAATTTTAATAGCACAATAATTCACTACAACTATACCCGACAATAGCTATTAAATAGACACAAAATAATATAAAGAGAACACCAGAAATTTAACGAGGTTCGGCCAATTTTGCCTACGTCCTCGGACACTACCAAAATAATATTTCACTAATTGAAAAAATATTACAAAAGAGAGAGAAAGAAGAAAATTGCCTAAATATAGGAAAGGGCAATTTTGAGATGAAAAAAATAAAGAGAGGAGGAGTCTATTTATAACTAAAAACTCCTCCCATTTTTCTTCAAATTTCCGATGTGGGAATTTTACAAAACCAACACACACGACCCCTCGGCTTGGCAAGGTAACTCTGCTATGGATGCCATTGTCAATGGATGCTTTCACCTCAAGAGCTTGAACTGAATAGCATCATCATCCATCACTTCCCCATGAATTCATTATATAGTTGTCATAAAACTCTTGACTATTCTTTGATTTCATTTAAAAAAAAATCTTTTATTAGTCCAAAGAAAAAACTGTTAACAAGAAAATGAAAGACTTAGATGTCTGGGTTTCATGTTATACCATGCAATATAAATAAAATCCTTAATGGCAAAAATATTCATAGGCCTTATGATAAATTTAAAAATTTATCAATTAAATACAAAATCTTAACGATTTAACTTATAACCGGAAGCTTCTAAATATTTTCCTATAATTTTTTTTTCGCTCAAACAATAATCAAAATATTCCAATTATTTTTCTTCAATGAGCTTTGAGATTTGTTAAAATTTCAAGCCAAACAAATTGAATTATTTAAAAATGTTATACCAAATTTATGAGTGTTTAAAAATAATTCAACGAACACCAATCTAAATAGATAAATATGATGAATTTTAATTAAACAAATAAATTAGGGTTTAAAATTCAAAGTTGAAATTTAAATAAAAATAAGATCTTTTTAAGGAAAAATTTCAAAGTTTGTATGGATAGATAATTATTTGAAATTATTATGCATTTGGATTTGAAATAAGTATAAAATCATAAAAATAAGGTTATGTTTGATTCGCGAAATAAAATATATAAATAATAGAATAACTATTCTTAATAAATATAATAGAGTAAGAATAAAATAATTATTTTAATTCCATAATTTGGTTCATGCATAAAATAATTATTATATTCACATAAATGAATATAATATTTTTATAAATTAATTTCACTATTAATATTAAAATTAAATATAATTTTATCAAATTTTATTCAAGAAATAATTTGAATGTATAATAAATAAAATTTTTATTTGACTTAAAATTTAAAAAAAAATAAAAATAAAAACCTGAAAATAAAAAAAAAAAAAAAAAGGCAATAGTGGTAAGCTTAAACTTGCCAATATTTTTTAAAAGTAAAAATAAAAATATTATATTCCATAATTTAAAAAATATCAATTTTTTAATTTTTTAGTGAAATATATATTGCATAAAAATTGTGGAATTGGTATTGTATGAAATTAGTATTTTTTGCCTAAAATTTAAACTAAAGTTTAGAATAATTATTTCACGTGGAATAACTATTATATTTTTTTACTATTTCATAAATTAAATGTAGCCTAAGTATGATGTTAATTTCCAAATGCTTTTGTATAAATATTTTAAATTTTTATTTTAGTGAACTATTATGGGTCTTGGGCTAAAAGATTTTAATATTGTAATTCCAACTCTAAAAGATTTATTTTATTTTAATGCACAAACTCGACATAGAATAATAGTAAAAGAAGATAAAACTATTTTATAAGTGGATATCATATTCGAATTTCACCAATAAATTAAAAAATAAATAAATAAAAAAAAAAGCTAAACGTCAAAATTTACTGGAATTTATAAATACACAAATTGAGATTGGATGCACTTTCAAATTACTTCCGGAAAGGAAGTTTTGATAAAATATGATTCCTTATAAAATCACTAATCATGCTGTTTGCGTCTTTTTGTGATAGTAAGTTCCATCCAAAACTCTAAAAAGTTCCTAATTTATTTTTTCCATTCTTGTTCTAGCTATTTGTTCCACTCTTACACTCTTCTGTGATATACATCAATCGTCCCAAAAACTTTTGCCTTCACAAACAGGTACCATGTGATTTTCAGGAGCTATTATTATGATATTTTCGTTAATTAATTTCTATAATTGTATTTTTATGTGTTTATTTTATTGTTGTCCTGAATTTTGTTTATTTTATAATTGTATTTTATATGTGCTTAGAATTATGGTTCAAGATATTAACAATCCCTTTTTCCACCAATGATTTTATTTTTTTTATAACGTTTCACTAATTTGAATTTTAATTTAATGGTATAAGAGTTTTCCGAGAAGACCGTGAAATGTTGAGTTCGAATCTCAATCAGAATCATATTAAAAAATTAGAAATTTTTGGATTGGGGTATAACATTCTAATTTGCTGTTCATTTATGGCCACATAGGTATGGCAACCTCTATGAGAAGGGATACAGACAATGCAACACAAGAGCAAGGGTATTTGTTAGGATTGCCATTTGAAATAGTTTGCAATATATTTTCAAAGCTACCCATCAAAACTATCAGAAACTGCATATATGTTTGTAAAGGTTGGCGAAATCTATTACTTAACCAACCTGTTTTTGCTGAGATGTTTCTCTACATGTATTCTCATAATCCAATGCTTTTCATTATCAAACGCAGCAAAGGTTATGGCAATTGTGGTGGTTTCTATTTGGTTGAATTGGACAATGGCATTCATGCCAGTCTTGATCAATGCATCTCTAAGATTAATATACAAAATCCCTTACTCATTCCTCAATTATATTTAGTGGGTTCGTGCAATGGATTGCTCTGTTTGTTCCATGAAGAAGATCATAAATTTTATATATGGAATCCAATAAGGAGAGAAAGTATTGTTCTTCCGAAACCCAAATCAGTAACAGGTACGAAAAAACCAGCGTGCGGATTTGGGTTCTGCACCAGTACAAAGTAATAAGAATTGTACCTCAGTCATATAATCACGAACAAGGGCAATGTGAGATTTACACTTTAGGATCTCCTCAATGGAGATGCATTGGAAATGTGCCGTATCCTCATCAACACTCATCAAAATTTGCTTATTTAGCACAGAAGAGAATGAATACGTCTAATTTGAATTGGCTAATACAGTTTTGGGGAGTAAAACCAGATATGATCCTTCTGAATGGTTATATTCATTGGTTAGTTGGCCTCTCTTTTTCTCCTACAAAGATTTGTGCCTTCAAGATAAGCATAGAGCAATTCCAATCAATACCTCTTCCACCACATATCTATGGCCAAAGAAAACAACCATTGGTGCTGCGAGTGCTAGAGAATTGCTTAGCCGTCTGTGATACAACAGTTGATTCCTATGACATATGGGTAATGAACAGTTATAATGTTGAGCAATCTTGGACTAAAGTTTGGTCTATTACAATGGAGATGTGGACTTCTCTTGGTACTAATGAAGATCAACAAGAAAGATTATCATTTCTTCCAATGGTAGTTACAAAAGACAAAGAATTATTGATGATTCATGACAAAACATCTTTAGCTTGTTTTGATTCAAGAAAGGGAAAGGTTTTTAAACTTGAGATTCCTAATATTTATTCCCTAGATCAAGCAGTCACTTTTATTCCAAGTTTTATTTCCCCTAAGGATATCATGAAGGAAATTCCTAGCCAACCATGTCAATGGTGCTTTCCCTTTTCATCTCGTTTTTATTAATTCAGTATTGTTTGTTTTTCTCTGTCAATTAACATGATTGAACATGTCTATATATGCTGAAAATTTTTTCTTTCTTTTTAATTTTATTAAATATGTGACTGTTTCTTGATGCAATAGAAGGAAATGTATTCTGTCAATTAGTCTTTTAATTGAAAGGTGGTTCAGCTGAAATTTCATTTTTAAGAGGAATTTTGAAACAGAATTATTTTTGTATTATGAGACATACGCTCGACGAGCTATTAAGCTAATACTGCCTCTCATCGCATTTTTCATTTCTTCTTCTAGCTTTATTTTTGAGAAAAGATCAAGAAAACCCCACCCCTACCCCTCAATTATTTATTGTTGTATACTAATATTTTCTATGGACTTCCTTTAATCTAAGCAACATTGTAGTTTTTCCTGGTGACTACAACGCGGATTGTGGGCCTTATTATATGCATATGCTAGGTAGGTATCTTCTGACTGTCAAGCATGTGGTTTTTGGAAGTTTCCTTCCCCTTTCTTTTTTAAAATATAAAAATATAAATATAAATTGAATTTTTTTTTTTTGGGACAAGTGCAAATTAGAGCATATCCAAGATAGAACCTACCATCAAATTTTCTAAATCCAATAATAAAAACGTAAAATATTGTTAGTCATAGATAAAGTAAGGTAAGAACAGAGCTCCTCTGTTTCAGAACAGAACATGGCTGCTGAATCTGCGGTATCAATAGTTGTACAAAGACTAACTGATTTACTAGTTCAAGAAGCAATTTTCTTAGATGGAGTAAAAGAAGAAGTGATTGGTATGCAACTTGAACTAAGGCGAATGCAGTCTTTCTTAAAAGATGCAGATTCAAGACAAGATGAAGAAGAAAAAGAAACTCTTCGCAATTGGGTCTCTGAAATTAGAGAAGCTGCTTATGATGTTGAAGATATAATAGAAGAATTTGCTCTCAAAGTTTCTTTGAGACAAGGATCAGGCGTAGTCAACGTTGTGAAGAGATACGCTTCCATTGCCAAAGAATCTGTAGAGCTTTATAAAGTTGGTTCAGAAATTCAAACTATTAAATCCAGGATTTCTGATCTTACTGCAAGCTTGCAGAAATTTGGTATACAGCCTGGAGAAAGCTCTGGTTCTTCTCTACCAACCGGAGGAAGACGGCAGCTTTTGAGGCGGTCTTATTCTCATATTTTGGAGGAAGATATTGTTGGTTTCGAGGAAGATGTAAAGGTTCTGGTGGAAAAATTATTAAGAAGTGAGAAAAGTTTTGTTTCGATTTATGGAATGGGTGGCCTTGGAAAAACGACTCTTGCTAAGAAAATTTACCATGATAATGATGTTAGGCATCATTTTGAAGCGTTTGCTTGGGCTTATATATCTCAGCAATGTCAAGTTAGGGATGTTTGGGAAGGAATTTTGTTTAAGCTGATAAACCCATCTAGAGAGCAAAGAGAGGAAATTTCAAGTCTGAGAGATGATGAGCTTGTTAAGAAACTTTATCAAGTGCAACAAGAAAAGAAATGTTTGGTTATTTTGGATGATGTTTGGACTGTTGAGACTTGGAAAAATTTGCGTCCTGCTTTTCCTCATGGAACTGGAAATTCCAGCAGTAAAATATTGCTCACTACTCGAATTAGAGATGTTGCTTTGCATCATCCGGCTTGCTTTCTGCATCAGCCAAGAAACTTGAATGCTCAAGAGAGCTGGGAATTGTTTAAAAGGAAAGCATTTCTTGCTAAAAATTATCCAGGTAATTTTTATCTGCAAATTGCTCACGAATTTGCTTATGTTTGTTGTCAAAGCTATGCAATTCCAAGATTTAAGCATCTTGTATAATATGCTTGGAAAGAAAATTCATAAGAGTACGCAAGTTGCAGCAAAATTAACATATCTTGAAGGTGATTTAGGATTATTTATTTGTAATGGTTAGAGGACAGGGGATTTGAATTCTTGAACTCTTTCAGATACCAGTTAACTATGACTCGAAATTGATGTAGCATTTCTTGAAAAACAGAACTAAAACTGTTTTGTGATAGGACTTTAGGGGAGCCCCTTTTAAATTCATGCAAAAAAATTTTGAGCTCTCTTATAATTAGTATATTAATTTGAATTTCTGCATTAAGTCTAGATACATTTTTCAGAGTATTTGCTCCACCTCTATTACTCTTTGTTAAGTTCTATATATCAGGTGTTCCCATCTATAGTCTTCATTGTTATAATTACAGTTATAAATGTTTTGTATGCTTATTATTGCAGATTATAGAATTAGAGCAGAAATGGAGAGGTTAGGAAGGGAAATGGCTGGAAAATGTACAGGCCTACCATTGGCAATCATTGTGCTCGGAGGATTATTGGCAACTAAAACAACTATCTATGAGTGGGACACAGTTCGCCATAATATCATTTCACACTTGAGGAGAGGCCAAGGTCGTGAACAACTCTTCGGAGTATCTGTGGTTTTAGCTTTAAGTTACCACGAATTGCCATATCAGTTGAAACCTTGCTTTCTTCATTTAGCTCATTTCCCAGAAGATTATGAAATACCTACAAAAAAATTGATTAGAATGTGGGTTGCTGAAGGATTCATATCGTGTGTGCACAATGAGGAAATGGAGGAGGAAATCATGGAGGATGTGGCTCAGCGTTACTTAGATGAGTTGGTTGAGAGGTGCATGGTTCAAGTGGTAGAAAGAGGCTCAACTGGAAGGATTAGAACTTGTCGTATGCATGATCTTATGCGAGACTTGTGCTTGTCAAAGGCAAAGCAGGAAAATTTTCTTGAAATTTTCAACCAATTACATGTAAATGATCAAACGATCTATTCTTTTCCTTTGTTCATGGGAAATGAAGCAAGGTCAATTGGTAGACTTCGCAGGCTAGCCATATTTTCGAATGGAAGCCTTAAAAGATTTATCCCCTCTAGATACAAAAGAAACTCCCACCTCAGGTCTCTTTTGTATTTCCATGAAAAGGCATGCCATGTGGAGAATTGGGGATCAATAAAATCTGTGTTCAACAATTTTAAGTTACTCAGGGTCTTAGATCTTGAAGGAATTCAAGGTCGCAATGGAAAGTTACCGAAAGAAATAGGCCAGCTGATCCACTTGAGGTTTTTGAGCTTAAGAGATACTGATATAGATGAATTGCCACTTACAATAGGCAACTTGAGGTACTTGCAAACTCTAGACCTTATGACTTGGAATTCAACTGTAAAAATACCAAATGTGATATGGAAGATGCAAAGACTCAGGCATTTATATCTTCCTGAGACTTGTGGTGATGATTATGATAAATGGCAGTTAGCGAATTTGTGCAACCTGCAAACACTAGTGAACTTTCCTACAGAAAAATGTGAGATAAGAGATCTACTAAGTTTGACCAATCTCAAGAAACTAGTAATAGATGATCCGAGATTCGGACTAATCTTTAACTCTCCTGGTCTTACATTTAATCATTTGAAATCTTTGTCGTTTGTAAGCAATGAAGATTCTACTGTGAATAAAGTTGTAGTAGGATGTCCTTCTCTTTACAAGCTTCATGTAGAGGGGCAGGTAGAGAAGTTACCGGAATGGCATCAGTTTTCTTCAAACCTGGCCAAATTAAACCTGCAGGGATCTAGACTTATGGAAGATCCAATGTTGACATTGGAGAAGTTGCCAAACTTAAGAATTCTATATTTACAAATGGATTCATTCCTTGGGACGACAATGGTTTGCTCTGATAAAGGTTTTCCTCAACTCAAGTCATTGTTTCTTAGTGACTTACCCAGCCTCGAAGATTGGAAAGTGGAAGAAGGCGCCATGTCTAATCTTTGCCATTTAGAGATTTCAAATTGCACATCTATGAAGATGGTTCCTGATGGAGTAAAGTTCATCATTTCGCTTCAGGAAATAGAGATTCGATCGATGCTTAAAGCATTCAAAGCCAGACTTGAAGATGGAGGAGAGGACTACTATAAAATCCAACATGTACCATCTGTTGTGTTTAGGTATTGTGATTACTAGAATATGCTCTTTTTTTTTTTCTTTGTCCAGTCAAAGACATTTGCACTGCAAAATCATGATCTCACAAGACATCAATAAATACCCACGTTTATGGGCGTTGGGCCTCAAATCTGGGACCATATGCCTTACCAACCAGGTTGTGGAGGACTTATCCACATTTTTTTTTTTTTTTGGCTCCAGTTGGTTTAGAAATATCTCATCATATATTGCAAGAATTTCTTTTTTGCATGATAGGGTTATTACTTTCAATATTAAAGTTATCACTAGATATAATATCTAAAGATTCAAGAGAAATTGTTATGTAGAATAGGTATATGCTTCTACTCATATTGGAGTGAAGCCACGTGAATATAAGTCCATATGAATTCACTGGGTAAAATACTATATTCTCGAGATTTGGTCGAATACTATAAAAATTTTAATAAAATCAAAGAGGGTATTTCCCGTATTTAGGTATTTTTTTTGGGGGCTTTTTTAAGCTAAAAAATTGTTAACTAACGGAAAGTCTAAATAGTTAACGAAACAAACTGACAAGTATCATAATGTATTAGGAGGACTCGATTCAACAAAAGCTCAGGGTTATAGTAATTTACCCTACAAAATAAAGTTGAATTCAACATTTATTTACATAATAATATATATAATTTTTTTTTATTTTCTTAATATGCTTATAAATTAGGTTTATATATTTTATTTATATTTAAAATTATCAAAAGATAACATTTAAAATTTAATAAAAAACAGTAATATAATTATTCACGCATGTTTTTTTGAGAATATAATTCACGTATGTTAGAATATTATAAGAAAAGACAAATTAAATAAAAAAAATATGGGCAAAACTCACTTGAAACACTAGCCCCCCGTCTATTTAATATGATAATGTATAAAATCAAATTCATAGTTTTAAAAGACATTTGGCAAACTACAAGAAGTATTGGATTTAGTGATAATAATTTAATATTATTTAATATACTTGTTAAAAATTTTCGTTTCGGATATCGGTTACAACCGAATAAGCGTAATTTATAATTTAAATATTATTAAGTTATATATTTATTAATAGAAATTAAAATAAAATAAATTTATTATAAAAATATTAAATATTATCAATAAAAATTTCATTATAATAATATATTATTGCTACAAATTATAATTTATATATTTATATTATTAAAATACATAATTTATATATTAATAAATAAATAAAAATTCGGTCAATTTGGTTCGTTTATGAGCATTCTGAAAATGTTATGGAACATATGAGATTCATAAGTACGTGTACGTGTATGTGGTTATGAGTATGTGCAGTTGATGGTATAGGCTAGATATGTATGTGACTATGAATATATGTATGTGATGAGATAGATAAGTGTATATGTGTTCAAGTTATGATCTCGAGGTGAGCATTTATTATTAGTTGCTATGATGTCATGCGAGTCATATGTTTGGTGGGTTTCATGAGTTTTCAATGTATTTATACTTACCTATGTCTTATGAGCATCACAAAAGCGAAGTGGTGGGCTGTGACAGAAGGTTATTCTCCATTTGTACATCTTTATTTTGTTAGTGGATTTTGTTTCCTTTTACCTGTGGACTTAAGGCTTATGCCGAACCACTTAAATTTATATTTTTTGTAATTTTATTTATTTTGTCATTGTATTTATGTTATACCAAATAAATTTCAGATTAATCCTAACAATAACTAAAATATCAAAAAGCCTTTTGCATCGGTATTTATTATTTTGTAAAAAATAAAATAAAAAATGAAATCTTTTACATATATTATAATGTTATTAGTAAAAACAATTGTGGATCTTAAAAATATTTACTTAATATTATCATAAATTAATTTTATTTATAAAAAAATAATTGAGGCACATAAATAAACTTGTGATTTTTAATATTTTTTTTTTTTGTTTTTAGTTATAAAACATACATAATTGCATATTGTTGACTTGCATATATATCTACAAGATATCAAAGGGTCAAAAGTTTTAATTGCCTTGAAGTTATGTGCCCAGCTCAATTTTAATCCTTGAATTCTCAAATCTCTATGAATTAGGCCTAATAGTTAACTGAATTGGTTCTTGATTCTTAAGATCTGGTTCTTTCTACATGTTTTGTTCTATTTAATGAAACTCCTTTTCACTTATTAAAAAGGGAAATTTAAAAAAAAAATCTAAAAATGCAAAGAAATATTATATTATGGTGTAATTATTTTATTTCAAAAATGTTCTAACCAAATAGCAAAATATCTATTATATGGCATCTAACCACTCCCTCATTCTCACTCTCTGTCACCACCGATTCTTTGACTCACACACGGACGCACCGACAAAGGCCTGCTGCCTCTCCCTCACACTCGTAAATCGTGGATCACCCATAGCACTTTCCTTCTCTGCTACAGCCCTTTCTCTCCCCCGACTCTAACTCTCTCACCGACCCGACTCACTCTCACACTCATTGAGTCAAACACTGACTCACCTTTCTTCACTGATTCACTCTCACTCACGCAGACCAACCTAAGCAGGCACAACGATTTTAGCTTAATTTACTTTCCAATCGTAGAATACCAGTCGGTATTCAAGTTGAGATTCAATTTTAATTATAAAATTGAGCAAAAAAAAAAATTGTTGATAAGTGGTCGGGTCTAGCGCTAAACACGGTATTCGAGAATACCATGCTGAATTGAAATATCAAATTGTTTTAGTTTGTATTTTAAGAGATTTGAGACTTAAGATAATGAGAACCATACTGAATTGTATCGAAAAATTTTAATTTAGTATGATACTGATTTTTAGCTTATATCTGAGCCGAGAACTGTACTGATTTAAACTGTGTTAAATTGACCTGAAAATACCGTACCAAAATAAATAAATAAATAAATAAATAAATAAATAAATAAATATATATATATATATATATATATATATATATATATATATATATATATATATATATATATATATATAACCCATTAAAATCCAAATCTTAGGCCTAGGACTAAGCACAATGCTTGGGAATATCTAACTGAATCGAAATATCGAATTATTTTAGTATTATATTGTACAAATACCGAATAATATAATACTGAATTATAAGAAATTTAGGACTTAAGATAAGAACCCTATTGAGCTGTATTGAAAATTTTAATTTGGTACAGTACTGATTTTTAACCTAGTATCAACTTGAGCCAAACTGTGCTCAACCCTAGTTGATTCTCCTTGGCATTCGTTGCCGTTGTTAGTGCCCGATCTTTAGATCACGAGCTTAGTTCTACTCTTGTTGTTTTCCAGGTTCTGCTTTCTCAATTCTCTAGTAATTTTTGTTGCTTAATTTTATACTAAATAAGTTTCTTCTTCTCAAATTCAAATTCATTTAAATTAATATATTGAGAGTTTATATAATCATAAGAGTATCATCATTAAAAACTAGCTATTAAGGTTGAAAAATTTAATTATATATAAGTTTACTCAACATCTTGTATGTAATCAATGTGGGATCAGTGTTTTAAAAGTTGGACCAAATAGGCTGATTTGATCGGTTGAATTTGGAACCACTGGCAAGCCTAGTTCAGTTCAATTAAAAATAAGATTTTTTGGTTTAACCATTTTTTGACCATTTTTAATCGGTTTTAACTGGTTTTTAACCAGTTAAATTTCTATTAATGGCAATCATTCAAAAAATTAAAAAAACAAAAAGAGAAATGAAAGAATTTTATTTAATCAGTCAGGTCGGTTGAACTACGAACCAGTGACTTGATCAGTTCGATCATTGGTCTAGTTTTTAAAACACTATATCGGATCTATCCCCACATCGTTTCATTCTTCATTAATTCTTCCTTTCCTTTTCCTTTATTCAATTATTTTTTAATATGGTTTAATACTCCCCTGAAGTGTTAATTGGTTTGGAAAAGTACTCAATTTAGAGCCTATACATTTTCCAAATGCTTAATTTAGTGTCTTAATTTTTTTTTTTAATCCATTCAACGACTTTAAGTCATATTTTGGGTCATTTAGGTTGTATCTGGTTGATAGGACAGGACAACCAAAGATTGGATAAGACAGAATATTTCAAAATAAGATAAAATAAAATTTTATCCTATATAGTATTTGGAACAACTAAAATTAGGACTAGATATATTATAAAAATGACAATAATACCCCTATGAACTAAATATTTAAATTTTTAATAAAAAATCAGTCTAATAAATATTTAAAAATACTAAAATTGAAATATTTTAATGTACTAAATATTTATATATACTATTTAATGAATAAACACATTAAATTATAAAAATATCAAATATTTATTATCAAACATAATATTTTTAAATAAAATATAAATAATTATAAGAAATTAGAAAAAAATATAAAAATAAAAAATTGATTAATACTCATTAAATAAAAAATTAAAAATGAAATATACATATTTATTCTATTATTTGGTTTAAGATATTTTAGAAAAATAAATTTTGCAAACTTATTAAAAAAATATTTTCTTATTATATTTAATAGCTGAGCATTACAAAAAGTTATTTAGAAGAAAAAAATTTTCATTCTACATAACTATAATAAAAAAAATTGTCATAAAAAATTTTAAAAATGAAATAAAACTAAAAAAAATAAGTTAAAAAATAAAACTAAAAAAATAAGTTTGTATTTATGTGATGATTGTTTGGAAAATAAAATGTTAAATTTTAATTTTCAATGAAAGATAAACTTGTCCTCTCTATATATAGAGAACTCAAATTGAGTAGTGAAATTGAATAAAATTTAATTTTTATCTAATTTTTATAATACTAAAAATTTATCAAATGCTAAACTAATTATTTTAATGCTGCCATATCCAGTCTATATATATGTCAACCAAATACAACCTTTAAGGGCTTGGCCATTAATTAGTTTAAATTGACTTTACTCATTCAGTAAAGTGATTTGTGGGACCTATTTTATATTTTTTAAATGATAGAAACTGTTAAAATTTAAAAAATATATTTTAAAATAATAAAATATGAATATTAAAAACTTAAAAAATAATTAAAAAATTAAAATTAAAAACTTAAAAAAAAAAAAATCAGATTTGAATTTGAAATTTAGTTCTCTCGAGCAATTGATCGAACATTTTGTAGACCTTGTTCATCTCTTTATCTAATTCCTTGCACTTTCAACTTTCTCTCTAACTGAACAAACAAAAGTTTTCCTGAAAAACACAGATTAGAACTAGAACATCCCAAGTGCTTATCCTTGCTAACTAAGAAGGTACCTAGAGGAGAACTAGTTGGGTCTACCTTTCAAAGCTTGGACGCATGAAGGGTTTCCAATTCACTGAGGTGACATTTCCTTGCTATTAACCGCTTAAGGAAGTTCAAACTCTATAAACCCGCACTTGAAGTCTCTATTCTCTCTCTTTATCTCTTAATATTTTAGCTTTTTCATTTAAATTGGATAATGGGTAGCATCAGATTGGATGGTTTGGGGATTTAAATGTAGCAATAAAGGTAATTGTTTAAATGCTTAAATCAATAACTTTAATTCGTGAGCGAAAAAAAAAAAATTGAATTTGAAGCCTTATTTTGATACTGATTTAGGTTCCATTAACAACCAAGAAATTATCAATAGAATGAAAAACTAACCCCAAAATTGAAGTGGGTACTTTTCAATTTACTATAAATTTTTCATCTCTACATTTGATTACGATGGTTTCTGTAATTGCAGTGTGTTTTGCCTACTTGTACGATGTTTTACTCATCTGGATTTGATGAAATCTCGTTGATTGAAACCTTAGTTCAATGGTTCTTTATTCTTGCTGGAGTTGCTTTTGTAGATGATGATGGAGAAGATGAATAAGAGAAGAACAAGTTTTCGTTTCAGAAAGGCTTGTGGAGCTGAGGGATCCCATTTATGGGTTTCAAACTCAGATCTAGGTTTTTTTTTTTTTTTATTAATTTTTCAAGTTTTAAAATTTAATTTTTCATAATTTAAAATTATGATTTTTTAATTTTAATTTTTTATTATTTAAAAATATAAAGTGGGACTCATACTTTCACTTTACCTTGTTAAGTATAATTAACAGACAAACTTTTAAATGATCCAAAACATAACTTAAAGCCCTTAATTGGATAAAAAAAAATTTAAGACACTAAATAGAGGATTTGAAAAAGTATATGGCCCAAATTGGGTATTTTCCCCATCTAGGTCTATGTTATGGTGGCCACTGCCCATTCCACTTGGAACATAGCCCACATGCAATGGATTCAAATATTTGCTCTGATACTATATAAAAAATGTTGAGAATTTAGGAGTGCCAATTTTAAAAGCTAGCTATTAAGGTTAGAAAATTTAATTTTATATAAATTCATCATTCAACATCTTATATTAGTCATATGGAATCTATCCCTGCATCCTTTCATTCTTCAGTAATCTTCCTTCCATTCTTCTTCATTCAATTATTTTTTATATTGTTTAACAAATTCCACAGCAACTATTATTAACTATGGAAAGCAACTTTTAATTGTAGCATAGTTTCTAGGATTCTATCCCTGTGGAGAATTTCAATTTCAATTATTACGTTTTCAAAACTCAACTTGGTGTAGGATTGGGGATTAGGGAAAGAAGGGATAAATTTGCGGAATTTGTTGATGGGTTGTTGCTGAAACTCAAACATCAGAAATTAAGAATTGAAAGATTCAAGTTGCATATAAGTTTCTTTTCTTTGATTGTTGTTATAAGTTACTTCTTTCATTCTGAAAAAAATAGTCATTAAAAAAGTTAGTTTTGTTCATAAATAAGTGGCCATTTAGCAATCTAATAAAAAAATGGTAAAATGACTAATTTACCCTTTTATTTTTCAAGTATGAGAAATGTTTTCCTAATTTATACTGCAATTAATAAGAACTTTTTTGATAATTTATGATAAAGTTATTACAACTTTAAAAATAGTGATTTTTTTTTAATAACCACTTTTTTCATAATGGAGGGAGTAGATGGTAACAACAATTCTGTTGGAGGCTTACCTATTCGTGGCATTTGGTAGAAAGGGGAGGTCATAAACTCTTCTCGTAATCAATGATTTTAGTAGTCTTTATTAAGAAATGAGGCAATGTCAAATATACCTACAATAGATGGAAAAGTTTCTAGTGGTTATTTTGATTGTTTGGCAACATCACATCTTTTTTGAGTTTGCTCTGTTTAGTGTTCAGGTGATGAATTTTGTGTTTTTTCCCCAATACTTTTTGAATGAGTATGTTGGAAATGGGCTAGTCGTTGGCTGTATCTTGATGATAATAAGCGTTTATAAACACTACACATAAACTAAGAAAAATTGTGAGTTTTTAATAAGGACATTGCAGAAATATTATAAGTTGTATATATATGTAACACTTCTGAAACTTATTAAACTTAGGAGTTGGCAAAACGTCCATACCCATTTACCCACTCATTAAATAAGGGTATGGGTGATAAATGGGTAGTTATCATTATAAATGAGTTAGTAATGTGTCAACCCATTTATCCCTTCAATATATGGGTGTAAAAGGGTATGAGTGTGGGTACGCATCTCAATCTATTAATAATTTTTTTTAAAGGAAATTACAATGAATATGGTTTTTTTTTTAGCAAAATTATTATTTATATTGTTATTTTATTTTTGATAAAATACTATTTAGTTTTTGAAATTTATCTAAATTAATGATTTGATCCCTGTAATTTGAAAAATGAGCTCTTTAATTCCTGAGGCATCATTTTGTTACACTAACTAGTCCTTATGTTAATTTTTCCATTAAAAATTTGTGAAAAATCTAAAATGCTCTTTATTTACAATTAAATTTTCTACTTCACGCCATCTTTCTCACACTAATCCCAGTAGATAATAACTACAACAAATCTTCATAAAATTTTAATTTTTTTTTTTGGATTTATGACATTTTTCCACCCAGAACTTGGTCATCAAAGGAAAAAAAAAATCAACCAAAAATTCATCAATTTCACATCAATGGACCACTTAGAAAAAAAAATTCAAGAAATACAACATGAATAACAAAACAAAACCCACTGAATACTAAAAGCAAAAGTAATTTGAATTTCACACACTCAAAGCAAAAGTAGTTTTATTTTCGAAACAAGCTACATATATTTTGATTTTTAAGTAGTTCAAAATCTAGTTATTATTTATTCATTCGTCTAAAATTTTGATTTTTTGTTAGAGTTCTCATTTGATTCTCCATCGCTCGCCTTCGCCAAGCATTAGCCATCGTTAGAAAGCAACCACCGCTCTATGCGCTCGTCATTGGAAAGCAACTATCGCTCTCTGCTCCAGCAACCATCATTCAAGATCATTTCTTGAAGAACATATTCTAATTTTGCAGGTGCAAGGCCAACCCACACTCAATTCCAGCAGCCTAGTCACTGTGGGTCTCTGTGTCAATAACGAATCAACTTTTTGCTGTTGTCCTTGTTTCGCTCGTCGCCAACATAGCAATAGTAGCCAAATCACCTCAGCCTAAATCACTACTACCCATTCAGAATACCAAGCCAACCCGTTTATATGAGTGGCAGCGGTGATCGTGATGGGTTAGACCAGCGATGGGTGAGAAGGAGCTATGAGATTTGGTTATGGTGGACTAGTTTGTGATGGGTGAAAAGGAGATAGCTTGAAGGGATGAGCTTCACCCCGTCTGATATGTTTTTTAATCTTTAATGTTTTTCTTATTTGTTATTTTTTATATTTTCTTTATTTGTTGTTGATTTTATAATTTCTTGATAAATTTTTGAATTTGATAATTGCCATTTTTGAATTTGAATATGTAGCTATCATTTGTTCTTTATTCTACTGGTAAGGAGAGGGTGGAGGATAGAGGGTGTTTTAGGCATTAGAAATTTTTTTTTCTTTTTTTAATTTTTTAAAGGTAAATTGTAGAAAATTTTGATAGAAAAACTAATTAGTGTAATAGAATAAAACCTTTATGACTAAAGAGCTTATTTCTCAAATTGCAGGGACCAAATCTTAATTTAGGCAAACCTCATAATTAAATAGTACTTTATCCTTTTATTTTTTATACATTTTTAGCTACTATCTATTTCTTTTATATGATGTTTTTTATACTTATTTACATTTTTACAGTTGTATCATGTATTCTCAATTGCTTTGTTCTTGATCACTATTATCATTATTTTGATAAATCACCTGCTCCAATTATAGCTCTAATGTCTTCACCCCCAGCAAAAACATCGACAGCTTCTCTTTTAAGACAAACATTGCCCGTTCTGGCTCAGACTCCAGTAGCTATGCCTCTACCTATTGCCGCTCCTATTAGTCCACCACCTGAACCAGTTCCAGTGAGCTCTCTACCAACAAGATCTCATACTAAACCTCTTTCATCACCTGCACCAGTCACTTCACTAACAATCTCCCCTCTAGAAAATGCTCCATTGGCTTTAATGGCTGCTATAATAACAAAGGCTTATACTCCAATAACTAGGCCTCCACCTATTACCACTCCTATTAGCTCACCACCTGCTCTAGTTCTAGTGAGCTCTCCACTAACGAAATCTCCTTCTAAATCTCCTCCATCACCTGCACTAGTTAGTTAACCAACAATCTCTCCTCTAGAAAATCCTCCACTGGCCCGAGTGGCTGCTCCAACAGTAGTAGTTCCTGTGCCCACTCCAAGCAAGAGGATGTCTAAGAAGCAAACTGTTGCACCAGCTCTTGCTCCAGGGTTGTCGAGCCCACTTGCTCCACCTACAGATTCACTTGGATCGAGCGTTGAAGGCAACTCACCTGCTCCCTCTATTGCTAATGATGAGGTACTTTTTGGTGCTCTTTTCTAATTATTTATAGAGAGAAATTATAGATTGCACAAATCCAATTTTCTAATCCCTCTTATTTTTTTTCTTTTTTGTTCAAAAATTCAGGTTTTTCATAAATTTTTTCCTTTTGAGTCTTCTCTTTTATTACATTTATTTTTCATATACTATTTTAGAATTTGTTCTTTAGTTGATAAAATTTAATGGATTGATTAAGCTTTTCCATTTGCAATATTTGATTATAAATTTCTTGTTGAACTAAAGAAATGCAGTGACGGTAGTAGTGGAGGCATTGATGACGGAAATGAAGAGAGAAACTAGTTATTAGTAGAAGGAAAAATTTAGATGTTGATATGAAAGAATGATTTTTGGAACTATGGAGTGCCTAGGATATTGGAGTTGGGTTTACAGCACATAGAAAGAGGGATTCAAGGAGAAGAAGGAAGAGAAGAGAGGTTACGTAAAGAGAAGAAGAGTCGTTTTTGTCTTCACTCTTCTTCTCTTTACGTAACCTCTCTTCTCTTCTTTCTCCTCCTTGAGTCCCTCTTTCTATGTGCTGCAAACCCAACTCCAATATCCTAGGCACTCCATAGTCCCAAAAATAATTCTTTCATATCAACATCCAAATCTTTCCTTCTGCTAATAACTAGTTTCTCTCTTCATTTTTGTTATCAATGCCTCCACTACTACTGTCACTACACTTCTTTAGTTCAATAAAAAATTTATAATCAAATATTGCAAATGGAAAAGATTAATCAATCCCAACTAAAGAAAAAATTCCAAAATAGTATATGAAAAATAAATGTAATAAGAAAAAAGATTCAAAGAGGGGAAAATTTATGAAAAATCTGAATTTCTGAAACCAAAAAGAAAAAAAACAAGAGGGATTAGAAAATTGGATTTGTGCAATCTATAATTTCTCTCTATAAATAATTAGCAAAGAGCACTAGAAAGTACCTCATCATCAGCAATAGAGGGAGCAGGTGAGTTGCCTTCAACACTCAATCCAGGTGAATCCTTTGCTGGAGCAAGTAGGCACGACAACCCTAGTGCAAGAGCTGGTGCACCAGTTTGCTTCTTAGAAATCTTCTTGCTTGGAGTGGGTGGAGGATCTACTACTGTTGGAGCAACCACTCGGGCTGGTGGAGCATTTTCTGGAGGAGAGATTGTTGGTTAACTAACTGGTGCAGCTGATAGAGGAGATTCAAAGGAAGATTTCATTAGTGTAGAGCTCACAAGAACTGGAGCAGGTGGTGAGCTAATAGAAGTGGCAACATGTGAAGGTATGTCTATTGGAGTTTGAGCCTCTACTATTCGAGTAGCCACTAAAGTTGGTGGAACATTTTCTAGAGGAAAGGTTGTTGGTAGAGTAATTGGTGCAAGTGATGGGGGAGATTTAGCATGAGATCTTGCTAGTAGAGAGCTCACTAAAACTGGAGCAAGTGGTGAGCAAAATTGAGTGGCGATAGGCAGAGACATAGTTACTAGAGTTTGAGCTAGAACAGACACTATTTGTCTTATAGGAGAAGCTGCCAATGTTTTTACCGGTGGTGAAGACACTGGAGCTTCAATTAAAGCAAGTGATTTATAAAAACAATGATAACAATGATCAAGAACAAAACAATTGAGATACACAATACAAAAGTAAAAAAGAAATACCTATAAAAGAAATAGATAGTAGCTAAAAATGTATAAAAAATAAAAAGGATAAATTACTATTTAGTTCCTGAAGTTTGACCTAATTAATTATTTAGTTTCTATATTTTGTGAAACTGACTATTGAATCCTAAAATTTTGTTCCGTCAATTAAATTAGTTTTTCCATCTAAAATTGGTCTTATTTATTGTTAAAATAAAGGTAAAATGGCGAAAATAGCTTACTCAAATTACTATTTAGTCCTCGATATTTGATTTAATTAACTATTTAGTTTCTGTATTTTCACCATTTCATCTTAATTTAATAGTAAATAGGATGAATTTTGGACGGAACAACTAATTCTATTGACGGAATAAAACTTTAAGGATCAAATAGTCAGTTTTACAAAATGCAAGGACTAAATATTTAATTAGGTTAAACTTAAGGGATTAAATAATAGTTTACCCCAAATAAAATCACGGTATAAATAATATTTTTGCCAAAAAAAAAAAAGTATACAATGTAAAGTGAGCATGAGCCTATCTATAATGTAATATGATTTTATCCCTTATTATAATGTTAATAATACAATTCTTCATAAAGTACAATTTCAAGGACCAAAGCTTCTTATTTGTTTTTTGCTTTTCATAATTTCATATGTAAAAAATAAAGAAGATACATGGCAGCGAGGCATGTGGCCGAAATTTATGCCTCTCACCGGAACGGAGGATTAAACAGTTAAAAATCCAAAAAACCAAAAATTATATTTTTGTCTCACCAAACCAAATTAAATTTAGAGTAGAAATTGAACCGAACTTACTTGAAAATTTTAGATTCATTTAGATTTATTGGTTTGGTATGCTATTGGATTGTTTTTATAGGCTTTTGGGTTTTGGCCAGCTTGGATTTAAAATCACATTGGGCCATATCACAGATTCAACTGAAAAACAACCGGTAGGCCCATGTGCGTTGTTTTGAAATGGCTGATCATATTGAGCTCCACTGAAAAAAAAAATCAATGACTATTTGAAAAAAGAAAATGAAAATTCTAAACCAAAACTATTTTAATTCATTTTCTTTTGCTCAAGATATTCGCAACAACTAAACAGATCAGAAGATCCAATTGAAAAACCTCAAGTCAAGCTAATATTCTTTTTTACATCTCCTTATTTTCTGAACATCTGTCACATCCCATCAACAACTATAACTACTGGATTAGAATTAAATTCACCACAAAATGACATGTGAACTCTCACTACTTCCATTCCAAATGGTTTTCTATTTTTTGGGTGAATTAATATTTAGTGTTTCAGTTTTAATCACATTTATATAAAGATTTTTTTATTTCAAGAAATTAACTATCTCATCCCTGCATTTTAATTCCGTTATACTATTTAGTCGTTCTATCTATTTTTACAGTTAACTGTCTATAAAAATATTAAAATACCTCCTAATTTACTCTTAAATTTTCCTTTCATTGCCATAGAATTGACACCCATAACCTAGTAAAATCTTGCCAAGAATAATTGAGTTCTATTTTCTTATCCTGCCAAGAATAATTCATATTTCATATTCATATCAAGAAAACATATTAAAATAAAATCCACAATCACGATATTGCCAATTTCACATCAATTCACCCAAATGAAAATAGAAGCAGAGAAAGATAAAAGCACCATCATAAACCACAAGAAATACTGTGAACCTGTTGTACTACAGGTGCCCTTCCATATGCAACCACAATCTTCAACCTAGTGTCATAAGCAAATTTCTGTGCCTTCCCATGAATCTGGCCAAAACAAATAAATTAACAAACAGATTATAAATGAGACAAAAAGAATAAAAGAAAAGGTCAAGAGAATAAACAGATCTTCAAACTAGTGTTGTACTATGGTTTCACATATCAAAAGAATAAACAAATCTTCAACCTAGTGTTGTCCTATGGTTTCACATACTTGCACCTTTTAATATTCTCATTCAAACACTCTCCCAAATCAATTTCGGTAAACGCATTCAAAGGTGGAGGTATGTTGGAGCCAGTGATTTGAACGGGAATATCCTCATACGCATAATTTTGTTACAATCGGGAAGCAACAACGGGTCTGGTATCTCGTGGTCTCCATGATGAAATGGATGAGAGAGAGACCGTCAATGAAGGAGAGTAATCTGAGTGAATTGGAGAAATGGGAGACCATATGGGTTTGTGAGAGATAGAAAAAGAACCGTGTCTGTGAGGGGATGAGGAATCTGTGATGCCGAGGGACAGAGAGAGGTGTGGAATTATCTGATGTTTGCAGCTTACAAGGAGATTCAAGTGATGTTTGCAGCTTATATTTATTGCTGGTCTTGGAATTATCTGAAGGCTTAATTAATTAAGCTTTGCATGTCTGATTGTGGAGAGTGATTAATATATACCATAATAGCTTTGCAACTGTAAGCAAATTAATATATATTGCTACAAAAAGAGTGGATGACCATTTGCGCAATTCAGCTGCAGCAGTACTATAGGTATAACTTCTTTCTATTCACAATTATATAAATATATGTACAGATCATGAATTAAACAATCACTGTCATACGCAATTCTATAAATATACAGTCTGATTTAGTTGGTTCACGTTTCAATCTTATTTATTTTTATTCTATTCTAAAAATGTGGTTTCTCCATCAAGATTTTTTAAATTAATAAGAAAAAATGGAAAAGAAAAACAGCTTTTGCAACTTTTTGGGTTTGATATACTAGACTAAGTTTTGATCGAGTATTAATGGAAAATGACTTTTTTTTTTTTTTTTTGAAGTTTTTATTTTTTGTTTTATTTTGTTATTGGTTATTGGGTTTGAAATTGTGGGGTGTTATGCTCTAAGAATTTTCTCTTTCTTGAAAAATGATTAATCACATTAGTTCATAAATGATGAAACATAAAGTAACTTAATTAATTACAAGATCTGTAAGTTGCTTTTAGTATGTTTTGGTTACTTAATTTGGTTCATGGTGTTCTTGTTTGTAGTCCATTTTATTCACAACTCAGTTGGAGCTTGTTGAATTATTAATGCAATAATTATTAATTAAAGCCAAATACCCTTTAATTGAACACTGACATAAAACATATATAATTATATTTATGATTAAATAAAATCTAAAATGGCAAAATGTTTTTTTTTTTTCATCAAATCACGATTTAATATACAAATTGTTCTTATTTTAAGATTATTTCCTGAATAAAAATTATTAATATGTATTCTGTTTTTTTTAATTTGTTATAAGCATGGAGTTAAACATCATGATCACATAAATTTTGGCACTGAAAAAAAAAAAAAAATGGAAGCAACTCAAATTTTCCAATGTCCAAAAACTATTTAGTTATATAGATGCCATGAGAATCAAACAAGCATATACGAAAACACAGATGCAATCAAGGATGCGTATAGAAAAATACTCATGCAATATAGATTGTCACCTTAATCACAAAAAGTGTAATAAACAATGAGTACTCATTAAAATCCACTCGAAAAGAGTAAAAGATAAATAAAAATAAAATCTTGAAATAACTTCTAAAGCAATCAAATACAATCCCATTGAGAGTCAAATGCTACTATTAACACCAATAAAATGATAAAAGTTTGAAGAGGATAAATGATGAGTCAGTCAATACTATTTAATCCACTTCAGGAATAACACTCTAGCATGGGGAGAAAATGGCCTGTTGGATCCAAAATCGAACTAAACTGAAAAAAATTGAAAAACTAAAATTTTTATTTTTATTTCATCAAACCGAATCGAAGTTAAAATAGAAATTGAATTGAATCCAATGGTGTAACCACGTTACAAAGAGTGGGATTACTAATTAAAATTTTCAAGAACGCTATTAATTTAGATGAATTTTACGTAGTGACTTCACTAAAATTTTTAAAGTAATCGTGATCCCATTAGAATTGTTAAATATTGCACGGTTCCACTAAAATATTTTTAAGTCATAAATTTTTTTATAAATTTGAGATTTGATTACAACTAAAATATATATTGTGACCCACTCAAATTGTTTATGTGCCTTTTAAATGTATTTGATTTTTATTTTTCAAACCTAAATATTTAAAAATTTATAAATATTATGTGTATTTTAATTAAATTTTCTCTTTTTTCAAATTATGTTATGACCCATCAAAATTATTATGGATGCATTAATTTTGCTTATTTTAATTTTTAAATAATAATATATTTATTTCATATAACATTATAAATTTATAAAATTATTTTAAAGAATAAAAAAAAATATAATTTAAAATTTTTATCTTTACTTTTGTATATCCATCACTTTAAATAAAAAATAGAAAAATATTAATTTTTTAAACATATATTTGAAATAAATCAACATAAAACTCATTTGATGTATTAATAAAGTTTTTTAAAAAGTTGGCATGTAAATGAATTTTAATATTTAACTTTTATATTGAATATGTATTTATCTTAAAAATTATAATATTGTCAATTTACAATTTATTTACAAATCTATCAATTTTAATAAATTTTAATTCAAATATAATTAAATTTGTACAATTAATATACCTCTAAATAACTATTAGTTCATAAAAAATATATATAAATTTGAAGTTTATAATAATTTATACTAAAATAATTTTAATGTTCAGTGACTACTGAACAAAATTTTTTACTACGCCTAATAATTTATACTAAAATAATTTTAATGTTTAGTGACTACTGAACAAAATTTTTTACTACGCCACAGTCTAGACCGAACCAAAAAGTTCAATTTGGTTGGATTGATCGGTTTTTATAATTGTACAATTGTAAATCTGAATTTTAGTTCGATCCAATAATAATAAAGAAAAAAAAAAATTCTAATTATTATTACGTGATGTGTGTGCAGAACCCAACGATTAGCTTTAACGCTTTTACAAGGCAAACCGCCAACGAGAACCATCAAGCCGCAGGTATATTAACTTACGGCTGTAAAATTTCCTAAAACACATAATAAATGGGCATAAATCACCGGATTAAAGTTTGCACGTCCCAGCTGAGGTAGAGGGACCCAAATGTGAACGGTGACTGGACCAGCACCACGAATGGCGAGCGGCGACCAAGCTACCTGGTGACGAACGGCCAACGGTGAGTGTAAATAATGTAAATAATATGTATTTATTTTAGTACTGTAAATATTAGCAGGTGTACAGTAGTTAGTTTTACAAGTTAGTTTTAGCTAGTTAGTTTAATGCTGAGCTGGCAGTTTAGTCAACTAGTATAAAAGAAAAGGGACATGTGTTCTGTAAGCTTCTGCAAGCAATATTTTTAGTCAGTTACTTTACCAAATTCTTCTTCTTCATTTACAAGATATCTGTATTGCTTCAATAGAGATTTACAGTTGGGATTTAATTTTTCTTCAGTGAGGAAAGAGAAAGTGTTAAAAAAAAAAGAAATAAATCAAAATTCAAACCTTACCGAAAACAACCATAACCATGGCCGTGAAGATGAAATCGTCAATAATGAAGCTATCATTTTTATCTCTTAATTTCAACTGCAACATGGAATATTAGATGCAAAAGAAAAAAAAAGAAAAAAAAAAAAAAAAAGAGGGAAACATATATGAAATCGGGAGAGTAATTTTTCAAAACGAAGAAAATAAAAAATAAAAAGAGTAGAAAATAAGCTTAACTGAAAGCTGAAGACAGAAACGTAAAACATAAAGAAACAGATGTAAAAGGTGTTAAAATAAAAACGAAAATTTAAAAAGGGGCATACAAGAGTAAAGTTGACAACAAAAAGGGTAGATGATATAATTCCATTTTTTCAATTTTCATGCTTATAACCATTCATGTCACCACATAAACAAGTGGTCAGGTCCATTTATAATAGAATCTGACCAAGAAGCTATTTCAAACGTCAGGGACTGTAAAGAAGAGAAATCAAAACTGATATTATCAGCCAATACAAGAAAAGAGTTTCTGAAATTGAAAAGAACGAAGAGAAACAAGAAAACAGGAAGTTTTCTTGGAGGCATGGTTATTGAAAATCTTACTCTGTAACAAATGGGTTTTTGATGGGTTTTATTTGAGAAATGAGAAATGAAATTAATTGGGGTTATGGAAGAGAAAATCTTAGCAAATAAACTGGATTTCTGAATTCACAAGAGAAAGCTGAAAGAAATGAAGTAGATTATGCTAAAGAACTTCCAAATTTCAATTAGGGCTTTGTTGTTTGGCATTTAGGAAAATGGGTGAGAAAATGAAAGAAAATATTAAAAGAGAGAAATAGAAGCAATAAAATATTGCTCTGATACCATAATAGGAAATTAAACTCAGAATATTACATTACTTTCTCAGAATATTACATTTCTTTCTCATTACTCAATGAAATAAAGCTAAGTGTCACGACTCGCAAGGACGTGACTAAGTAGCTTGTGCGAGATGCCCGCTGGTATACTTAATGTGGGGTTGTGGGACAGCTCAAAGGGCTGAGTACGTGTCGTAGATGCCCGCTTGTCTTGAGTTAGGCATGCCGACCCAATTTAGTTTGGGGAGTTTGTCGCCAGTCAAGGACTTGACTATGATGGATGGGCGTGCCATCTAAGCACCAAAATGGTCAGGAGTTGTTCCCGCTTCCCTGATGAGCCCAAGGGAGGGCGAAACCAGTTGGCATTGGAAATTTCATAAGGCTTAACCTCGGATTTGCGGAAGACCGGGGTGCCGCACGGGTAGTGTCGCTGCGTGTCAACTCTGACCCCGTGACAAATGGTATCAGAGCTGGTCGTGTGCAACATTGCATTGCTTGCCAAGCGCTCTTTACCATGCTGGCGGTCCAATGTAAATGGATGAGCGCAGGTTAATGCTCGCACCCTATGGCTTGGGGGTGTCGCAAGTGGATCCTCCAATGGATAATGAGGATGAGTAGGCAGGAAGCAGCAGTGATGTTCGCCAAGCGCTACTTATAAATAAATTGGTAGTAGGCAGGGAGCACGCACACGGATCCAGCCCAAAATTAAGGAAGGGGTTCCAACTAAGACGCGGTTCTCCACATGTACGAGGACGTGCATGAATTCGCTGGGGGAGAATGTCACGACCCGCAAGGACGTGACCAAGTGGCTTGTGCGAGATGCTCGCTGGTATGCTTAATGTGGGGTTGTGGGACAGCTCGAAGGGCTGAGTACGTGTCGCAGATGCCCGCTTGTCTTGAGTTAGGCATGTCGACCCAATTTAGTTTGGGGAGTTTGTCGCCAGTCAAGGACTTGACTATGACGGATGGACGTGCCATCTAGGCACCAAACTGGTCGGGAGCTGTTCCCGCTTCCATGATGAGCCCAAGGGAGGGCGAAACCAGTTGGCATTGGAAATTTCATAAGGCTTAACCTCGGATTTGCGGGAGACCGGGGTGCCGCACGGGTAGTGCCGCTGCGTGTCAACTCTGACCCCGTGACATAAGTCTCTTATATACAAAGGCTATATGAGATAAGCTGAATAACAATTCAACAGCTCTGTAATTAATCAAGGAATAAGAGAAATGAGCTTCTAATTGACTATACGTTGCTTTGATATGCTACTGCTATAATGTACCGTAATAGTGGGTGATGCAGATGGATTATTTAATTAGATTATTAGAATATTTACTTGTGTTTAATTACAAATGTGTTAGGTCAATTACCATGACAATACATGGTCTGGTTGCATTGAATAATTTCTTGTATCTGTAAGCTCCTGGCTATGACTATGTCAATGTGTAGTGCCAGTTGTATTCAATTATGCTTAATTTACCAATGACACTGTAAGATAATAAGAGCAAATAAATTTATTAAATGGAAAATTTTATAAGTAAATCAATGGTATGAAAAACTTAATTAAATCATTAAATAGAGAAAAAAAAAAGTGAGAATTTTAATTTATTATTAACATTATTGGAATTTGTAATTAAAATATTTTATTTTAAATATAACAATCAAAATATTCATGTAAATTTTTAGTACAGCAAATTGAATATAAAGTACATTTATGGAAAATATTTAATATACAAATAAAATAATTCATTTCAATTATTAATATAAAGAAACTAATTTTGGCTTGAAGTTAAAATTATATCAATAGTACAAAAGTTGACTTGATAATTTCTTAACTATTTATATAATCCTTCTAGGTTGAACTAATCTTCCTTATTTAGCAAATGTAGTCAGAATTTTGTTTTTTATAATTTAATGCGTCACTAATTGATAGAATATTCCACTTAAGTTTTAGAAATTAAGTTGAATTTGTAGGAAAAATTCAATTTTTTATGCTCAAATTAAAAAAAAAAAAGAATATATACACACAAATACATATTTAATTTAAATTTATAAATGTATAATGAAATTTCATGTAAATATGGTATGCATATTCTTAAAATATGTTTGACATGTAGTTTTATTATGTGCAATTGTGCATCCATAATTTTCATATTAATTACAAATAGTTGGATAATTAATGAAATGTCTCCCCAAATGCATGTAATTCACTTATTGTAAAAGGAAATTCATTCAATTCATGTATTTATACCCAAAGATAACTTTCTAAAATTAGTTTATTTGACTCATTTCAAAAATATTAATAATAATAATTTAAAAATACAACCCGTAAATTTATACAGCTTTTGCAGCTTTTTGGGTATGATATACTACTAGCTTAAGTTTTGAGTATTAATTGAAAATGACTTTCTTTTTTAACATTTATTTAAGATTTTTATTTATTTATTTTATTTTGTTATTGTTTATTCGATTTGAAAATGTGTGGAGTTATATTTTAAGGTTTTTTTTTTTTTAAAGGTTAATCGCATTGGTTCATAAATGATGCAACCTAAAACAATCTAACTAATAACAAGATTTGTACATTGTTTTTAATATGTTTTGATTACTTGATTCGTGGTGATCTTATTTGTAGGGTGTAAATGAGTTGAACCGTTCGCAAGCAGTTTAGTGTTTGACTCGATAAAAGCACGTTCACATTCAAATTACTTTATAAATGAGTTAAGTTTGAGTCTTATTTTAAAACTCGGTGAATAAATGAGCCGACTTTGAGCAAAGTGAAATTCAGCTCTATTAAGCTTGTGAACAGTTCAATTATAAACTCGTGAAAAGCTCGCAAAAAGCTCAATTAATAAGTTTATAAATAGCTTTATTATTATTATTATTATTATTATTATTATTATTATTATTATTATTAACTTAATAATTTTGACACTCCAAAAACTATATTTTAACACTTCTATAAATATTTTACTAATTTAAATTGACTAATATATATATATATATATATATATATATATATATATATATATATATATATATATATATATATATATATATATATATATCACGACCCAAATTCGACGCACGTGACCGGCACTGGAACACGGGAAAGCGTAAGGTTACCAGTGTCCATAGTCAGCCTAAACAGTAAACCCCCAATAAAAATGATACATAACAACATAATTATAAAATATTTCAGATGAATTATCTTACTACTCCATCTGCCGATAGTTTATTCAATAATCATCATAACACAATAAAAGATTTCCATAACAGTGCCATAATAATTTACAATAATAGTAATCAATATCATAAACATTGTCGGCAGAGAGTTTGACCATAATACAAGCCAACAGTTCTAGTAATATCATAATTCAACCCCAATACTGTAATTGCAGAATTCTACTATAATATTACAATAACAACATGTTGCATGTACTCTGTCGAAGAAGAAGACAGAGACCAACTTGATAAAAGTTACAACAGAAGGCTCAACTTATAACCTGAAAAATAATAAGGAGACAGAGGTGAGCGTCTCAACTCAGTGAATGATATTACTAATATACAGACCTAGTGAGCTAGATATAAACATGTATACGTGATATGCAATTATGTCACCTAATATCCAATCATAACAAAACATACAATGATGGAGTTCAGTCCACAGAAACCACACTAAAATCAAACTGAGGGAGCCGATCCTCATATAGTGGCTCTCTTAATCCAATAATCTGTCTCTTGTATCCAATCCAAGGGGTCCCGCCGTCACTGGTCTGTACCATGCAATCCTGACCCGACTGATAGTGGCCTTGGCGATGAGCAGGCCCGGCCAGCATCCACCAGTCAATAGCTCATATTCTCAAACTCATCATAACCATATCATATCCCAAGTCCTAGGTGGTCTCTGTATCATTCTGCCTCCATCCAACATACACAGAGAAATATGCAGCACAATATTCAAGTGTCCAACACAATCAGATGACAAGTAGGCGTACACATATATTCATTTCATGACATAAGCACCAGGATTTAATTATATTCACAAATATACTCAATGCAATGCATGATTAACAGGAGAGTATATTAGAAGTATCACTCACAGTACAGAAGGGCAGAGCTGAATATTCACGGACTGTGGCTGAGGGCGGCCGAAGGCACAACAGAACGATCTATACAGTGAAATGAACAAGATTATCAGAATATGAATATAATGACTAGAAAATACCTATTTCCTATCTAGACCATCTAATCTTCCCCAAAGGCTCACTTCTTTCTAACACACCTCACACCTACTAACTACTAATCAGAACGTAATAATATGCCACAAACCCACATGAACAACGAAAAATGATGCTCACCGTAAAATCACCGAAAAACATGAACATCGACTGATCGTCACAAACTTACTACCAACAGACTCGCCTTAACAAATAGAATCTGAAAATATAATCTGTTTCTTTTGGTTCATCGGAATCGACGTTGGTAGTCCGGTCGATCACTAGAATTCGACCAATTTCAACATTATCCAAAATTAGTAATTTATATACCAAATTAAAGCTTAGAGGAAGAGGAGTATGATGGTACCAAAATCACCTTGAACGGACGATAGAACTGACCAAAATTTAACTCGAAACTTCCTACCAGCGGACGGTGCGGTAGCGCGTGCGGCGGCTGGAGACTGCGCATGGCGGCGATCTTCGGTGGACAGCTTGGTCAGCACCCCAGGAACCGTTCTAGATGGCGCGTGTCGGACTCCGGTAATCGGACGGTGGTCGGACGATAGACAGCTTCTCCTTCTCTCTCTCTCTCTCTCTCTCTCTCTCTCTGCTTCTGTCTTCTGCTGCTCTCTCTCCGCTGCCCTCTCTATGTATATATATATATAAATACCAACAGTAATAATAATAATAATAATAATAATAATAATAATAATAATAATAATAATAATAATAATAATAATAATAATAATAATAATAATAATAATAATAATAATAATAATAGGAAAATGGTTTACCAAACAATTTTACTAAAATAATTTACTAAATTTAAATTCAATATCATAATTAATTGGAAGAATTTACTATAATGTAATAAATATTTTCTGTCAATATCACAATATTGCAAAATTATAATTTATGAAAATTTATGATATTACAATCTCCCCTCCTAAAAAAAAAATTCGTCCCCGAATTTTAGAATAATGATATGATATTGAAAATCTCGTATAAAATAGTAAGTCTTATTTCATTAGATATACAATATAACCATAAAATATTCAAAATACAATACCAAACATATCAACTATATTCAAATAAATATGGGTATTTGTCTCTCATCTTAGCCTCTACCTCCCAAGTACACTCCTCAATCGTATGGTTACGCCACATAACCTTAACCATAGGAATTTCTTTAGAATGAAGGCTTCGAACTTGAAAATCTAACACAGCTATAGGAATCTCTTCGTATGATAGGTTTTTGCAAATTTGAATCTCTTGAGGCTGTAGAACATGAGAAGGGTCAGGAACATATTTTCTCAACATGGAAACATGAAACACAGGATGAACTTGAGAGAGATCTGGTGGCAAGTCCAATCGATATGCAACAGCTCCAACTTGTTCGATAATCAGATACGGACCAATATACCTTGGTGCTAGCTTCCCTCTCTTACCAAATCGCATTATTCCTCTCATGGGGGAAACTTTCAAAAAAACAAAATCACCTACTTCAAAGGATACATCTTTTCACCTGTGATCCGCATAACTCTTTTGTCTACTAAAAGCTGTTCGCAACCATTCTCGAATTATGGGAATTCTTTATGAAGTTATCTGTATCAGCTCTGGTCCCGACATTTATTTTTCTCCTAGTTCTTCCCAGCACACAGGGGATCTACAATTTCTAACATACAAAGCTTCATATGGTGCCATACCAATACTGGCATGATAGCTATTATTATAAGCAAATTCAATCAGCGGCAAGTGTAAGTCCCAATAGCCTCCAAAATCAAGTATACACATGCGCAACATATCTTCCAATGTCTGAATTGTTCTCTCAGACTGACCATCTGTTTGAGGATGGAAAGCAGTACTAAAGTCCAATCTGGTACCCAAAGCATCTTGTAATGATTTCCAAAATCTCGAAGTAAACTGAGGTCCTCTGTCCGACACTATAGAGACTGGTATACCGTGCAGACACACAATTTTCTCCACATATAATCTCCCATACTTAGCAACCGAATAGTTAACCTAAACAAGGAGGAAATGAGCTGATTTAGTTAATCTATCTACAATCACCCAAATGGAATCATAGCCCGTTAAAGTCTTAGGTAAACCAGTTACAAAATCCATGGTTATTCTTTCCCATTTCCACTCAGGAATGGGAAGGGGTTGCAACAATCCAGAAGGTTTCTGGTGTTTTAACTTTACCTGCTGACAGGAGAGGCACCTAGAGACGAACTCTGCAATATCCTTTTTCATACCATTTCACCAATAAACACTTTTCAAATCACGATACATTTTATTAGAACCTGGGTGAACATTATATGCTGCAAGATGTGCTTCTTCCAGAGATTCTTTTCTCAAATTATCCACATCGGGGACACACAAACGCGAACCAAGTCGAAGCACTCCACTATCATCAATTGTGAATTCATTATTCTTCCCCTTCTGCACTTCTTCAATAATGCTGCACAACTGTGGGTCACGCCGTTGGGCCACCTTAATTCTTTTTATTAAGACTGAGCGAATTGTAAAGTGTGCCATCAAGATCCCAGTACTATGTACTTCCAACTGCAATCCATCGTCAAACAATTCAATCAACTCTTTAACTATAGGTCTTTTATGAACAACAATGTGGGCTAAACTCCCAGAAGATTTTCTACTTAGGGCATCTACTACAATATTTGCTTTGCCAGGGTGGTACAGAATGGTGTAGTCATAATCCTTAAGAAGTTCCATCCACCTTCTCTGTCTCAAGTTTAAATCCTTTTGATAAAAAATATACTTCAGACTCTTGTGATCTGTATACATCTCACAAGTCTCTCCATATAGATAATGTCTCCAAATTTTTAATGCAAAAATCACTGCTGCCATTTTCAAATCATGAGTGGGATAATTCTATTCATGCTTCTTTAACTGACGAGAAGCATAGGCAATTATCCTACCATGTTGCATTAAAACACAACCCAAACTAACTCTTGACACATCACAGAAAACAGTAAAACCACCAGTACCCGAGGGTAGTGCTAGAACTGGAGCTGAAGTAAGACAATCCTTAAGCCTCTGAAAGCTTTCTTCACACACTTTCGTCCAGTGGAACTTAACATTCTTTTGGGTGAGACGAGCTAGAGGAGCTGCTATCCTCGAAAAATCCTGAACAAAGCGATGATAATACCTTGCCAAACCCAGAAAACTACAAACTTCAGTAACTGTAGTGGGTCGTTCCCAACTAGTGACTACTTCTACCTTTTTGGGATCTACAGAAATGCCATCTTTAGTAACTACATGTCCCAAAAAGGCCACACTGTCCAACCAAAACTCACATTTAGAAAACTTAGCATAAAGCTGATGATTCCTCAATGTCTGGAGAACTATTCTCAAATGTTGGGCATGCTCTTCGTGTGTCCTTGAATATACCAAGATATCATCAATAAACACAATGACAAAATGATCCAAAAAGGGTTTGAAAATCCGATTCATTAAATCCATAAATGCTGCTGGTGCATTAGTAAGTCCAAAAGACATTACTAGAAATTCATAATGCCCATAACGAGTCCTAAATGCAGTCTTAGGAATATCTTCTTTTCTAATCTTCAATTGATGATAACCTGATCGAAGGTCAATCTTTGAAAAACATTGGGCACCATGAAGTTGATTAAACAAGTCATCAATTCGGGGAAGCGGATACTTATTCTTTATGGTCACCTTGTTCAGTTGTCTGTAATCAATACAAAGGTGCATTGACCCATCCTTCTTTTTCACAAATAACACAGGAGTACCCCAGGATGATGTACTAGGACGAATGAATCCCTTGTCTAACAAATCTTGCAATTGTTCTTTTAGTTCCTTCAATTCTGCATGTGCCATTCTATAAGGTGGCATGGATATAGGATTTGTCTCTAGCACTATATCAATACAGAATTCTATTTCTCGGTCTGGAGGCAAATCCAGAAGCTCGTTAGGAAAAACATCAGGAAATTCATTCACCACATACACATTTTCTAACTTCCCAACATCCTTAGAGACATCCCTCACTAAGGCTAAATAACCTTGACACCCACAACGCAATAACCTTCTAGCGTTAATTGCTGATATAAAATTGCAAGGGGCACTACACTTATCCCCATAAAAAGAAAAATCTATATCACCAGGTATACGAAAAATAACTTCTTTGTTACGACAATCGAGGGTAGCAAAATGAGTCGACAACCAATCCATTTCTAAAATTACATCAAAATCCATCACATCAAGTAAAATCAAATTAGGATGGAGTTCATTCCACAGAAACCACACTAAAATCAAACTGAGGGAGCTGATCCTCATATAATGGCTCTCTTAATCCAATAATCTGTCTCTTGTATCCAATCCAAGGGGCCTCACCGTCACTGGTCTGTACCATGCAGCCCTGATCCGACTAATAGCGGCCTTGGTGATGAGCAGGCCCGGCTAGCATCCACCAGTCAATAACTCATCTTCTCAAACTCATCATAACCATATCATATCCCAAGTCCTAGGTGGTCTCTGTATCATTCTGCCTCCATCCAACATACACAGAGAAATATGCAGTACAATATCCAAGTGTCCAACACAATCATATGACAAGTAGGCATACACATATATTCATTTCATGACATAAGCACCAGGATTTAATTATATTCACAAATATACTCAATGCAATGCATGATTAACAGGAGAGTATATTAGAAGTATCACTCATAGTATAGAAGGGCAGAGCTGAATATTCACGGACTGTGGCTGAGGGCGGCCGAAGGCACATCAGAACGATTTATACAGTGAAATGAACAAGATTATCAGAATATGAATATAATGACTAGAAAATACCTATTTCCTATCTAGACCATCTAATCTTCCCCAAAGGCTCACTTCTTTCTAACACACCTCACACCTACTAACTACTAATCAGAACGTAATAATATGCCACAAACCCGCATGAACAACGAAAAATGATGCTCACCGTAAAATCACCGAAAAACGTGAACGTCGACTGATCGTCACAAACTTACTACCAACAGACTCGCCTCAATACATAGAATATGAAAATATAATCTGTTTCTTTTGGTTCATCGGAATCCACGTTAGCAGTCCGGTCGATCACCGAAATTCGACCAATTTCAACATTATCCAAAATTAGTAATTTATATACCAAATTAAAGCTTAGAGGAAGAGGAGTCCGATGGTACCAAAATCACCTTGAACGGACGACGGAACTGGCCAGAATTTAACTCAAAACTTCCTACCGTTGGACGGTGCGGCGGCGCGTGCGGCAGCTGGAGACGGCGGATGGCGACGATTTTCGATGGACAGCTTGGTCAGCACCCCAGGAACCGTTCTAGATGGCGCGTGTCGGACTCCGGAAATTGGACAGTGGTCGGACGGTAGACAGCTTCTCCTTCTCTCTCTCTCTCTCTCTGCTTCTCTCTTCTGCTGCCCTCTCTATGTATATATATATATAAATACCAACAGTAATAATAATAATAATAATAATAATAATAATAATAATAATAATAATAAGAAAATGGTTTACCAAACAATTTTACTAAAATAATTTACTAAATTTAAATTCAATATCATAATAATTAATTGGAAGAATTTACTATAATATAATAAATATTTTCTGTCAATATCACAATATTGCAAAATTATAATTTATGAAAATTCATGATATTACAATATATATATATATATATTCCTAATTCACATAGTCTAATATTTTCATATTATATAAAATATATTTTTTATTAATTAATATCTTTGTAATACATGTAATGCTCAATTTTATAATTGCATTTTTCACTAATTGGATATTTTTACTTTTATATTAGTTTTAAATATTTTTATTATAGTTATTTTATTAGAAATAAATATTTAGGAAGTTGAGTATTTTGATAAGTTATAAATAAGTTTCATAATAAGTCGAGCTCGAGTTTAGCTCAATTATAATTTATTAACAAGCCGAGCTTGAGTTGAGTTTGAGTTTTAAGCGAATCAAATTTGAATATAATTTTGAAACTCAATCCAAAACTCGAGCTCTAACTCGAAAAAAAAAAAAAAATTAAATGATCTGATCTCCACTTTCAACCTCAACTCTCTCTTTCATTCTTCATATGACTTGTATTTCTCGAGAAAAAGGTTTAGGAGCATTTTGGAAAGGCATCACTGTAGGATTACATGGCCAATTTATTTATGGAGGTTTAAGGATAGGAATATGATGTCGCCAACATCTTGCATCCACGGATGTGATTAATTGTTAATAGCTAGACATAGGTATCTTTGCACAAATTGCATATTGGATAGGTCAAACCTCTTTGGTCGGTAGTCATAGAGATCTCTGGATTAGGGGTTTTGTTTTTCGATCTGCAGGATTTTGACGGTTTTGCAAATTCTTTAGATCAAATGGTTTTTCAATTGCAAAAACCCAAATATAATCTTTCTTCTTCTAAAACCATTGACAAACGAAAGAAAATAAATTAATGCAAATGCTTAATGTGATTTGCAGCACAAAACAAATTAAGTGCCTAAACAAACCAAATGCCATGGAGATTATATCATTCACATATCAAAATATCCCAATCATAGGCACATTTTTAAGTACCTAGATTTGGAAAAATTTTATATCTCCCATCACTTCAAGAAATAAGCTATTTAGCAACAGAACTTAGCTATAGACACTTTCATATAGATTAAGAAAAAAAAAATTAACAATGGGCTCGAGATAGATTAGCGACAAAAAATTAGCGATGACAAATTGCAACTATTTTGTCGCCAAATATAGCGCCAAAAATTGGCGCTTATTTCAATGATTATTTAACTACAGGATGTTCGTCACCAATTAGCAAAGGACAACTATTCTATCGCTAAATATGCCACCAATTTTTGGCACTGAATTTACGAATGGACACACTCAGCGGCGAAATCGTCAGTCGCTCATGTCAAAAAGAAAAATTTCGCCAAATTTTTTTCATTGTTTCTCTCATTTAAAATCTATCGGTCGTTGCTAATTTCAACTAGAATTTTCTCCAATTTTTTATATTTTCTTGCTCATTTAAAATTTTAGTGATGAAATTTCAAAAAATATATATATATCTCCCACTTTTTTTTTTTTTCATTTTCCCACTTATTTAAAATTTTACCAATAGATTTTGACGTCGTTAAATTCAATTCTTTATAAATATTTCTTTCTTCACCACTTCCATTACTCTCTCTCTCTCTATCTCTTTCTCTTCACTTTTTCTTTCTTCCATTCAATTCTCTTCTATTCTCCATCATTTTTTCTTTCATATATTTCCTTTAATTTTTTTTCTCTCTTTATTATTTTTATTATTATTATTGATGAAAATTAATTGGACAATAAAAATAATTAATTTATTAAAATAAAAATAAGAATATTAAAGAAAATTAATTTGACATTAAAATAAAAAATTGGACAATTAATTTAAATAAAGATATTTTAAAAAATGAAAATTAATTTAGTAGCAAATTAGCAACAGATTTTTTTTTGTTGCTAAATTAGAGAACCTTACTCCATGAATCACCAACGGATTGCCTATCACTAATTAGCAACGAACAAGAAAATCCATCGCTAAAGCTTTAAACAGCGACGACCAACATTTCAAGTGGGTAAAATTTACAGACCAGTGATATACTGACCAACCAAGAACGGTCATAAATGCATCGCTAAATGGATTTAGCAATGAATTTTCAGGTTTAGTGACTAAAAATCTGTCGCTAAATCTGAGATTTCTTATGGTGCATTATAAAATATAAGTCAATAGAAACTTACCAAGCATTAAAAAAAAAAAAAGCAAATGTAAATCGCATGCCCGACAAATTCTGTGATGATCTTTGTTGAATGATATCCTTGAAAATAGACACTTATTGTGTAATTTAACAAAAAAAAAAAATTAATTGAATTTGTGTTGATGTAGTGTTTTAAAAATCGGCTGAACGGAGAACCATTGGTCAGTCCTATTCGATTTACTAAAAAATAGAAATTCTAGTTAAGCCATTATTTAACATATTTTTTGATCGATTTTAACTCGTTTTTAACTTATTTTTATTGTTCAAATCTCTACTAATGGGAATCTGACCACAAAATTTATGAGAGAGAGAGAGAGAGATGAAGAGGTTCTGTCAAATTAGTCGGATCACTAGTTTAACAAGTCCGACTAGTTGAATTAAGAACTAATAACTTGATAGGTTCAATCACTAGTTTGATTTTTAAAACACTATGTTGATGAATTATTATTATTTTTTTTTACAAGAATTATGCCCAAAGAGCAAAAATTACAAGCAATAGCTCTAATGTTAATGAATTAAATTTGAGTGCAAAAGGAAATTAACACATATAGAGGAAAGAATTTAATAGAAATTCTTACACTAGACTGAAGAAAAATAGAACCTAATTAAGAATTGTTGTGTAATAAACAATAAAAACAATAGCAGCAAGAAAAAAAATGGGAAAAGAGAAGAATTTGAAGTGGAAATGAGAAAGGAAAGTGAATTTTGGGAAAACATTGGCTAATGAAATTCATGAACGTATGATCCTGAATTTTAATCACTATTGTTAGAATCGGTCAATTCTCAATTCGAATTGTCCTATTCAACATGATTCCTATAGAAAATGATTCGGCTCTATAGCATGAATCGAAATTAGTATATAATCATTGCCGACTCAGCCAACTCGATAGTGAATTGCAAGAATCATTTGAATCGAACGATTTTGTCGATTCTTAAACACAATTATTAGCTAATCAGTTTAAAAGAAAAAAAACTCACTTTTATTGAATTGAAAAACAAACTAAAAAAACATATGGACTAAAAAAGAAATGTCAATACTCGATAGAAGGAAAAACGAGAAGAAGATTAGAATTAGAAGAAGCAAGGAAAAGTAAAAAATCTTATGTGAGGCCACGGTTCACACTTCACACTTGCATTCTTCCAAGCTATAGGTACTTACTTGAGCTCCGGGTGTGTTAAATCTTCTTTTCTTTGTTAAATTCAGTTCTTCTTCTACGTTTTTAATACTTTTCTTCTAAATGGGAAAGCTGCAAATACAACAAAACTAAGTTTGGATCATATATTATCCAGCAAAAGAAACTGAAATTATATCAACATGCTTTGAAAAAGAAAAACATATGATTTCTATGTTCACTAGAAGGAAAAGTGTGGCTAAATATGTCATAAATCAATATAATAACTATAATCAATTGTTCTTCACTTTCTAAATCATTAACACATTTAAATTCCAACACAAATGGAAAAAAACACATAACCAACTTCCATAAATACCTATAAACATTGGTATTATCTTTTATGCCAACTAGATGTAATGCAGAGCCACCATATGAAATTGAACCAAAAACTCAATTTACACCTTTGCTTGCAATACCTGCTTTGAAACTTATGAAATTAAAACCAAATAACTCAGAAATCTAAGTGGAGATAGTTAAAACTAAATAATTCATAAATCTAAGTGGAGACAGTCATGTAAAAATTCTCGTTTCTCTACTTTACTTTCCTGAACTTTCTAAGCAACTAAAAAAGAGAGAGAGAAATTACCTTAAAGGAAGTAGTGACAAGGATAGATGTAGGTTTAGGCTCACCAAGCTGAGAACTCTTAATATTGAGTTCTTAGATAGAATTCAGGGGTTGTTTGCCAAGAAGATGAAATAGGTTGTAGTTGTCCGTCTTCTTGGAAGACCAATTAGATATAAAATGTTGAGTTCAAAAATTGAGGACCTATGGCACCCAAAATGTGGTTATAAGATTATTGATTTGGACCATGACTACTATATAGCAAATTTTAACGATGTTAAAGACTATCTCGATGATCTTTTGAAGGGACCATGGACCATTTTAGGCCATTACCTTACTCTCTAACCATGGAGTCAGGCTTTCATATAATTACACTGTTAGGTTCCTAATTAAAGCTTGATTTTAAGTTCTTAATTAGACTTATTAATATATTTGTACATATTTTATGTTCTTAATTAGGCTTGATTATGGATTCCTAATTAGGCTATTGTTTTCCTTTTTCCTTCACACTTTTGTATATATAAAGAGGTGTTATTTTATTATATCAAACACATAATAATAAACAATTCTTCATCATATTATATTTCTTCTTTTTTATTTTAAGTTGGTATAAAACCAACCTTTAAAAGGTTAGTTTAATCCTAGAGATCTGTGTCTTCTTTTTTTGGATTTTCTCTCTTTAAAAGTTGACCAGCTGATTTGGTTCAATTTTGGTCAATTTTTCTACAACCTAGTCTGATTCCCAAGGTTTTTCACCCTCCTGAATTCATTTTTGAGGCCTTTTTTTTTTTTCAATTCAGTCTCTATTTACCAATTTCATATTCGGTTATTCTTTTTTTTTTTTGCTCTATTTTTATTTATTACTACCATGGCTACCTCTGATAATTTTTATTTTGTGACCCATCCTATTACTGTGATTTCTGATGGTTCAAATTATGATTTATAGGCTCAAGAGATGTGTAGTTTTCTGAAAGGGAGACTCCTTTGGAGTATTATTACTAGTGAAATTACTAAACCCTCTAAATAGGATGATAAGACAAAAACAAAGTTCATTGAAAGATTGAATTAATGGGATAGTAGAAATTATCAGATTTTAACATGGTTTCAGAATACTTGTCAACTAAATATTAAGTCGGAATTTTTTCGTTTTGTCTGTATTAAGGATGTTTGGAATTTTTTATAGACACGTTATGTAGTTTCTGATAATGTTCATCAGTTCTAGCTTTATCGTCTCCTTCATTGTATGCATCAATAGCTTGATCAGACTATTCATAGTTATATTTCTGAGTTACAGACTTTATGGATCAATTGACAGCCTGTGATCCTATTTAGCCTGATACAAACCTTACAACCATTTATACTACTCTTCAAGATCACCAATGTGTGTGGCATTTACTTATGACTCTTCGTACTGAGTTTAACTCTATTTGTGCTACTCTTCTTCATCACAGTCCACTCCCTAAACTTGACACAGTCATTTGAGAGATACTTTCTAAGGAAACTCAACTTAATACTCTCCGTGTCGAGTGATCTCTCACTTCTATAGATGTTGTTTTTGCTGCTGCTTCAGCTATTGTTGTCATCTCTTCTTCCTCTAAGGGATCTTGCAGATATTGCAAACAAAACATCTTATTTCTGCTTGTCCAAAACCTAAAGTTAAATGGAAGAACTCTAGCCAAGGTAATTTAACAAAATCTCATAATTAATCTCAGTCCTTGAGTAGTTTTACTACTATTGCTACCATTGAGGGTTTTATATTTAAGGATACTTGTCCTTGTTGTTTCTTGAAAGATATTTAAGCTATTCTTCAATAGATCGAATTTACCTCTGGTACTCCTCCTTTCCCTATCATCTTATTGACTCTACCTGTTGCAATCATATGACCTCTGACTCTAAATTATTTAGTTCTGCCTCCACTCCAACTCATGCACCCATTGTCCACACTGCTGATAATTCCATCTTGCATATTAAACATAAAAGTACTATTTCAAATTCCCATTTGTCATCATCTAATACCTTTTATGTACCCAAGCTATCTCTTAATCTTATTTTTGTTAGTCAGTTATGTTGACTTGGTGTTAATATAACCTTTTTGAGTTATGGTTGTACTATGTAGGATTCACAGATGGGCAAGATTCTTGGGATAGGCCGTAAGTTTGGTTGATTGTTTGAACTTGTTTCTCTTCAACTACCCTCTTAAATTATTATGGCAGGCAGTTATCTCTTCTAGCATTTGGCACTTGCATCTTGGTCATATTTCTCCTTCTAGATTAGGCCTTTTAATTTCCAATGGATGTTTAAGATCTATTAAGAATAATCACTTTGATTGTGTTTCCTGTCAATTTTCCAAACATTATGCTTTACCATTTAATATTAGTGACTCTACTTATTCTGTACCATTTGATCTTATTCATTATGATGTTTGGGGACCTGCCTCTCATGTTACCATGGGTGGTTCTAGATATTTTATTATATTTGTTAATGATTATTCTCGATACATGGTTTTATCTCATGAAAAATCGATCTGAGTTACCTCACATATGTATTCAATTTGCTACAATGATTAAAACTCAATTTTTTCTCAATATTAAAGTTTTTCGTATAGATAATGCTATGGAATATTGAGACACTAAACTCTATCAATTTTTGCCACTTATGGTACTCTTGTTCAATGTTCCTATCATGGTACTTCTCAATAAAATGGTCATGCAGAACATCAACATAGGCATATTTTGGATACTGGTCAGTCTCTTCTTATGTCATATTCATGTCTTGAGATTTTCTAGGGTGAAGATGCTCTGACAGTAGTTTATACAATTAATCATATCCCTTCTTTTGTTATTAATAATATTTCTTCTTATGAGTGTCTATATGGTCATTGTCTCAAATATCACACTCTTCGAGTTTTTGGATCAACTTGTTTTGTTCATCTTTAGTCACATGAGTATACTAAATTAGACCCTCGAGCTCGATTGTGTTATTTCTTAGGGTATGGTATTGAACATAAGGGTTATCAGTGTTGGGATCCGTTGTCCCAGCGTCTTCGTATTTCTCGTCATGACATATTTTGGGAATGCAAGATGTTTTCGTCTATATCTGCCTTTAAAGTCACATCATCTTCTTCATTCTTTACTGATTCTACCACCACTTTATTTCTTGATGATCCTCCTCTAAGTTCAGTTGTCTCAAACATCTCAGATCTCCATCAACCCATGACTAATGATCTTCTTTTTGTGGATCCTCAACCTTCTTTGTTGACTATTCAGCCCTTTTTTGATCCTCCACTTCGTCATTCCTCTCATGTAAGTCAATCTAATATCACTCTTCGTGATTATCATTGTTATTCTACCATTATTTCTTTTTATAAGCCTCACACTTATCATAAGGCTAGTACTAACCCTTTATAGCAGTAAGTAATGGCAGAAGAACTCAATGCACTTACTTCCACACATACATGGAACTTGATTGATTTACCTCCGCACAAATCTGTGGTGGTGTAAATGGATCTATAAAATCAAGACTAAGGCTGATGGTTCGGTATAACGATATAAGGCTCCACTTGTAGCTAAGGGATTCACCTAAGAATATAGGACTAATTATGAGGGACTTTTGCTCCTGTAGCTCGCATCACTTCTGTTCATACCCTCATTGACATTGCTGCTATTAAGCATTGGACTTTATTTCAGCTGAATGTTAAAAATGCCTTTTTAAATGGGGATCTCAATGAAGAAGTCTATATGCAACCTCCTCCTAGTTATGATCATCCATTAAATAAAGTATGTCTTCTTCGCAAGGCATTGTATGGACTTAACCAAGCACTATATGCTTGGTTTGCCAAATTTAGTTCCACTATTTGTCAGTTTGGCTTTCAATCCAATCCCCATGATCATGCCTTATTTCTTCAAAAGACTGAATTGGGTACTATTTTGTTATTACTTTATATTGATGACATGATTATTATTGGTGATGACACTCAAGATATCCATGATCTGAAGATCTTTCTTGGCTGCCAATTTGATATGAAGGATCTTGGAAATTTGAGTTATTTCCTGGGTTTGGAGGTTACTTTTGATTCCATAAAATATTATTTATCTCAGGTCAAGTATACTATTGATCTTATCTCTCGTGCAAGTCTTACTAGTGATAAGATTGCCCACACTCCCATTGAGGCGAATGCTCATTTTTTTGCATTTGTGGTTCTCCTCTTTCTGATTGTACTTTGCATCATCAACTTGTTGGCAGTCTTATCTATCTTATTGTTACTCCACTTGACATCACTTATGCGGTTCATGTTATTAGTTAGTACATGACAGCTCCTCATCCAACTCATTATGTTGTTGTTTTTTTTTTATTCTTTGTTATGTCAAGGGTACCTTGTTTCATGGTCTTCACTATTCGAGCTTCTCCTCTCTTCAGTTACAAGGATGTGTTGATGTTGATTGGGCCGATGATCCCACAGATCGATAGTTGACTACTGGTTATTGCTTCTTACTTGGCACTTCGCTTATCTCTTGGAGTAGTAAGAAGAAAACTATCGTCTTTTGCCCCAGTACAGAAGCTGAATATTAAGCTCTTGCTGATACTACTTCTTAACTTTTATGGCTTCACTGGTTGCTTCACAATTTGGGCATTCCATTTTCATTTGCTCCTTCTCTTCATTGTGATAATGGCAGTGCTATTTATATTGATCATAATGATGTTTTTCATGAATGCATAAAACACATTGAGATTGATTACCACTTCGTGCATCATCATGTTCAACACAATACACTTCATCTTGTTCCCATCTCTTCTCAAGAACAACTTGCTAATATCTTCATCAAAGCTCATTCTGCTCCTCGTTTTCGCGATCTTATTTCCAAACTCAAGTTGTTCAATACTTTACCACCTTAAGTTTGAGGGGGGATATTAGGTTTCTAATTAAGACTTGATTTTAGATTCCTAATTAGACTTGTTAATATATTTGTATATATTTTAGGTTACTAAATAGGCTTGATTATGGGTTCCTAATTTGGCTATTATTTTCTTTTTTCCTTCACACTTTTATATATATAAAGAGGTGTTATTTCATTATATCAAACACACAACAATAAATAATTTTTCATTATATTATATTTCTTATTCTTTATTTTAAGTTGCACATTCTCTTTGCTATTATTCTCTTGTTTATATAACAATTAATAACCAGGCCCTTGTCCTGGTGGCCATGTGCTTTGATGCACATGTTGGAGGGACTTAGTCTTTGGCAAATCTCAGGACTAAATTTTTGGCAAATCTCAGATATTTTATATCTGTATACGTATATCACAAAAATAGAAAATTTTAATTTTGCTTATGCTGATTAAATGTAATTTTAAAAGATAATTTGTAGAATAGTGACTTCTTGGCTTGCATTGTTTGGAAGGTATAAATCGCAGCACCCACTGATCCAAATGAGGAATGATTTCATGATAGACAACTTCAATTTCTATGGGAACAATTGCTATAAGTTTTCTCTATATTACTGCTCATAATATATAATATTAAATTAGGTTTTGCTTTGAGTTGATGACAACCTTGCAAAGTACCTTTTTATTTATGACAGTGATCCATTTTTAATTGCCTGAATTTTAAATGATATTCGCCTAATATATACCTTATTTGAATTTAAGGTTATACATGGGTACCTGGCCGGTTCAAACTGTGAATAGGACTGAAATCGGTTCGGATCAAACCTAAAATCTATTGATTAATAATTTCAGTTCACAAATTAGACCATAAAATCGAAAGTTTAAAAGCTAATTAAAGGTTATGGGGATAAAAAAGATAATTTGAATTGAAACGGAGTAGACATTTTGAACCGTCTGAATAGTAAAAAAAAAAAAAATTTAAACACAATACATATATATATATTGCAAAAATATGAAATTATAAATAGTATTTAAAAAAATAAGTCCAAGCCCCTTTTTTAATTTATTGTTAAAATAGCTAGTTACTGTAAAAAAATTATAAATAACTTTTATTTATTTATTTATTTTTAATTAACTAATTACAGTCTTAAATCATTCAATCAATATATCATAAATTATATTATTTTATATATATTAAAACAATTATTTTAAAGTTAGCTCAAAACTCAAAAAATTAATTCAAAATTCAAAAGAATTTAAAATTTTAATAACACATTAATATTTTAATTTTTTAAATAAAAAATAATTTCAACTACACAATTCTTCATCTGTTATGACACTGCAGAATGCATGTGACTAATTAAGACGTCCATTGCTCTATTTTCAGCGTCCACTAGCTTGCAAGTTGCAAGTCGAATTTAAGAAGCGGACAATTGTAAAAATGCTTGTTTTAGAGAAAAGCGCAAGGAAAACAATGGCTTTCTCATGCATTGGATACCTGATAAGTAACCATTGCAGCCAAATAGAGAAACAAGTGAATTAAGACAGGTAAGTATTTGTTTGATCTGACCTGGCATTTGAATTCCAATGCCAGCTACTGTTACCACTTCTGTGATCAAGTGCAATTAAGTCTTTATGATCATAAATACACCAAACTTATCAATTATGTAACTGAGAATCAGTCCACACCAAACTTATAATTATATAATAATTATTATTGAATTTTATTAATTTGAATTTTTTATTTTTTTAAAATAAAAATTATATTTATTATACATACAAAGGTATTTTAGTCATTTTGTATAAATTTAATAAAAAAATATAAAAACTAGACTAAATGACTAAATAGTATGATCATTGATCAAATCAAAATCGACAGGCTAATTAGCTAATTTCTAAAAAAATAGAGATGTATTAATTAATTAGATAAAATAGCATGGATTAAATAATAATTTAATCACATTTTTTTAATCGATATTTAAGGTTTCTATTTTTATTTTTATTTTCTTATTGGTTATTGAGTTTGAAAATGTACATGGTTAGATTTTAACGTATTTCTCTTTTTTGAAAAGAAATGATGCAACCTAAATCAATCAAATTAATTACAAGATTTGTACATTGTTTTTAGTCTGTTTTGGTTACTTTATTTTTGGTGATCTTGTTAGTGGTTCATTTTATTTACAATCCATTTGGAGCTTGTTGGAGTAATGATGGAATAATTATTAATTAATGTCAAAGACTCCTTAATTGAACATTGACATAGAACATAATTATGTTTTAGGCTTAACTAAAATCTAAAATGGAAAAAAAAAAATTTATCATTTCATGATTTAATGTACACATTGTTCTTATTTTATGATTACTTTCTGAATGAAAATTATTAATATTTATTCTATTTTTCTAAAATATTTCTTATGTGATTATTGTAAAACTTTAAGTGAAACAATTAATTGATCTCAATAATTAATTAATTAAGAATGTTAAACATATAATTCTCACAATTGAAATTAAAATACATACTTGAAAAATTTGATGCGATTAACATGATGCAAACATTAAGAATAAATAGATTTTTCTCTCTTGACCTTTTTGTTTACGTCGATTTGATTGATGGATTAACTTTTTTGTTATTGGTATAAATCCTAATAGATAGAGAGAAGACTAATTTATAATTGTTATAATTTAACCTGATATGTTCATCGCATAACTAAATGAATGATCAAGATCATTTAGCTATTTAATTATTATTTTGGCTTTATATGATAGCTCAATATTAGACCACATTCTAACAATTATTTGTTAGCTTTTTCTTATTTACTTTTCCTAATTCTAATATAAATTTTTAATTGAACATATGACTTATGTTAATTCATTAGAATTTTAATTCTTGTTCGATATGCTTGTTAAATCTCCAAGATTATACATGCATCCAAAATTAAATATTCTTGTGATTTACGTAAGTAGCATAGGTTAAATTTTAATTTATTATTACATGTTTCTAATCACTATAGAAGGTGGTGCACATTTACATATTTGTCGTTTTACAGAAGGTTTGTGATTGTTTGTGAAGTTTAGAATGGCACATCGAATTCTATGTACTTTTATTAATATTATTTTCATTACGGAAAGAGAATCTAGATGTATCAAAAGTGAAAATAAATTGAAAATTATTTATAATATAATGAATATTTTTAGTTTTTAGTTCAGTTAATTTTATATATTATATTTTAAAATTTTTATTATAAAGTAATAATTGATTACGAACAAAATTGAAAAAATCAACTTTAGACATATAAAAACTAAAAGATATATATAGTAAATTACAATTTATTTTTTAGTTCAAAATCAAGTTCCTATATTTTTTTCATGATCTATATTATGACTTATTAGAATTCGTTAGACATATAAATACTTATTCTTAACTTCTACTTTTTTTTTTTTATTAAAAATTTAATGATTAGTTTTTGTTACTTAAATATAAAATTGCATATTTTTATACTAAGTGAAATTTTCAATTAAATTGATATAAAACTTCTTAAATAAACACCATGAGATTCAAGTCATATTAGTCGACTTTTAAAATTATCATGAAAAAATATTTATATAATTGATGATTAAATTTATTTTACTTGTTGGATCTAGGTTAAGTTAAATTTATTGGGATATTAAGTATGAATGAAATACCACATTAAAAAAAGATGGATTTAGTGAGGGATTTATAAATGGGAAGGACCCATAAATCTATTGCCTTAAGGTTTTGAATTGGATTGTGGTATCAAGTTTATGAATATGTCTCTTACTATAGCCCATGATAATAATCTCCCCAGTGATTAGCTCCCTGGTGTCCCGGTATTAGGTAGTTTGGACCTCAACAATAATATCAGAGTCTATGTTCGACTAGAAACGGATATGGAGACGATAATGGAGGTGCAGGTTCGGGAAAATAGTGGTATACGTGGTGGCCTGAAGCGTGGTTTTCACACTCCAACTCAAAATTTTAAGACAATGGGTTTATAAATTCTTTCTACTTATAAATCTCTTACTAAGTCAATCTCTTTTTAATGTGAGATTTCACTCATACTTGATATCTCAACAAAATTTTCATATGAAAACCTAAAAATTCAATGAAATTATAATTATACATAATAAATATTATTTAAGTTGTATAATCATGCATGTTTAATATAATTAGAATGATGACATAAAATAATTATACATTCTATATAAATATATGAATGTACTTTAAAAGGCAATATATACACAATATTGAAAGAATATGAGTCAAACATATTTAAATAAATCATTTCTTACAATTTTAAATGATATTCTTATATTCAAAAATATGTTAGAGAAAAGAAAGTAAATAAATTGATAGTAAATAAATTGATAGATATGTTTTATTATAATTTTCTAATTTATTTTATTTTTGTTATGCTACGTATAATTAAATACAATTATCATTTGATTTTTGCTTCATAATTTACTATACGTATCTTTTAATTTTTATATGCCTAAGGTTGAATAATTATTTTATTTTATTCTTATTTTAATTGAATTCATTATTTTTCTTATTTAAATTAAATATAATTAGATATTGAATATAATTAATTATATATTAAATAATAATTATTTTATTCTTTAATTATTCTAATTAAATTCATATTTTCTTATTTAAATTAATTATAATTAGATATTAAATATAATTATTTTATTATTTTCTTTTTCTAATTGAATTCATCATTTATTATTTAAATTAAATATAATTAGATAATTATATTATTTAATTAATAAATGACCATATTGCCTATCATAAATGTATAATTAAGAAAAGAAAAGAAAGTAAATGAATTCAATTAAGAAAAAAAAAATAAATGAATTGATAGATACATTTTATTATAATTTTCTAATTTATTTTGTTATTATTATGTTGCCTAACAATTAAATACAATTATCATTTGATTTTTGTTTCATAATTAACTATACATTTCTTTTATTTTTTTGTGTGCCTAAAGTTGATTTTTCAGTTTTGATCAAAATCAATTGTGATTTTTCCAATGAAAATTTGAAAGCAAGCATAATATATATGATTAATTAAACTGAAAACTAAAAATATTCATTATATTATATATAATTTTCAATTGACTTTTAATTTTGATATATCTTGTATATTTTTTGTAATGAAAATTTTAAGTAAATTTAAGTGATTATAAAATTGCAAATAAATTCATTTTTTTTAAAAAGAACATACCATTATAAATAAAAATTTTGACATGTGATAATAAAATAATAAGATTTTTCTTATTATTATTAAATGAACTCTTAATTAGTGCATTTTCTTTTTTTATTACATCTTCTTATATAACCAAAAGTAATTTTTCTAATACACAATAAAATTTTCTCAAAGTCAAATTATAATTTCTCTAATTTGTTAATATTCAAACAATCAAAATTAAATTGAAATTTCTCTAATTTCTTAATATTCAAAATAACATTAAAAAAAATTATTCTAATTGAATTTATTAATGCAAATGATTTTTTTTTTTTAAAAACATACAAATTATTATTTGTGGTTAAAATAACTAATTTTAAATATAAACTGTTAATATTCAAACAATCAATATCAAATGAATTTCTTTATCTTCTTAATATTCAAAAAATATTAAAAAATAAAAATTATTCTAATTGAATTCTTTTCTAGTTAAATTAAATATAATTAATTATATATTAAATAATAATTATTTTCTTATTTTCTTATTCTAATTGAATTTATTATTTTCTTATTTAAATTAAATATAGTTAGATACTAAAATAATTAATTATGTATTAAATAATAATTATTTTATTCTTTTTTATTATAATTGAATTCACTATTTTCTTATTTAAATTAAATATAGTTAGATATTATATATAATTAATTATATATTAAATAATAATTTTTTTATTCTAATTGACTTAATCTTTTCTTATTTTAATTAAATATAATTTGATATTAAATATTAAATAATAATTATTTTATTCTTTTATTATTCTAATTGAATTCATCATTTATTATTTAAATTTAAATATAATTAGAAATTATATTATTTAACTTATAAATGACCATATTACCCATTATAAATGTACAATTAAAGAGAACTTAATGGATGACTCTTTTGTAAATGTGCTTATTCTCCTTCCATATATTTATATATAGTATAGATTATTTTTCTTTGATAGGTTATATGTACAGTAAATCCTCTTATAATTAATATATTTAGTGGCTTAAAAATTATAATTATTAATTTATTAAGTTTATAAAAAATGAAAATTATTATGAATTAATATGGAACTAATGTATTCAAAACAATAATATATATAAATTTAAAATCAATATGTGACTACATAAAAAAGAAATTTTATTATATACTACTTTTTTTAGAAAAAAGATAATTTTTTGTTTATTTTTTCTAATTTTACTGCTTTTTTTCTTTTTTTAGAAAAAAAGATAATATCATAAATCAAAGGCTTAAGAAATTTTACTGCTTTTAATAAACATAGTTTGAAAAAAAATGAAAAAAATGATAATTTCTCTAAAATTATGATTTGCTAATTTCTAAACACTGGATCTAAAAGTAATTTACCAAATATGATTTGCTAATTATTTAGGTTGCAGTTGTATTTGCTAATTATTTAGCGTTTTAAAATTTTTTTGATTTAATAGATTATTTTGACCATAACGTGCATACTTACTCCTACATATTTAGCTTTAACCCCCCTAAAGTGCCATTGAAAAAAATTACAATTTGAATAAGTTCAAGGAGAATTAGACTTTTGACCTTTTGATATCTTGTAGATGTGCAAGTCAACAATATGCAATTATCTTCTTCTCTCCTTCTACGGCTGGCAATTTTTGACACCACTTGAATAAATAACACGATACGTAGTGAAATGAATTTGTATTTGAAATAAACTGGTTTAGATCATAAATGGATTAACTTGTTTATGACACTTAAAAAACTAGGGTTAAACAGGGTTGATTTGTCTAACATGCTATTGACACGATTAAATACATTTATTTAAACAGGTTAATAAATTAATAGATAGTATATGATACAAGTAAATACATTTATTCTCTCTTTATATATATATATATATATATATATATATATATATATATATATATATATATATATATATATATATATATATATATATACACAAACACACACAATTTGAGTTATTTTATATTAAAAAATATATTTTTTTGGAATTTAGATAATTAATTTTTTATTCAACAAACATATTTATTAAAATTTAATTTATTAAACGGATTACACGAGTTGATCCATATAACCTAACTAATAAATGTATTTATGTTTAGATTTGATGTTTGGATGTTGCGCGATTTCTGCAAGTGTACAGGTCGTGCTAAGTAATAGTATGTGAATAGAGTGTCGAATCCACAGGGAAGGGTTGACAAGTACTAATTTTATGATTACTCTATTATTTAGAAAATCAATTATGAGAATTCATATTTTAAACTAAAGTAAAATTCAAGTAAATAAATGATGAAAATATGAAATAAGATTAAAGGCTTAGGATTTAGAATTCATCAATTGATTACCTATGATTATTTTATATTTTTTAGATTAGATTATTTTTGCTGGAATTAATGATTAGATTTCCCTAAATTATATGATGTTCTCTCTCAAGATACAACATGTGTGCTCATATTACTCTCGTGATCATAAGCAATTAACACAAACCCATTAAGTTTTATATAAATCCTTTAACAATCACAAATGAGTATTCTTATCTCTAAGCAATACATTCTCAAGGTCAATTATCCTAATGAAATAATATTGTGTTTCCACTCTCGCTACTTCATACAATATCTTAAATCATGCAATTAATGGCCAGTTAATTACAAGCATTAAGTTCTAAGATAAAAGATTAATTCCAACAATCTACTCAATCAATTAAATATAAATAATCATATGCAAATCAAAAGATTACATCTAAATCCTAGAAAAATAAATTTAGCTATTCATAATTGAAAAGGAAGAAATAATTAAATTAACAATCAAAAGAACAAACATAATAACAATAAGAAATAATTAAATTAACAATCAAAATAACAAACATAATAACAACAAGAAATAATTAAATTAACAATCAAAATAACAAACATAATAACAATTTATAATTAAATTCAAGAATAAAGTTTAGGAAGAACTTATTTTGAGATACAGTCTTTAATGAACTCGAGCTCCAAAAACTCCTCTTCTTGATCAAAATAATAATAAAAGAAATCTGCTCTAAGAAAATATTTGTAACTCTCTCTACATCTATTTTTTGCTACTTTGAGTTGTGATTTTGGAGAAGGAAGGTAATGCCTATTTATAAGCAAATTCCATCTTCATTTTCAACATTGTTGCATCATTGATTACATCATTATTTTCATGATATCATTTCTTACATCATTAATTTCATGACATCATTGTTTACATCATTTATAAAATGACATCATTGTCTGCATCATTTATAAAATGACATCATCGCCTGAGTCATAATATTACTGCATCATTATAACAACATTTTGATCTGCAAAAATAAAATAAAAATATTAAAAATATATTATAATTTATTTATAAATTGTGTAACTATTTATTTCTAAAAATAAGTAATAATATTATTGAATTTTCGAGAACTGAGCTAAAATATAAGTTTAAACAAATAAAATAACTCTAAAAATATAGAGTTATCACACCCCCAAACTTAAGTTTTTGCTTGTCCTCAAGTAAAAAAAAATTCAAAACCTAAACTAGTCCACTTTCGTAGGAAATTACGATTGCACTTAGCGTATGCAACAAGCCTTTAAATCCCTTGGTGTCCCATAGAGGACGAGTTATAGTCTCGTGAGGGCTTCCAGTGGTGATACCCACAAACACCTATAAAACTCTAAACCTTCAAATATTTATTTCAAAAAGGAAATTTAATCTTTTTATGCTTAGTTTGAATAATTTTTCAAAGGTCTCAAGAAATTAATATTCACAAACAACATATCAATAGTATTACAAGTCAAGCTTCTATCTCAGGTTCAAAATAATCCTCATCTTAATCATGCCCTGAATAACCATGCATTAAATCAATCGCAAAGAAATTGTTGCACTTCAGATAGGCATATACACACTAATATCTTTAAATGCCTTTATCAAAAGATATAAAATAGATTTACAAATCTCATAAGCATATTAAAGCAAACAATTTCCACTAATGGAATTCACAAATCAAGAGAGATCAATAGGTCTTGACTAGGTTTGTAATGGGGCTAACACAAGGTATTTTGGCTAAACAAAGAACAGGTTAAATGAACAAAAGTAAAATAATTATGCCAAGTTTACAAAATCAATAACCTCAAATAAAGGAATTATATTAATGAAGGATCCCTTTTGTCTTAAGTATTATTCTTCTTCAATGTTTTCTTCTTTTAAGCCTCCTTTTTTTTTTTTTTTTCAACAACACCATTTTAAGGGTAAGCAAGAATTACTAACTTTTTTTTTTATTCAATTTTCTTGCTTTCCCCCAAACTTATTTTAAGCAGAAAGTGGTCTTTTAAAATGAATAATACTCTCAGTTATTAGAGATCCTTATTATTATTTTTTTAAAAAAACTTCAATAATTCCCTTTTTTTCATTAGAATGTAAACTTGATAAAATTATCTCACAAACAGGGTGAAGGATAACAATTAAGGTTAATAAACAAAGAAAAGAAGGCTAAAATTAACAAGGCACAAATGGGTAAACTAGGAAAAAAAATTAAAATAAGGGTGGATATAAGTAATAGGCTAAACAAACAATGCCTAAATCATATCTCTCTTTCAAAATGAATTCAAAATTTTCCCTCAAAAGTTTGCAAAAACATGTTCTAAGATAGGTGAAGCAAATGAAGATAAAAAATGTGTAGAAACCCTCTCTAAGTAAGCATACACAAATTCAATGCAATCAATATAATGCAAAGCAAAACAAAACATAATCTTAATAAAAGTTAATTTCTTACCCCAAAATAGTTGTTTGACCTAAAATACTTTAATAAATTATCTATAAATACTAATTATAATCAATCATTGGCCTTTCATCAAATTATTTAATATAAGCATATTTTATCAAAAAAAATTTAAATTTATTCATCAAAACACAAAATAAATTACTAAAAATAAAAAACAAACTAAACCTCCCCCAAATTTGCAATTGACATTGTCCTCAATGTCAAAGAAATAAATCAAAAGAAGAAATACTCTCTCTTGTAGAAAATTGGATTTCAAATTGTAAGTAGGGTGTGCATTCCATCTCTTTGTTTCCTATAAAACATCATGAAACAACTAAAAGCAAGTATGAGAAATTAATCACAGAATTTTTTTTTTGTATATAAATTTTTTTAATTTTTTTATTTTGGAAAATAAATAAATAAATAAATAAAGAAGTTAGAAATTTGGGTTGCCTCCCAAAAGCGCTTAATTTATAGTCTTTAGCTAGACTTTTTCAGAATTTTGATCACGTGGCCTCTTTTAAGGAGTAAACCATCCCTTATTCCACCAAATCTCCATTGAAATAAGATTTAAGGCGTTGTCCATTTACTTTGAATGTTTCTCCCGCATTATTTTGTAGCTCCACAGCTCCATGATGATATACCTTCACTACTTGAAACGGTCCTGACCATCTGGATTTCAACTTCCCTGGAAAAAGTTTCAAACGTGAGTTAAAAAGCAATACCTGTTGGCCTTCCTCGAAATGCCTCTTATGGATGTGTTTGTCATGCCAATGTTTGGTGCGCTCTTTATAAATATTGGCATTTTCATAAGTTTCTAGTCGTATCTCTTCAAGCTCACTCAATTGAAGTAACCTCTTGCGACTAGCAGCTTCCACATCCATATTCAACTTTCTTATTGCCCAGTAAGCTTTATGTTCGAGCTCCATAGGTAAGTGACATGCTTTACCAAAGACAAGTCGGTATGGAGACATACCAATTGGGGTCTTGAAAGCAGTTCTATATGCCCACAGAGCATCATCCAATTTGAGTGCCCAATCCTTCCTAGAGTTATTCACTGTCTTTTCTAAAATATTTTTCAATTCTCTATTTGAAATTTCCACTTGACCACTCGTCTGAGGATGATACGGAGTGGCTACTCTATGGTTGACTCCACTTTTCTTTAACAAAGCGTCAAAAGGCCGGTTACAAAAATGGGAGCCTTCATCACTGATAATGGCTCTCGGAACACCAAATCGAGAAAAAATATTCTTCTTAATAAACCTCAACACAACTCTAGAATCATTGGTAGCACTTGCAATTGCTTCAACCCACTTCAACACATAGTCAACCGCTACCAAAATATATCGATTGTTTAGGGATGAAAGGAATGGCCCCATGAAATCAATCCCCCAAACATCGAATATTTCAACCTCTAAAATCCCATTAAGCGGCATATCTTGCTTTCTAGTTATGTTCCCTGTTCTTTGGCAACGATCACAAGACATCACAAAGTTTCTAGCATCCTTATACATAGAAGGCCAATAAAAACCACATTGCCATATCTTTGCAACTGTTTTATCTGTGCTTGCATGCCCTCCACTTTCCAGAGTGACAATGCTCCAAAATGCTTGGAATTTCCTCCTCTGGCACGCATCTTCTGATCATCCCATCTCCACAATACTTGAAAAGTAATGGTTCATCCCAGAAATAATACTTGACATCTGCAAGAAATTTCTTTTTCTGATGATAAGAAAAATCACTAGGAATGATTCCACTCACCAAGTAATTGACAAAATCAGCAAACCATGGAGTTGATCCCTTCACTACCCATAACTGCTCCTCTGGAAAATAATCATTGACTGACTCATCATCTTCAGCTGTTCGCTCTCGTTCCAATCTAGACAAATGGTCTGCAACCACATTCTCCACTCTTTTCTTGTCCTTGATTTCTAAGTCAAACTCTTGAAGCAAAAGTACCCATCTGATCAATCTGGGTTTGGCATCTTTCTTGGACATTAGGTATCTAATTGCTGCATGGTCTGTGAAGATTATAACTTTTGACCCAACCAAGTAGGAGCGAAGTTTTTCTATCGCCACTATCATTGCCAACATCTCCTTTTCAGTAGTTGCATAATTTTTCTGTGCATCATTTAAGATCTTGTTGGTGTAGTATATCACATGTACCTTTTTGTTCTTTCTTTGGCCTAAGATAGCTCCATTTGCAAAGTCACTTGCATCGCATATGATTTCAAATGGCAAACTCCAATCGGGCGATGCAATAATGGGAGTTGAAATCAAAGCTTTCTTTAACCTGTCAAAAGCACTCAAGCACTCTTGGTTAAAATCAAAAGTAGCATCTTTATTAAGCAAATCACAGAGAGGCTTAGCAATTTTAGAAAAATCTTTGATAAACCGACGATAAAAACCGGCATGGCCAAGAAAACTTCTTATCCCTTTTACATTGGTAGGTGGAGGCAATTTTTCAATAGTCTCTACCTTTGCCCTATCTACCTCAATTCCTACTTGAGAAATTTTATGCCCCAAAACGATTCCCTCTTGTACCATAAAATGGCACTTCTCCCAATTTAGCACTAAATTACACTCAACACAATGTTGCAAAACTTTTCTCAAGTTTTCTAAGCATACATCAAATGAAGAACCATACACAGTAAAATCATCCATGAAGACCTCCATGGACTTCTCAATAAAATCAGAGAAAATAGACAACATGAAACGTTGAAAAGTAGTAGGGGCATTACACAAACTAAAAGGCATTCTTTTATATGCAAAAGTACCATAGGGACATGTAAAAGTGGTCTTTTCCTGATCTTCAGGAGCAATAGGAATTTGAAATACCTTGAATAACCATCTAGAAAGTAAAAATATGCATTACCTGCAAGCCTTTCTAACATTTGATCAATAAAAGGTAAAGGAAAGTGATCCTTTCTGGTAGCATTATTCAGTTTCCTATAGTCAATGCACATTCTCCAACCTGTTACAGTCCTAGTGGGAATCAATTCATTATTATCATTTTTCAAAATAGTCATCCCACCTTTTTAAGGCACTACATGTACAGGACTAACCCAAGAGCTATCAGAAATAGGATAAATTATTCCTGCATCTAATAATTTAGTAATTTTAGCCCTAACTACTTCTTTCATGTTTGGATTCAACCTACGTTGATGTTCAATTACAGGTTTGTGGTTATCCTCCATCAAAATTCTATGCATGCAAATAGTTGGACTAATCCCTTTAATGTCAGAAATATTCCAACCTACTGCTGATTTAATTTCCCTTAAAATTCTCAATGTTTTTTCAAGTTAAACATCATTCAAGTTTGCATTCACAATCATAGGTAAAGTATCATTGGGACCAAGAAATGCATACTTGAGATGTACAGGAAGTGGTTTTAACTCAAGAACTGGTGCTTGCTCAATTGATGGTGGAGGAAGTGACTTACCTTTTTCCAATTCTTCAAATTGTTGTCTCCTATAGAAAGGCATAGGTGAACTCCCTTCAAAAAGACTAGCAATTGTGGCAACCTCATGATTTTCATTCTTGCTAGTTGCTCCATTAACCAAGCATGTTTCTAGGGGGTCTGCAAAATGCTTTTCCTCTAAGACTTTTTGAACTTCCTCATCAATGACATCAATTTGAAAGCAACAATCCATGATGGTAGGTTGTTTTTCTGTTTTAACAATGTCAAACTCAATCTCCTCATCACCTACCCTCAAAGTCAATTTGCCATGTTTTACATCAATTAAGGCTCCTGCTGTTGCTAAAAATGGTCTTCTAAGAATCAACGGGATCTCAACATCCTCATCCATGTCCAATACCACAAAGTCCACAGGTATATAAAACTTACCAATTTTTAACAAGACATTTTCAATGATACCTACTGGATACTTAACAGAACGGTCAGCTAATTGCAAGGTCATTGTGGTTAGGGTTGGCTCACCCAACCCTAATGTCTTACAAACAGATAAAGGCATAAGACTAACACTAGCTCCTAAATCACATAAAGCCTTTTTAAATTCAGTGGTACCAATTAGACAAGGGATAGAAAAGTTACCTGGATCTTTGAGTTTTTGTGGAAGTTTGTTCTGAATAATTGCACTACACTCCTCATTAAGTGCTACCACAGCATGCTCCTCAATCTTCCTCTTATTAGACAGTAAATCTTTAAGGAACTTCACATAGGATGGCATTTGTGCCAAGGCTTCAGCAAACAGTATGTTTATGTGAAGTTTGCTTAAAAATTTCTAGAAACTTCTCATATTGTTTGTCTAACTTCTGCTGCTTCAATCTTTGAGGATAAGGAATGGGTGGTGCATAAGGCTTGACTTGTGAAGGTTTAGATACCTCCTCTCCTTTTTCTTCTTCAGCTTGATTCATTGGGGTATCTTCTTTTGAAACTTCACCACTATATTCATTTGTTTTCTTCAGTGCCATTTCTTCAAGTTGCTTGCCACTTCTCAAAGTAATTGCCTTGCATTGTTCTCTAGGATTAATTTCAGTTTTGCTAGGCAATGTACCTTGAGGTCTTGCATTAAAAGAGTTAGCCATTTGCCCCATTTGAAACTCTAAATTTCTATTTTGGCTAGCAATTTGATCGACTTTCATCTCCAACTTGTCATATTGTTTCTCCAATTTGTCAAACCTTTCAGAAGTGGCTCCAATGAATTTCTCCAAAGCGGTTTCGTAGGAAGGCTTGATTTCTTGTAGTGTTTGGGATGGAATTTGATTTCTCCCTTGAAAGTTGGATTGGTATGGTGGCCTTAGATTACTTCCTTGATTTCCTTGATTTCCCCATGCTAAGTTGGTGTGGTTCCTCCATCCTAGATTGTAGGTGTTCGAGTAGGGATTATTTTGTTGTCTATTGGGGTTCGAGACAAATTGGACTTGCTCTACTCTATGGCATTGAAAATTATGATGATTACCCCCACATGAGTCACAAACAATTGGATGACTACTTGATGGAGCATTAATGTTTACCCTCTCCAATGACTTGGCAATTGCATCAACTTTTGCTGCAAGAAGAGAATACCCATCATCCTATTGAACATTTGCAACCCTCCTTGTTGTAGTCCTTTCATTGGACCAATGGTAGTTGTTAGTCGCCATTTGCTCAAGAAGATTATGAGCCTCGATAGTACTTTTGTTCATAAGAGCTCCTCCGACTGCTGCATCAATCGTGCTCCTTATTTGATTTGAAAGACCATTGTAAAAAGTTTACACTATCATCCAGTCTGGGATACCATGATGAGGACACTTTCTTTGCAAATCTTTGAACCTTTCCCATGCTTCATATAGTGTCTCTCCATCAAATTGAATGAAACTAGTAATATCATTCCTTAGCTTAGCAGTCTTTCCAGGAGGGAAATATTTTGCCAGAAAAGCACTTGTGAGTTGATCCCATGTAGTGATTGACCCTAGGGCTTGAGATATCAGCCAAGTTTTTGCTTTATCCCTAAGAGAAAATGGGAAAAGCCTCTGTCTAATGGCATCATCAGTAACGCCATTCATCTTGATTGTATCATAGATTTATAAGAAATTTGCCAAATGAGCATTGGCATCTTCCATGACTCCTCCTCCAAACTGGGATTGTTGAACCATCTGAATGAGTGAAGGTTTGATTTCAAAATTGTTGGCTGCAACAGTGGGTCTTTCTATGCTGGATCGCTTAACTGAGTTTGGCATAGTAAATTTGCGCAGTGCCCTATTTGCTCCATTGTCTGCCATTTCTTCCTCTGCTCCTTCAAGTCTTTCCTCAAAAGTTTCTTGCTCAAATTCTGCTCCTCCTTCCAAAGCCTCTTGCTCGTTGGCCTTTTCTGCTTTCTCTTTTCTAAGTCTCTCCTTTTTGGCTTTGGTTAAAGCCTTACACCTTCGCTCGATTTCAGGATCCAATTCCTCTAAAATTGCTTCAGGATCGTTTCTTATAAACACCTATACAAGCTGTACAATAAAAAAAAATAAAAATTCAGTTTTAAAAATAAATCAAGGTGTCTAAAGTAATAGAATATATCAATTATATTAATATTGTCAAAAATTGTTTTCCCCGACAACGGCGCCAAAAACTTGTTGCGCGATTTCTGCAAGTGTATATGTCATGCTAAGTAATAGTGTGTAAATAGAGTGTCGAATCTACAGGGAAGGGTTGACAAGTATTAATTTTATGATTACTCTATTATTTAGAAAATCAATTATGAGAATTCGTATTTTAAACTAAAGTAAAATTCAAGTAAATAAATGATGAAAATATGAAATAAGATTAAAGGCCTAGGATTTAGAATTCATCAATTGATTACCTATGATTATTTTATATTTTTTAGATTGGATTATTTTTGCTGGAATTAATGATTAGATTTCCCTAAATTATATGATGTTCTCTCTCAAGATACAACATGTGTGCTCATATTACTCTCGTGATCATAAGCAATTAACACAAACCCATTAAGTTTTATGGAAATCCTTTAACAATCACAAAGGAGTATTCTTATCTCTAAGCAATACATTCCCTAGGTCAATTATCCTAATGAAATAATATTGTGTTTCCACTTTCGCTACTTCATACAATATCTTAAATTATGTAATTAATGGCCAGTTAATTACAAGCTGTTGCGCGATTTCTGCAAGTGTACAGATCGTTTACAAGTAATAAAGTGATGAGTGAGTATCGTTCCCACGAGAAAGGGTTTGTCAAGTACCAATTTTTAATATTACTCTATTATTTAGAAAATCAATTATGAGATTTATATTTTAAGCTAAAATAAAATTGAAGTAAATAAATAATGATAAATATGAAAATAAGATTAAAGGTCTAGGATTTAGAATTCATCAATTGATTACATATGATTTCTTTATAATTTTTTTGATGGATTATTTTTACTGAAATTAATGATTAGATTTTCCTAAATTATATGATGTTCTCTCTCAAGATACAACATGTGTGTTCATATTAACCTTACTTCTACTCTCGTGATCATAAGCAATTAACACAAACCCATAAAGTTTTATGGAAATCCTTTTAAAAATCACAAAAGAGTGTTCTTATCTCTAAGCAACACATACACTAGGTCTAATATCTTAATGAACTAATATTGAATTTCCACTCTCGCTATTTCACACAATATCTTAAATCATGCAATTAATGGCCAGTTAATTATAAGTATTAAGTTTTAAGAAAAGATTAATTCCAACAATCAAATCCAATCAATTAAATATAAATAATCATATGCAAATCAAAATATTACATCTAAATCCTAGAAAATAAAATTAGCTATTCATAATTAAAAGAGAAGAAATAATTAAATTAACAATAAAAATTATAAACATAATAATAACTTATAATTAAATTCAAGAATAGAGTTTAGAGAGAACTTGCTTTGGGATACAATATTTGATGAACTCAAGTTTCCAAAAACTCCTCCTCTTGATCAAAATAAAAAATAAAACTAATCTACTCTAAGAAAACATATGAAAATCTCTCTACATATTTTTTTTTATGGATTTTCTTTTATGCCATTTCTTTTTGCCAAGCATAGTATTTATAGACATGTTTGGTGGAAGAATTCAAGTTCCATTAAAATTCTTACATCAAAAATTCAATATTGATGGTTAGGTTGGCCACCGACCATTGAATTCTTTCATTAATATTCAAAAATGATTAGGTTGGCTACCAATTATTGAATTTTGGCTACCAACCATTGAATTTTGGCTACCAACCATTGAATTTATTTCTCATGGATTGAAAACTTGAATCATTGCTTGTATCATTATTTTTATGACATCATTTTGATCTGCAAAAATAAAATAAAAATACTTAAAATATGTTATAATTTATTTATAAATTATAGAACTATTTATTTCTAAAAATAAGTAATAATATTATTGCATTCTCGAGAACTGAGCTAAAATTTAAGTTTAAACAATTAAAATAACTCTAAAAATATAGAGTTATCACAAGCATTAAGTTTTAAGATAAAAGATTAATTCCAACAATCTATCCAATCAATTAAATATAAATAATCATATGCAAATCAAAAGATTATATCTAAATCCTAGAAAAATAAATTTAGCTATTCATAATTGAAAAGGAAGAAATGATTAAATTAACAATCAAAATAACAAACATAATAACAATAAGAAATAATTAAATTAACAATCAAAATAACAAACATAATAACAACAAGAAATAATTAAATTAACAATCAAAATAACAAACATAATAACAATTTATAATTAAATTCAAGAATAAAGTTTAGGAAGAACTTGTTTTGAGATATAATCTTTGATGAACTCGAGCTCCAAAAACTCCTCTTCTTGATCAAAATAACAATAAAAGAAATCTACTATAAGAAAATGTTTGTAACTCTCTCTACATCTATTTTTTGCTACTTTGAGTTGTGATTTTGGAGAAGGGAGGTAATGCCTATTTATAGGCAAATTCCATCTTCATTTTCAACATTGTTGCATCATTGATTACATCATTATTTTCATGACATCATTTCTTATATCATTAATTTCATGACATCATTGCTTACATCATTTATAAAATGATATCATTGTCTGTATCATTTATAAAATGACATCATCGCCTGAGTCATGATATTACTGTATCATTATGACAACATTTTGATCTGTAAAAATAAAATAAAAATATTAAAAATATATTATAATTTATTTATAAATTGTATAACTATTTATTTCTAAAAATAAATAACAATATTATTGAATTTTCGAGAACTGAGCTAAAATTTAAGTTTAAACAAATAAAATAACTCTAAAAATATAGAGTTATCATTGGACACGATTAGTTAAACGGACTATATTCAAATTAATCATTTTTGTGCTATACACGTATCTTGATATGACACGATTATACAGATATAACATGAATTGCTAGCCCTATTTGCTCCTAAAGCTGGCTTGGAAGATTAGATCAACTTACTAATTGGTCTTTGATTACCTTAGGAAGCATTCATTACCTTAAGAAATGCATTGGCACTCTAATTGGAGGGAACTGAAACTCTAGTTTAGTAGGACTTATATATATATTATATATGTGCATTATTATTCAATAATTATTACTAGTAAGTACATTGAAAATAAATTTTACCTACATTAAAATTTGTAAAGTAAGATAGATGGGAATGAGGAATTTAATGGAAAAGAGTAAAAAGAGTATATTTAATAACGAATTAAAAGATTATAAACAAAGAAAAAAAGAGTGTATTTAATGGAAAAGATGTTATCTTTGAGTAAGAGCTTATCTTGCAATCTATTTTTCTCTTTTTTCTTTTTATATTTTTTTAGTGTCAATATTTGTATACTTTAATTTTATATGAATTATCTCTAATTTAAATTTAAATTTTCAAAATTAATCAAATATTAAGAAATTTTGGATAATTGTTATTATGATTGGGTAATTGTTAAATTATGTTCTTTAACATTAAAATTTATCTTGAAGTTATAATAGTCGCTGTCAAAGTAGGAAAAATCATAGAGTAATTGTAATTTTTTGTTTTTACTAAAAATTGTTTATTAATGCTATTTTTGAAGTACTTAAATATTAGTTAGCTTTATATTTTTTAAATTTTTTTATTTTATATATATATATATATATATATATATATATATATATATATATATATATATATATATATATATATATATATATATATATAAAAGCTCATTGTATTGCCCCTTAGTTCTGAATCATGGCTTTGCCAATTGAGAAGTGGAGAAGATAAAATTGAAAATAATTGAGGACATTGAAAATATCTCTGTATTCTTTGTTCTCTCACCCCCGCTCTCCGTTCTTCTTCTTCTTCTTGTCTTTTTATTTATTTATTTATTTATTATTATTATTATTTTTCATGCTATTGAAAATATCTAAACTCTCCTCTCCCTTTCTATTTCACTTCTTCCTTTTTTTTTTTCCTTGTTATTTTTATTATTTTTATTATTATTACTATTATTTACTACTAAATTTTTCGTACTAATTTTACGTAACTTATCCTCGAGATCATTATTGTCACTTTAATCATTAATCTCTTATTTTATAGGCGAATTTGGAGCACAAGCGTTACAATGAATATCTGATTTAGGAGATTTATTGCAAATTTATTTTTTAAATAATTATATTAGAATTTTTTTTTATAAAAAACTTGATTTTAATTGAGGTTTCAATTTGAAATCTCATAATTTTCAAAATAACTCTAATATCAATAAATAAAGAACTCATTGGTTAAATACAAAATTTATTTAATTAGATTAAAACTTATATTTGAAAGATATACAATGCAATATAAATTAAAATTATTTAAATATAAAAATAAATAAATTCCTTGTAAATTCAATAAAAATTAAATTCTATAATATATTATTAACACAATATATTATAAAATTGAATAAATTTTACCTATATTGAATTTATACACCAATCCAATGACATAAAAATAAATTAAAGTGTATAATCATATTGATGGTTCCAGTGAGTGTCCATCACAATGTATCACTAACAACGATGGTTCCACCTCTCCCAATCCTGCGTATTTCCTTTGGAGGCATAGTGATGCTCTTATTTTATCATGGATTCAAGCCACAATTTCATATGATATTCTCCGTTCTCTTCTTAAAACTCTTTTAACGAAAACGACAGCATTCTTCCCAAAGTTTCTGGCTTGTGAAGCACCCTTTGTAATGGCTGATCAGTAACCACTACTTCTTGGTGTGCTTGCAAGTATATTTTGTACTTTCGATAAGAGAGCACTAGAGCGTACGCCAACTTTTCTATTGGAGAATAGTTTAATTCTGCTCCCTGCAGGACTTTGCTGAAGTAATAGATTAGCTTCTGGACCATTCCTTCTTCTCTAATTAGCACTGAACTGATTGCTTGGTCAGAAGCGGACAAGTAAATTAATACTTCTTCGCCCGGTAAAGGCCTGCTCAAGATCTATTCTGAACTCAGGAAGGCTTTCAATTCTTCAAACGTTGCTTGGCACTCCTCTGTCTAATCGAACATTTGTGACTTTCTTAGCTTTTTGAAGAAAGGAAGGTACTTGTCAACAGATTTGGACATGAACCTATTCAATGTAGCAATTCGTCCTGTCAACCTCTGGACCTCCTTCACATTCTTCGGGGGTTCCATATCTAAGATGGCTTTCACTTTGTCAGGATTGGGCTCAATTCCCTTCTCACTAACTATGCATCCCAGGAACTTGCTTCCCTGAATGAAAAATGCGCATTTCTTTGGGTTAAGCTTCATCCCATACTCTTCCATTATTGCCAGCACTTCGGCTAGGTCACGGATATAGTCCTCAAAGCTTTTGCTTTTCACGATCATATCGTCCACATATGCTTCTAGGTTTCTACCTAGTTGATCCTTAAACATTCTGTTAACTAAGCATTGATATGTGGCTTCGGCATTTTTCAAACCGAAGGGCATTGACACATAACAGTAAATGTCTTTCTTTGTTATAAATGAGGTTTTCTCTTCATCGTCTCGGTGCATTTTTATCTGATGGTACCCCGGCTTCGCATCTAAGGATGATAAAAATCCATACCCTGCCGTCAAATCTATCAATTTATCGATCATGGGCAATGGAAAGGAGTCTTTTAGATAGGCCTTATTCAAATCTGTGAAGTCTACGCACATCCAAAAGGTCTCATTCGCCTTCTTGACTAGCACCACATTCGCCAGCCATTCCGGATATTGCACTTCCTTGATGAACTTTGCCTTTAAGAGCTTGTCTACTTCTTAATCAATGATTGCTTGCCGCTCTAGGCTGAAGCATCTCTTCTTCTGCTTGACTGGTCTATTGGCAGGATTTACATTCAATTGATGTGTTATTACTTCGGGTCTCACCCCTCCCATCTCTGCCAAAGACCAGGCAAAATTATGAATGTGCTCCTTCAAGAACTGGTGCTCGAATGACTTTTGTTCATTTTCCAAAGAAGAATTGACCATCAAGAACTCTTCAGGTTCCTCTCTGACCATCACCCTTTCCAGCCTGTCAACGAGTTTAATTCCTTTTTCAGGAATAGTGACTTCGACTGCAGCTATCTCCTCAACAGTAACTTTGCACTTCTTTATCTTTTTGTTTCGTTGTCTTTCTCCTTGTCCATCTTGAATGCTATAGACATGGAATACTTCTTTGTCAGGCTTTGGAACTGTCATCCTCAGATGTCTAATATTCGTTGAAGCATCCAGGTTGTATAGCAATGGTCTACCCAATAGGACATTGTACGCCAAATGCGTCTTGACAACAACAAAAGTGGCCATAGTGGTCACACTTTCAGGAGCTATGCCAATTGTGAAAGGTAGTTTCACCACTCCGATTGATGGGACCTCCATTCCGTCTAGGGTGCGAACTGGGTGTCTCACCTCTTCCAAATCTTCTTCCTTGAGACCCATCTTCGAATATGCTTTATTCGTTAGCAGGTTGACTGAACTTCCTTTATCTACCAAGATTCTTGTGACCACATAATTGGCAATGATTGTTTGGATCACCAATGGGTTAGCATGGGGGGTGCAAAGGACACTTCCATCTGGTCTCTCCGATCGACTTCTCACCCCTTCATAGTAAATGTACTCAGGCCTTTCTCTTTGTCTGGCTAGGGCCTTAGTACTATTTCTGCTTTCCTGGGCTTCGTCTAGTCCTCCAATGATACAGTGGATAGTCCCTGCTGAACCATCATTAGTTCTCTCTGGGTATCTTCCTTTATCTTCGCTAGGGCCAACCCTACCCAACTCTTCTCTCTTTACAAATTTTCCTAAGTAGCCTTGTTTGATCAATCTCTTAATTTCCTCCATTAACTGCCTACAATCATTAGTGTTATGACCGTGGGTGTTATGAAAGAGGCAGTATTTGTTCTAATCTCTCTTTTCGGGGGGTGCAGCCATGGGTTTGGGGCGAGCCCATATATTTTGGTCATTGAAGGTTGCGAAGACTTCGGCTGGACTAGCATTAAAAGGAGTGAATTTACTGGGATCAAAGCTGAATCATGATTGATTATTTTTTCCTCTCCCCCTCCTTCATCCACCGGATGGCTTTTCTTCTTGTTTTTCTTCCACCTTCTTTTCTCGCTTTGCCTTTGGCTCCTCTCTAGAAGTGATCTCCATTCCTCTTCGCTTCGCCATCTGATTAAAGGCCAAAGCATCATCATGTCGTACGTATTTCTGGGCTAGCACCATTGCATCCTCTAGGGTGCGGGGAGCATAGCGATAAAGGGCTTTGAGAAAATCCGTATGGAAGGTCCCATTTTGCAAGGCTTCCATCGCTCAGGCTTGATCTAAGTGCGTGACTTTCAAGGCTTCTCGGTTGAAGTGAGCCATATAATCCCTTAGGGATTAATTTTCTTTTTGCACCATCGTCTCTAAATACTAAGTCTTTCTCTCCATCGGAATACTGGAAGCGAATCGGTGCATGAAGGACCTGACCAGCTCCATGAAAGAGTTAATATTCCCTTCTTCCAAGCCATCAAACCATCTAATTGCAGCTCCCTCTAAAGATCCCCTAAATGCTCTACATAAGGCTTCATCATCCACCATTTGGAGTTCAACCACATGTTTGTAGTCCATGATGTGGACTCTAGGATCAGTTTTCCCATTGTACTTTTTCAACATCGGTGCCAATTTGATCGGTACGAGATCAAGATAAAAGAGGATGGGCCAGATATTCTCTGTTGGGCCTGGTAAAAGGAGATTTCAAGGTGAGTTTCAAGATTTTATCCGTAGCCTTTCCACTGGAACCTTGATTCATTTTCTCCAAAAACTTATTTATAGCGTCTCTCACTTCCTCTTCCTTCTTCCGACGACTGTTGCTAATACCGGGTGACCTTCTACTCCGTGCCCGTGAGGGGTGACTAGCAACAGAATATTCCCCTCTACTCTGTTCTCTTCCTTTCGAGTGTTTCTCTAAATTTTCTCTTTTCCCATATTTCTGCTCTTTTTGTTCGTGTCTTCCTTTGTTCCATCCTCCGCTCCACTTTACATCATTTGTATGAAAACTTTTTCCATGCAAATGCTTATGTTCACTGTCTGGGAGCGAAGCTTCTGTACTCCCCTCTTCCTCGGTCGAACTTTTCTCTCCTCCATGCCTCTCTTCTATCCCCGCTTCTGTGTTTCCTCCCAAGTTTATCAATTGCTCTTTGTTGACCCCTATGGGTCCTTGGGATTGCCTTTCATAGTTCAGGGTTTGAGCTACATTCCTCCTAGGGGTAGTTTCTAGGACAGTGACGAGTGTTTGTGCTAAGGGGGTTTATTGCTGAGAACCCCTTACGAATACAGCTATAGTGTTAATGAACTACAAAGTAGGAGCTAGATAAGGATTTGGAGGATTCAGAGGGGTCTGACTTAGTCCAGCTATGTTTTGTTAGGAAATAAGGGGCTGAAGCGATGTGTTTAGGTCGATGGGAGTTGTCATGGACGGATCAGTAGGCGGAGGAAGAGTGTGTATGGGATTTGAAAGGGTTGAAGATTCAGGATCGTCGAGGTTTGTCATAATGGTGGATTTCCTTTGCGGATAAAAGTAAAATGTAGCGTTAAGAGAAGATCAACCAACATTGTTCCCCATAGACGGCGCCAATTTGATCTGTACAAGATCAAGATGAAAGAGGATGGGCTGGATCTTCTCTGCTGGGCCGGAGTATAGTGCCTGCAAAGAATAGAAAAATGATCACAGAGGAGCCAGGTCTTTTCGCCTGGCCAAGACTCTCCGACGATCAAGTCAATGTAGGAAAATCTTTAATTCTCAAGAAGTTATCTCCTCTTGAGTTTTAGAGTATTCTTTTAGTAAGAGAAAGGAGGTGAGAGAGTGTAGAGTTTCATCTACCTGGACTTAAGCTTTCCTTCCTCTTTTGTATGGTTCAGTGTAAGGTAAGACTGACACCTCTTCCTGAAAAGAGATGTCCTCTGTCATTCGACCATATCAATTGGTGAGAGTTGGTGTAATGATGGTAGGCATATTTCCTTTGTCATGTCCTCAAAGGTGTTTGGTGAGGAAAACGTCAGAATAAGGTGTGGACTACTTAAGGACATGTCCTCCTGCCAGTCAATATGACACGTCCTCGGTATGCTTCGGCCTTTGCTTGTTCAGCAAGTCACTTGACAATGAAGGAATACTAGTTCATTCAGAAAGCCTTTGGGCTTGGGATACTTGAGGACTCGGTCAGTGGGCTTCGTTTGCCCTTCTATAATCTTTGGGAATCACATAATGGGCCTTGATTAAAGAGGGTCCAATTATCATCTAAGAGCCATTTTTATCTCTCATCAGGTTATGTACTCCTTTTAACGTAGTAATAATAGTAATAATAATATACTAATTTGCTTACACTTGCAAAGCTATCTTGGTATATGTTAATCACTCTCTACCTCACATTTGTTAAGAATCAATCTCATATTGAAAAAATATATCAAAAACACATTTACCCATTGACCCATCCTAATCAACTCTTATTTCAAAAGTATTAATACTAATAATTAAAAAATATAACCCATCAATTTATAGCTAATTCATCATAGAAGTGGAATTTATCTTATCACATGTGTTATTTCTTGAATATACATAGCTTAGTACCGGCGAATTAGTTTGATCATATCATGTACGAAATAGTTGCCAAATATTTCTCTTAATGACAATTATTTCTTGAAGAAATTGATTGGCGTCCTAGCTATTTTTATTGTTTTGATTGGTAAGTTTCATCTAATTAATTATGTTAATCCCGTAATTGGTTTTAATAGTCAGTAATAATCTTAATTGACTCTATAATTAAACATTAATATCAAGAAAAGATATTATGATAAAGAAAGGAAATGAATCATTTGATGACCCTTTGAACCATATACATTAATTCAACTGATCAAAGAAACTAACCATTTTCATTTTATTAATGAAGAGAGATATAAATTTGAAGAGATCATATGGACAAGAAAGCCATCAACACGGAAGTAAAATGAAATTCTCCTTTTATTTTTTTTCGTATGGATTTAGGGGTTTTCTTCTTTTATTAATTAGGTCTATGTTTTTTAGTTTTCTTATATATTTATTCATCTGTAATACTTGGTGAAATAAATGGATATTTTTTATCATTAAAAAAAAAAAAAAAAAAAAAAGCCATCAATATCAAATAGATATACATATACTAACATCAACAGTAAAGGAATTTTTTATTTTTTAATTGATTAATTGATTTTTCTAACTGATGAAATAGATTCATAAACTGAGTTTTTATGTCATATTGTATGAATCAATATTTAAACTATTTATAGTGCGAATTGACCTAAATCTAACTTACTAAAATTAATTTATTTGACTCATTTCAAAAATATTAGTGCTAAAAATTTAAAAATATAAACCATCAATTTCTACAGCTTTTGCAACTGTCCCTAAGTCTTGAGTATTGGAAATGACTTTCTTTTTCTAACTTTTATTTCCATTTTACTTTATTATTGTTTATTGGGTTTAAAAATGTGAGGGATTATGGTATTCTCTTTTTTAAAAAGGGTTAATCACATTGGTTCATCAATGATGCAACCTAATTAATTACAGGATCTGTACATTGTTTTTAGTCTATTTTTTCCCTTGGTTTATGGTGATCTTATTTGTGTTCACAATTCATTTGGAGCTTGTTGCAATATTGATGAAAAATTAATGCCAAATACTCTTTAATTGAACATTGAAATTAAAATCTAAAATGGCAAAAGTTGTTTTATATTTTATCGAACAATGATTTAAATTTTTCCCTTTTCACAAATTAACCAAATCAATGGGAGCCAACCGTCCCTAGCCAGGACCACTGGTTTATAAATTAACAGTTGCTTGTACATCCCATGCAGGTTGTCCAATTTGGCAGTGAATTGCTCCATAATACAAGTTGACCAAAACTACTCATGCCTATATATAATATATTAATTGTTCTGTCTTATAAATCAAGCAACACATATTTGGCAGTAAATGATTTTTGCACCTAATACCAATGCTCTACTAAATTTAATTAGGAATCCTGCAACTTGTATTGAACATCCTCAATCTTAATCTATAATTTCATATCTAAAATCTTTATCTGGTAAAGAGATGATCTGTCATGACACTGCAGAATGCATATGATTCAGACGTCCATTGCTCTATTTTCAGCATCGACTAGCCTGCAAGTTGATAGAGAAATCACGTGGGTATATCGTACAACAAGTTCAATGTAAGAAGAGGTCAATTGTAAAAATGCTCGTTTTAGAGAAAGCATGAGGAAAACAATGGCTTTCTCATGCATTGTATACCTAATTAAGTAACCATTGCAGCCAAATAGAGAAACTAGTAAATTAAGACAAGGAAGTATTTGCTGGACCTGACCTGGCATTTGAAACCCAATCCCAGCTACTCCTAGCACTTTTGTGATCAAGTGCAATTAAGTCTTTATGATCATAAATCCGCCAAACTTATCAATTATGTAACTGAGAATCAGTCCACACCAAACTTATAATTATATAATAATTATTATTCAATTTTATTAATTTGAATTTTTATTTTTAAAAATAAAAATAAAATTATGTTTATTATATATACAATGTTATTTTAGTCATTTTTCATAAATTTAATGAAAAAAAAGATAAAAAAAACTGAACGGACGAATTAAATAATCTGAAATAATCAAAATTGAGAAATCAATTAATTAATTTTTCAAAAAGCAAAATTAAGTTAATTAATTAAGTCAAACATCAGGATCTGAATAGTAATTTATCTCTTTCTTTTTTAAACTTTATTTGAGATTTTTAATTTATTGTCTTATTGGTTATTGGGTTTGAAAATATACATGGTTTAGAATTTAAGGTGTTTCTCTTTTTTTGAAAAGGGTTAAGTATATTAGAGCATATCCAGTTCACTCTTCATATATGTTAAACTTTTTATTATAAAAAGTTGTTTCAAAAAATAAAACTCCAATAGACTATTTATCTTTAAAAAATAAAAAAGATAGTTAGTTTAGATCTTCCCATTTAGAAAGTCAAATATCATTCTCTATTCCTAATTTTAATTAATGCAATAAAATTTTAATGCACTTTATTTAAAATAATTTTAGTCTTTTTTTTATTAGGCAAATTTAAATAATGAAAAATTAAAATAATTAATACTTATAGGATAAAGCAAAATAAAGAGCAAAATATAGAGTCTGTTGGATTTAAATAAAATTTTTCACTCTTTATCAATTAGATGTTTTTTATTAAATAAAATATGCTTTTTAAAATAAAAAGTATCATTGGAGATGTTCTCAGTTCATAAATGATGCAACCTAATTAATAACAAGATTTATACATTGTTTTTAGAATGTTTTGATTACTTGATTCCTGGTGATGTTGTTTGTGCTCCATTTTATTCACAACCCATTTGGAGCTTGTTGAAGTATTTTGATGGAATAATTATTAATTAATGCTAAATATTCTTTAATTGATACAGAACATAATTATGTTTAGGCTTAATTAAAACTTAAAATGAAAAGTTTTTTGTTTTTATTTTATCAAATCAATGTGCAAATTGTTCTTATTTCAAGATTATTTCCTGAATGAAAATTATTAATATTATCCTATTTTTCTAAAATATTTATTATATGATTATTCGTTAGCTTTGGGTTATTTATTTTTCTAATTTTTATATAATTTTTTAATTGAATATCTGAATTACGTTAATTCAATAGAATTTTAATTCTTGCTCGATATGCTTGTTAAATCTCCAAGATTGTATGTGCATTCAAAATTAAATATTCTTGTGATTTACGTAAGTAGCATATTTTGAATTTTAATTTATTAATTAATAAAATTATTTAATTTATTAAATATTAAATATAAGAGGTTCACTGTATTATATTTCTTTATGTCAATTTGACACTTACAAGCATTTTATATTCTTTACATCAAAACCACCTATATATATATATATATATATATATATATATATATATATATATATATATATATATATATATATATATATATATATATATATATATATAGAGTAAAGGGGAGAAAAAGTATATTTACCAAGATATCCTCATTATTTTTAAATAATTATTCTTATAAATAAATTTTAGTTTGATAATTTAATAGTTAATAAATTAATTTATTAAATAATAATACTATTTTTTGAGAATAGATAATCATGATTTAATTAGAAAATTATAATTAATATATCATATTTTAAAATTGATAATTTATTGATTAATAAATCGTCAATTGCCAATATAAATGTGTTTTAAGATAATCGTAAAAAATTGAGTAACCTTAAAAATTAAGTATATTTTTGCCTTTTGAATAATAAGAATTTATTATTTTTATCAAACGAAAAAAAATCCCTTTTCAGTTTATTATAATTTATTTTTTTTATCATAATAGATATGAATAAACGTCTATAATTATTTTAAGTATGATTAAAAAAAAATTATTACTATACTACGAATAAAACAAGAGTTTTTACAAAACGAAATATATATATGACAAATAATTCTTGTAATAATTTAAGTGATTATGTAATTCTACTAAATTAATATATAACAAATAATTCTTGTAATAAATACATAAATTTTCTCTATAATTATGCATAAAAAATAAACCAAAATAATTGTATTAGATGAAATACTAAAAACAAAACTGAACGTTTTATATTTTTTTGGAAGGAAATGAATAAAAAAAAGTTTGATAAAAAAATCTTAAAACACAATTGTAACAAATTTAATTTAAATAAAAAAAAAAGAACGAATTCAACTAGAATGAGAAAAAATAAAATAACTATTATTAATATATAGTTAATTATATTTACTTTAAATAAAAAAGAATTCAATTAGATTAATTTATGTTTTTTAATGTTCTTCCACATATTAAGAAGTTAAATAAATTATTTTAACTTCAATTATTAGAATATTAATAAGTTAAAGAAATTATAATTTGATTTTGAGAAAAATCTATTGTAAATTAGAAAAATTACTTTTAGTTTTATAAGAAGATGAAATAGAAAAAGAATATGCACTATTTAAAAGTTTATTTAACAATAATAAACATAATTTTATTATTTTATTATCAAAATTTCAAAATTTCTATTTATTTTTATAATAATATGTTTTTTTTTAAAAAATTAATTTGTTTACGATTTTATAAATATTTAAATTTACTTAAAATTTTCATTATGAAAGAGATTCAAATGTTATCAAAATTGAAGTTAATTTAAAATCATTTATAATATAATAAATATTTTCAGTTTTTAATTTAGTTAATCATATATATTATGTTTTCAAGTTTTCATTAGAAAGTCATAATTGATTTTGAATAAACTTGAAAAATCAACTTTAGGGATATAAAAATTAAAAGAAATATATAGTGAATTATAAAGTAAAAATCGAATGATAATTTTATTGATACCTTGAAAATAAATTAATAGATTATTTATTTATTAATTATAAATAAATCGATATTGTCAAAAACACTTTCACTTAAAGCAAATAAAAAAAATTATAAACCTACAACATATAAAATTAAAATTATAAACTATTTCCATTATATATAATCACTTATATATATATATATATATATATATATATATATATATATATATATATATATATATATATATATATATATATATATATATATATATTTGTAAGTTATTTCATTTTTATTAAAAAAAATAATTCAGCAAAGATATAAGAGTATATCTAATAGTGTCTTTTATTTTAAAAAATATCTTTTATATAAGTAAACGACATATTAATAAATTTTTAAACTATATATATACACACGAGCGCGCGAGCAAAGTGGGGATAAGCACATTTATTAAAATAACCTTATTATTTTTTATTAATTATTTTTTTAAACAGAGGTTTGTTTGGTAATTTAGTAATTAATAAATTAATTTATATAAATAATATGCTATTTTTTAGGATAAAAATTATTATTCAATTAAAAAAGTAAATATATAATTAATATGTTATATTTTAGGATTGAAAATTTACTAATTAATTAGAATTATATAAATATTTATTTAATTAGGAGTAAAAAAAAATGCAAACATAAAATAAAAGAAAAAATGAGCATTAATACAAAAGAAAAAAATTATAGATTGAGAAAGAAGAGGGAATTGCATCACTTTATTCTTTTAAGTAGCAATAATGGGACTAGATTCTACAAGATAATCAAAGAAAAATTATAGAAAGAAAAAAATCGTAGCAAATTTTACAATAAATTAATTGGCATGTGGAAAAAAAATATTATTTTATTGTGAGATTAACTTAACAATATCATCTAAAAGATGAATTTAAAGTTTTCATTGATAAATAGATTCAATATGTATCAATGATAAAGATAAAAATAAATAAATATTAAAGAAAAAAAAAAGAAAATGAAGAAGTCCCACTACCAAGGAAAAATATCAAAATAAAAAAAGATTAAAAATTTATAATTATGGCATGACTGTTTCCACTTATTGGAAAAATTATTTAATTTGTTTATTAACAATAAAAGTAGACCAGTTTGTTTGTTTAAAAACAATTTTAATTTTCAAAATAGTAACTAATTTATTATTTTATGATAACATATTACAGTATGTTTCCTTACATTTTGATATTTACTATTAAAATTATAAAAATGTAAGTTGTCACAATAGAACAAATTAATGTTTTCATTAATTTATATAGTTAGAATTAATAATCTATTGCAAGTATGTTTATAATACTATATTAATTAGCAATGTATTTTTCAGAGGAAATGACATGAGAAATTAGTAAATAATTTTAAAATTTTATCTTTAAATAAAATTATTATTTTATATTTTTAATAAGCAAATCCAACAGAATAAAAATAATATTAATAATTAAAAAATGTTTATTCTTTTGTTTAGCCAAAAAAGATAAAATTTATTTTTTGATAAAAGAAATCATAAATATTCACATTTGCTAAAATACAATTAAACTCGATAACTTTTTTTTTTTTTTTTTATGTTCCATAACAGTAAAAAATTAATTTATAGTTGCTCTTTAATTTTTTCTGTATTTGCTAAGCAAATTAATAAAAACTAATCCAAAATTTAAATTATTGAATCTTTTGAAGGAATAAAACTATTAAGAATGTCAAATTATTATATTATTAGATAAATTTTAACTTATATTAGAGAAAATTTTTATCCAAAAAATAAAAAGATAGAAGTATGACATTTAAAAATACATATAAATAAATGAATAAATTGAGTTCAAAATATCTAATGTAATATATAAAAATATGTAAATAAGTAAATTTTTTATTAGAATTTAAAAAGGTAAAAGTTAAATCAAATTTTATATTTACTTTGAATTAAAATATGTCTTTATTTGATATTTATTTTATATTAAATAGTCAAATCATCATAAATTAAATTTTTTTTTTATTTTTTATTCATTTTATTACTTGCTAGTACTAAAACTTACATTGATATATATAAGTATAAAATCTAAATATAACACAATACCAATGAACTCCATTGCTTATTTCAAAAACAATATACTTCTTTATGCACAATTTAACGTATTGCATAACTGTATATTTATAAAGAGCGAAATTAAATTTAAATATTTTATTTATAAAATTTATAAAAGCTCAATTTTTTCAAATTTGAAAAATTTTTATTTAAATTGATAGAGAGATCGAAAGAGAATATTGAATAATAATATCAAATATAATAATAAAAAAATGTGTAGAATCTACCAATAAATAGTTTTTAAACACATTATTACTAAATGACTTACCACCTCATACATTGGAAGTAAAAGTTAATTGTTTTATACTATTATTCAATTGAACAATAATAGCATGTAAAAAATTTAATAGAAATGTTACATATGCTGAAATAATAGTAGGACAAAATGCAAAAAAAAATAAGTTTTATTGCCTGGAACGATACTGCTATCAGTTGAAAGTAAGGAATATTATTTTCATTTTAAAAGAAACAAGTTTCTATTTGTCTTTATTTTGTAATAACTATTAATAAAGCACAATAACAAAAAATACCTAATATAGAGATGTATTTACCATGAATAATTGTATGTTATATTATCAATAGGTATTTGAGTTTCTATTATGAAACTATTGGTCAAAAGTAAAAAGTCAAATAAAAAAAAAGTTATTTACACTAAGAATATAGTTTTAAAGAAATTTTGTTGTCTAATGGTGCTATAATTTAAAAAATAATATCACATAATATTCATTTAAAATATTTATATGTCATATAGCATTTATACTAATATTTATTGTATAAATATTTGCAAATTAAATTATATTTTAAAATAAATCGTAACGAGTCATAATGACGCACATTTAAAAAAAACTAGTATATATATACACACACTTTGCACAAAACCTATTAAATTATCAAATAATTTATTATTTATAATTCAATGAGTTATGGTATCAAAATTTAACAGGCTAATGAATCTACGGCCATTGTTTGGCAAAATGGATACTGGATAAAAGATACAATATTGCGGAAAAAGGTCTAATTAATAAAAGAATGGCAAAAGAAAAGAACTTGTATATATAGTCCACCTCTAACAATTAATATACTTGATAAATTAAATAAATATTAATTATTTTAATTATCAATAAAATAACTATAATTGATGTGCTAAAAAATGAATTCCAATACTTAAGCACAGTGTTAGGTGATCTCCAATACAGGCAAGACAAAGATTAAAGGACCCAGGTGATTTGTCTGGAAACCGTTTTGATACTTAGGTCAAAAAGGGTTTATTATTTAGGGAGTATAAAATTAGAATCACTAGAAAGGTCGTTACCCTATGGAGAAAAAAAAGACTATTTATAAGAGTATCTTAGAATACCAATTCTTGTTACAATCGTGATAAGTGGCATAGTATCGGGTGTGGAGAAAGATTTTTGGAGATAGAAGTCGAGTAGGATACAGATTTCATTATAGATTAACACTAGGATTATGGAGAAATGGCATGCCTTGGCGAAATCTCATAAAGGCGATTCTTAGGAGTTCAAATTAACCTTGTTTGGGCAAGCCCTATAGCTCACATGAGGTAGATGGTACAAATTGGTGTGCAACACATGTCCCCTACTAGTCCCGAGTTAAAAGCTCGAGATCATTGCAATTTTTAGAGTTCTAATTATGGGGGCAATTTATTGCAAGGGCAATCTTGCTGTGTTCTCATCTTTATATAAAAGTATTTATGGTATCATTTTTATCGCTCCACGTTTATTATGAATTTCAAAGGGATGGTTGTGCAGATACTCCTTGTGCCACGTGTCCTCAAGGAAAAGCCACCTAGACCCCTCGATTTATGAATGTCCTATAAATAGGGCTTTTATTTTTTTCCTTAGGTGTTTTACACCTCCCTTGTTGCTGTTGATAGGATAATTGCTAATCTATTATTGATAAAAGTTGAGGTATTTATATACCATTACAAGGAGAGTTTGGAAAATATAAAAAACTACATAATAGGAAGAATAATAGGAAATAGGAACAGAATAAAAATAGAATAATATACTCTAACATGGCCCCTCAACATGGTGTGCTGGAAGAAACCAATCTTGCTACAGGTTTGAAAAAGACGAGGTTGTGGCAGAGACTTCTTGAGAGCATCTGCAAGTTGATCCCCTGAAGAAACATGAACAACTCGAAAAGAAGAGGACTACACAAGATCCCGAATAAAATGATAGTCAATGGCCAGGTGCTTCATTCAGGAATGGAACACCTGATTAGCACAGAGATAAGTAGCTCTAAGATTATCAAAATATATTGTCGGTGGTGAAGATTGCTGTATGTGTAACTCAGAAAGCAAGGATTTGATCCATTGAATTTCAGCAGCTGCGGAAGCAATAGCTCGATACTCTACCTCAGTAGATGAGCGAGCAACAGTACGTTGCTTTGTTGAACTCCAAGAAATAGGATTAGAATACAAAAACATAATATAAGCACCAGTAGAAGTGCGATCAACAGGATTACCAGCCTAATCTGCATCTGAGTAACCATGAAGTTGGAGAGGAGAGGACACCAAAAGTCGAATGCCAAGAGTATGAGTGCCATTAAGATATCTTAACAGCCTTTTCACGATACCCCAATGATGCTTAGATGGTTGATGCATAAATTGTGATAGCTTATTCACCGCAAAGGAGATATCGGGCCTAATCATATGAAGATGCTGGAGACCACCCACAACCTGACAATACATAGTAGCATTAACTGGCAGAGCCCTATCAAAAAGAGTAAGAGAATTGCCCATTGCAAGTGGTGTAGAGACAGGCTTGGAATAAAGCATATTGTGTTTTTATAACAGATCAACAACATACTTATGCTGAGACAATACAACACCATTAGTAGTGGGACAAACCTCAATACCACAAAAGAAAAAGAGCAAACCAAGATCTTTAGTCAAAATGGTGGAGCTGAGCTGATGTATTATTTGATTCACAGCATAAGAGTCACTACCTGTGATGATAAGATCATCCACATACACCAAAAAATAAATTATAGACGAGCTGTAAGAGAGAATGAATAAAAATGGGTTTGCATGAGACAAGATGAATCCAAGTAAGATGAGAAAAGATCTAAGCTCCTGATACCATGCTCGGGGAGCTTGTTTCAGACCATAGATAGCTTTATGCAACTTACACACATGATTCGAAAAACTTGGATACCTCATGCTTGGGGTTATGCCATGTACACTTCCTCAATCAAGTGCCCATTGAGAAAGGCATTATTCACATCAAGTTGCCGAATATCCCATTTGTAATGGAAAGTAATGCTAAGAACAGTACGGACCGTTACTGGATTTATGACTGGACTGAAGGTCTCATGAAAGTCAACACCTGGGCACTGATGGAAGCCTTTGGCAATTAGGTGAGCTTTGAAATGCTCAATGGATCGATCCCGTAGGCACTTGATGCAAAAAACCCATTTATTACCAACCAGATTTTGCTGTGGGTTTGGAGGAACTAAGACCCATATTTTGTTGCGAATGAGAGCTTCATATTCCTCCTTCATTGCTTGAAGCCATTGCGGATGCTTGATTGCCTGAGCCATAGTGGTTGGTTTAGTATCAACAGAAACTACTATGCTAAGACCATACTTGGGATTAGGCTTGACAATAGAATTCTTGGACCTTGTTGTCATGGAATGAGTGTTAGGTACAGCTATAGTAGTAGTTGAATCTTGGTGGTGGCAGATTTGTGATGTGCTAGGCTCTTGTGAGGGACAAGATTGAGTATCTACTTGAAAGGATCTTAAGTTTGGCAGAGGTGGAGGCTGCTGCACTATTGTTAATAATTCACGAGATCAAGATGCAGGAGCATCAACCACAGGTGAAGATGGTTACGATAGCCAGGATGAAGCAGTGATTATGGGTTCAAAAGGTAAAGAGAGAGATGAAGTAGTAACAGTATATGGAAATTCATTTTCAATGAACTGAACATGGCGAGAGATGATAATTTTTTAGTTAGAAGGATCAAAACAGAGGAATGCATTTTGGGCTAAGGAATAGCCTAAGAAGACGCAAGCACTAGACCGAGGGTCAAGTTTATGGATAGTATACGGATGAAGCCAGGGATAGCATAGACAGCCAAAGACTCAAAGATTTTGAAAATCAGATGATTTTTTAAAAAGGCATTCATATGAGGAATGGGATTGAATATTAACTTTAGGCATACGATTGATGAGGTAAATAGCAGTGGTAAAGGCAAAGGACCAAAATTTGAGTGGTAGTGAAGCACGATGTAGGGGAGAAAGGCCAGTTTCCATAATATGGCGATGCTGACGTTCAGAATAGCCATTGTGTTCTAGGGTATGTGGGGGTGTAGCGAGATGGGTAATTCCATGACTAGAAAGAAAGGGATGCAAGGCTAAAAATTTGCCACCATTATCTATGTATAACATTTTTATAGAGGAAGAAAAGAAATTTTCATCAAGTTTTTTAAAGGTGACAAAGGTGTTGTAAACATCAGATTTTCAATGCAGAGGATAAAACCAAATATATTTGGTAAAATGGTCAACAAAGATGATATAATATTTGTAGCCATCGAGAGAATGAACTAGAGAAGTCCACACATCAAAATAGATAATTTCAAGTGGAAAAGTAGAGGAAACCCTAGAATTGGAAAAGGGAAGCTTGTGACTTTTATTAATATGACATGAATTATAGGAAAAATTGAGTAATTGAGAATGCATAAAAGGAACTCCTACAGAGGACAACTATTGTTTGAATATTTTTATTGATGGATGTCCTAAACGACTATGCCACAAAGATAGCAAACTAGATGATGACTTGGAAGATGTGAGAGCAAGAAACTGATGAGAGGTTTTGGTGATTGGTGTTTGTTTTGGCCATAAATATACTCCATCCTTACACTATCCCGTGACCATAATTTCCCCCGTGTAAAGGTCCTGCACCTGAAAATATGTATCAAAGAAAACAACATATACAACATTAGTTTCAAATAGAGCTGCAACAGAAACCAAATTATATGACATGGAAGGAACATGTAGAACGTTGCTTAGATGAAAGGAAGTGTGCAGCATTGGTAAACACATAGAACCCGTGTTTTTAATTGTAAGACAAGTACTATCACTAATGACAACAAGGTTTGATTCATTGTACGGTTGATGCAGCGAGAGATTAGCCAAGTCGGTAGTGATATGGTGAGATGTACTAGAATCCATTACCCAATATGAACTAGCAATTGGTGTTGAAAAATGACTGGCAGTATTAACTCTTGGAGGTGGGCGAGGGCCACGTGGTGGTGCTGGAATCGAATCCTAAGTTTGAGGTGGAATCAATTGACATTACCGAGCAGAATGACCTGTAACACCACAAATTTGGCATTTACCTTGATAGCCATGACCACTAGATGGGGAAGGAAATGTAAGACGAGAACCCCACTGTTTAGGAGGACGATAAGTATTATAACTTTGCTATGAATAGGAGGAAAATTTTTGTTGTTGTCAGTTTTGTTGTGGTGGGCGATATTGGTGAGGCTGCCGATTCCCATTATTAGAAGATTTTCCTGAGTTAGGAGTAATAGATGCAGTAAATGCAGTAGCAGGTTGTGGTAAAGTGTTCTTGGCAGGTGATTTGAGTTGAGCTTCAACATAGAGCACTTTTTCAAGCAGTTCATAAAATTCAATTGGAGTTTCCCTTGCTTGAATGGCACTAGATAGATTGGTGTAGGAATTATCAAGTCCATTCAAAATTCAAATGGATAATTCATCGAAACCAATTGGCTTGTTCATGAAGGCCAAAGAATCCATACAAGATTGGATTTCTTGCATGTATTCAGTTATGGTTCATGACCCCTTGATTGGATTAGCTAATTTGTTGTGAAGTTCCATAATTCTTCCTCGAGAATGTGATGCATAAGTTTTTTCAAGAGTTTTCCATGCTTCTAAAGACGTCTTTTTAGCTGCAACAAATAGGACAAGATTAGCAGTGAGAGAACCAATAATGGCATTGAGAAGTATTTTATCTTGTCGTATCCATAGCGTATGAGCCGGATTAGGTGAATCAGTTGTTGCATTTGGAGCATGAATTGTCGCTGAAGGACAGGGATGAGAACCATCAACAAACCCATAAAGATCATAACCAATTAGCAAAGAATCAAATTGTGCTCTCCAGGCACAATAATTTATTGCGTTGAGTTTGTGAGGAACTTGGGCAGTTACATTAATTGCAATTAGAGTTTGCTGAGTATCAGCATTGGTTGATAAGGTGGGTCATAGTCCAGTGATTTCTGTGGTGTTTGAGCTCATGGTGAATAAACAAAATCAACAATAAACTCATTGCTGTAGATTTGAGGTGAAGAACCATATTTGTTCTTAGAGCCGATGTGCGGCAGATCTAGGGCTAGGAATGTTTTTTGTTTTTAAACAGAAGCTCTGATACCATGATAGGATAATTGCTAATCTATTATTGATAAAAGTTGAGGTATTTATATACCATTACAAGGAGAGTTTGGAAAATATAAAAGACTACATAATAGGAAGAATAATAGGAAACAGGAACAGAATAATATACTCTAACAACCGTCACTCTCTCCTTCTGGTTTTTTCTGTAAAGCTGTCACTGTATTTTTTGTTGCACGCTAACCTGTACCATCTACTCTACATGAGCTATAGGACACGCCCAAACAAGATTCATC